>JARFJB010000799.1:5340000-5382500 GCA_036346205.1 Vesta saturnalis
CTAGCCATAATATCCTCTTGCTCTAACACTATACGTGTTTCTCTTGCGATTATACTTCGAGCACGGCGAGTAAAGAGGGGGAGAATTGTTCAAGTAAAGTACAACAAAGTTAGCTGTGGTTCGGCGAATGCGATAAAACGAAAGTTAAGTTTCTGATACACTCTTTTATATCGAAGGTAGTAGAAAAAAAAAGTTGCCAAGCTTTAACGAGGAACTCGCCCAACAAATGTTGTGTCTTCGATAACTTTTACGATGGAAACTGATACTTTAGGGTGTGAAGTCAAGAGTTAAAAAAGGGATTTAATATTAACTCGAAATCACTGTTATTTTTTTGGACTCGCTCGCTAACACGAGTTGAAAACTTCCTCGTTATATAATAAATGCAAGTTGTCACAACTTGTTAACTCCAACTGCCAGAAACTTCTGAATTACCATTGTAATTGTCTAATTAATTGGACGTTAACTAAGCTTTAATCTCATCTCACCTGTTCGGGATTGAAACTTTGTCATCGGAGAAAGACAAGAATTCCCATAAAAGTTTTATTGTTTCTCTTTTACGTAATCACATTGTAAATCTTTTCATCTCGTTACGTCGGGAGTAGAACTCAAGCAGTTCTCTGTTATTCTAGATATCAATAAAAGAAATGCTCATTTTATGCTACACACTGAATAATTGTAAATTTACACACGTTATAAACACGTCATTCTGACGTAACAAGTGAACAATTCCTAGGCGGTATTTGCACCCATAGTAAAAAGCGAGAGGGTGCCATACACCCGCTCAAAAACGAAATAAATTATAGGTATACACGACTTAATCGATTTTCGATCCAGGTTTTTATCATACGGCATATATACGTCAAAAACACGTCTTGAAGGGTACATAAATATCTACGAGGTGAAATTGAGCGAGTTAATTTTTAGCAAAACACCTCATTCAAAACGTACATCGCAAAGGATTTATTGAAACAATCAAAAACAAACTACTAGCATAAAACATAATTCTCAAGCCTATTAGTGCTCAATTAGTGTAAAAATAAAACTTGAGACATTTCAAGACAAAAATAATTAGTGGATTAAAATGGATAAAGATTAATTAGCGATTGCTTTGTAGTGCTCAATAGCCCACCTAATATTTAAAAAAATTACTAACGCCAATATAACAATTGCTACGTAACAAATATAAACAACTTAGAATTAGTGCTGGTTTCAACATTATTACATAATGGAGGGGATACGTCTAATATTATTTAAAGGCACCAATAATAACGGTGTGAAACGTCCTATAATATAGTGCTCGTAGTGCTTGCACAATTAATAATTAGTGCTCATCATCACTTATGGCGAATACGTTACAATATATAATAGCGACATAGAGGCATAGAATCTCCATTAGAGCTTTGACGTTTATACTTTACCTTAACCCGTTAATGCGCAATATTGCATATCTGATACGACCATTTAAAATAGACATGGGCATCGTCCTGCTTGAAAATAAAAGCCAAGCTGTTCGCTGTATCATATTTGAGATACCCTAAAGTATATAGCATTTAGGATCGAAATCGCCCGCAGCTTTTGTTCGATTGGGAATTCCGCTCAGTTTGTTGGTGTAACTCTGGCGCGTAAAAGCACGTGACTAGTTCTGCTGGTGAAATTTATCTTTTTTTGCTATCTTTTATTAGATTATAACGTAGTAAATGTGTCAGCGCAAAAATAAAGGCAATGTATACCAATATATAAACTTACTTACGGGTGGTCCAACAAGAGCGCAACTTTTAAATTTTTTAAAATCTAGTATGCTGCACTCAAATTACCTTAAATGTCAAATAGACACATCACGATTATTAGAAATGGAGCGTCACACAATTCAACAACGCTCTGTAATTGAAAACTTACTTCAAATATGGGGAAAATTTTGCGGAAACAGTTAGCAGATTCCGCGCAATTTTCGGTCGAGAAAACGCACCAAATCGTTCAACAGTTTAGCGTGTCATCAACAAATTTGAGGAAACTGGTTCAATTGTTGATAAAAAAAACACCGATTCGTCGGCGGCCAGGACGATCTATCGAAACTATTGCCACAGTGACTGAAAGTGTTGGCGAGAATACAAAAACCTCCACTCGCCGGCGTTCACAAGAGTTGGAAATTTCAAAAACCACTTTACTTCGAATTTTGATAAAAGATCTTCATTTTCATCCTTATGAGGTCCAGCTAACTCAAGGAATTAAGCCAGCAGATCATGCGCAGCTCAGTGTGTATTCGTTAACTGGATATTGCAAAACCAACAAATGGACGTTGATTATTGGAAGAAAATCATGTTTAGGGATGAAGCGCACTGCCACTTAGACGGGTATGTGAACACACAGAACCGTCGCATCTGGGCTGATGAGAATCCTCGGCTAGTTCATGAGAAGAAAATGCACCCACAAAAGTCACTATTTGGTGTGGATTTTGGGCTGGAGCAGTGATTGGGCCATTTTTCTTTGAGAACGAAGCCAGGAATGCAATTACTGTGAATGGCGACTGTTATCTAAACATGATAAGAAAGTTTCTGTAGCCTGCATTGGCCGGTATGGATCTGGATAACATGTGGTTCCAGCAGGACGGAGCAACCTGTCACACTGCACAAGAAATAATCCAGTTGTCTATCACGCAATGGCATCCAGAATTGGCCACCCGTGAGATCGTGTGATCTCACGCCATTCGACTTCTGGTTGTGGTCTTTTGTGAAGCATCGCGCATATTCCGATCATCCGACACAACAATAAATGAGCTTAAAGGTGGAATTCGATGCGTCATTGGAGAAATTGATCAGCAAAAGTGCGAAATTGTTCTCGGCGGCCATTTAATTGATATTATTGTTCCATACTTAATTAGAACCTATGTAACAGGAGTTGATATAAAAATTTTTACAATTCTTCAAAAAATATGGTAAGCAATCAAATGTTGCAATCTTGTTGGACCACCCGTTAGATGCACAAATATTTTAGTTTTCCTACAATTACGCGATAAATTTTGTTGTCTCAAATCTAATACATAGCGTTTTCTAGGCTGTAAAAATGAATAGCAAGAATGCGCTGACTGAACGCGAGTTAGAGGAGATTGCTGCTAACTTTTGGAATAGTGATGACGATTTCGTCTGAGCGAGTCTGAAGAAGACAATAATGAAATAATGTTAGCCGACCCATACGATCTAGCCATAGAAAACCTACCTGTTGAATTCGAGGATGGAGTTGTTACCACGGAAACTAGAAACGCTGCAATCAATCTACAACCTGGAACACCCACAAATAAAAATGGTGTCATTCCTCAACCTGGATCTTTAGATGAGCCTCGATTTACAACCCAGACATCAAAAAATGTTACATGGAAGAAAAAAAATCTAAAAACTGACGATGCTGATAAAATTTTTTCTGGAAATAGTAATACATATATATCATCAGTTGCCCGGAGCGATAATAAGACTGTCTTTGTAATAAACATATAGTGGAGAACTTCCAAAAGGAAAAATTGAAAGGTACGATAGAAAATCCAAGCAGAGGATTAAATATTGATTGTCCAAAATTTGGTGCTAGAGTACAAGCATATGGGAGGTGTTGACCTCATGGATCGCCTAATAGGACGCTACCATATCAAAATAAAATCAAAAAAGTGGTATATGCCTAGCTCCTTCATAGGCGTTCTCTTATGCAGAAAGGGGAACAGAAATAAATGAAACTGGCTGACTTCAGGGCTGAAGTTGCCTATTGTTTATGCAACCCATTAACTCAACGTCTATTAGCAAAAAGAGGCAGACCTTTGGATCTTGAAAAAGAAACTGTGGAGAAAAAGAAAAGATTAGCAACAACTGCATATATTTCTCCAGAAGATGTAAGGTTAGATGGCCAGTCATATTGGCCTATGTACACCCAAGAACGGCAAAAATTCAAATTCCCCAAATGGTCGTCATTTTCTTACATAAAGTGCTCTAAATCTGGGCTTCACTTCTGGCTAAACAAGAATAATACCTGTTTTCACAAATTTCATACATGTTAATTTTTCTGATTACTTTTCCACTTTGTAGCATAATTGATACAACTAGTTTATAATTAAAAATTAACAAAAAAAAAAAATCTTTGTTATAATTTTATTATTATTTTTTCGTGTTTATTTGGACCCTTACATATCAATCAATATTTTCTTAAGGTAAAAAATTGCGCATTATAGGGTTAAATACCTATAGTTTTAAGTAATAATAAAAAATGTCATTAGTGCTCTGTTTACCTTGCTACACGACTCTAGCCTTAAATGTTGTTATTAATCTATTTTGTGTACTAATTATACTGAAACGTAAGGAACATACTTTTTCAAAATGTTTCTTTACCTACCATAATCATTAGTGCTCTCTAGTAAATTATAATAATAAAAACAAGCAAAAATAAATCACAGGCACAGAATGTCCATTAGAGTTCTCAAATATCTATAAATTTTTAAATAATAAACAAAAACCTCATTAGTGCTCTGTTTACCTTATTACACGACTTCAGCCAGTGTTTATTAACCTATTTTGTGCATTAATTATAGTCAGAGTAACGCCCCTGAAATGTAATAAACATACACGTTTTAAAAATTGTACAATATCTAGCATAATCATTAGTGTTCTCTAGTAAATTACAATAATTAAAACTGGAAAAATAAAATCAAAGGTATTGAATGCAAAAAGTGCTCATTGGTACTTAAGATCGCATTACATTAGCGTTAATGATGTTTAAAAATAAATTAATAATAATTATACATTTTTAAAGTGTCATATTAAAGCAAAAAATGTAACCATAATTAGTGCTTGCTGCCTCGATACTAACACTATTTTTAAATAATATCGACAAAAATAAATGTATGGATTAGTACTTATTAAAACTAAACGAAATCATTTCGATTGTGACATTACGGATAATAGTTGTAATATTAGTGCTTTCAATAAGAAACGTAATGAATTGTGTCAGTGGTTATAGCTTCTAAGAAAATTAAAAACTTAAGTAATCTTTCAAAAACAAAGAGTGTGAAGACTTAATCTTGACTGATAAAAATAAAATCAACACAATTAGTATCTAACCTGGTTGATGGTTTAATGGCACTAATTTGGTAAATAGTTAAAACAGAATAACTAACTTAATGTAAGAACCCAATTAGTGCTCTTTTACTTTTAGTCCAATATTACGCTAAACTTTAACGGCAGTTAGTAAAATTCTGCAGATGAATTAAAAAGATAAACACCAATGTTATAATTAGTGCTTTATACGTTCATTGGTGCTTTACACACGTCATACAAAAGGTACCAAATTGATATTGAAAAAATACCGTGTATACCTCGTAATAAATCACCATGGTCCAAGTCCAGTAAAAATATAATTAGTGCAAAGCTTTACCCAAAAATATAATTACCAAACACTAACGCAAATATTTAAATAATGCTTAAAGAATATCCATTTGTGCTCATAATCGTGTTTTACATTAAAAAAAATCCGTCTTCATAATTAAACAAAAGCCAAGTGGATTCAAAACGGTAATGATAAACAAAGTAATTAACGATTACTTTGTAGTGCTCAATAAGCCACTTAATCTGTTTAAAAATTATTAACGCCACATATAACAATTGCTACATAATAAATATAAGCAAATTAGTGCTTGTTTGATACGTCTAATATTGTTTAAAGAAACCTAGTAATTGTGCGAAATGTCTTGTAGTATATTGTACGTGGTGCTTGCACGATAATAATTAGTGCTCATCGCTTATCATTTATGGCGAATACGTTACAATAGATAATAGCAACACAACGATACAGAATCTTCATTAGAGCTCTGACGCTTTTAAATAATCAACAAAAACCTCATTAGTACTATGTGTGCCTTACGACACGCAAAATATCACAAATAATATATTAGTTCTCTACTTTTTAATAAAGGAATTTGTGACAAAATATCATAGTTACGTAAAGCTAAACTATAAAGATAGAGATGACAAAGCCAAATTAGTGCCTGGATTATTTCTACCTAATATGTAGATAAGTTGTGATTAAATAATAAAAAATAGTGCTCGTTTTGATCAATATTAAGTAAGCATGTTCAGCTCAATCCTAACCGTGGAAATATAACACAACTAGTGCTTAGAAAAAATAAATATCATTTATATACTCGTAACTGTACATAATTAAATAGTGCTTTTATCACAATTGCTTGTTTGGATTTTTATATAAACATTTTCTATTAAACAATACTAATAAATAGTGTACCTTCTGATCAATATTAAGTAGGTTTAGCTCCATAGTGCTTTTTATTAAATTTTGTACAGTATTCTTTGCAGTATAGTTTAACCACCCTCAGGAAAACAAGAATATTCGATATAAGTGTACACAATCAGCATAACAAAGCTAAATTAGTGCTTTTCTCCAAATTTATTTGTAAATAATTTTTTATTAGGCAATATTGAGAAATGGTACAATTTATGATCAATTTTATACATCGGTACCCTAATCTCAATCGTAAAAGTGCATGATACAGTTAGTGCTTTTCAATATAATTTAATGCTCGTAATAATGAAATTTTATCAAAAAAGGTAAAGGCTAGTTATGTAGTTAAATTTTAAAGATTCAAAGTAATAAATAGTGCACATTCTTAAGAACTTGAGAACTAATTTCAATGGTGGAAATTAATGACATAGTTAGTGCTTTGCTTTATCGTTTCGTGCTCATCACTAAATTTCTACATTGAACTTTGCAGTATAGTTTATGCATATTCAGAAAAAACTAGAATCATTTACACAAGGGTATATAATCGATTAGTGCTTTTGTCATAATTATCTAAGTAAAAAATTGAGTGTAACAAAATTCATAAACGTATTTAGAGGGACTGCCATATCTAATAGATACTACTAATTACTAGTTATACTAATAATTTTTGTAACAAAAGCATGACAAACCATAATTATGTAAAGATACAATACGAAAATCCATACAACATAGTTAAGGTAGTGCCTTCTTTTACAAGTAGTCTGTAATTAGAAAATAGCCATAAATAATGCACATTATCAACAATTTAAAGCATTTTTATCACATTCTCAATCGCAAAAATACATGATACACTTAGTGCTTTTTAGTATTGTTTTTACGTAGCAAGCGTTGCATTATACATATAAATCAATCTGAAAGTAGTGCGCGTTCTGACCAAGTTTAGCATTTTTAGCCAACTCCCAATCATGGAATTTCATGATTCAATTAGTGATTTTCATACCGTTTGGTGCTCTTTGACATGGAGATCTATTTTAAGCAGCTCCAGGAAAAATAAAATAAAAAATAAATCATATAGGAAGTACAAATTAGTGCTTCTATCATAATTGCCATGTTAACCAATAGTCATAAACTTAAAATATCTTAATCATGCAAGATTAAATTATAAAGATGCATATAACAAAGCTAAAATAGTGCTTTTTATTTTTAATACGTGGAAAAGTTGTTATTAAAAAATTAAATAGTAATAACTGCAACAGGTGCTGATCCTAGATATGGAAGGTTAAATTGCTGTTAGTGCTTTTTTCTATTTTCAAATGTGGATAATTTGTGATTGAATAATAGTGATGGATAGTCCAGTATTAATAATCTTTAGCCTAATCTCAAACGTGGAATGATTCAATTAGTGCTTTTCACATCGTTAAGTGCTCGTTACTAAATTTTACATAATAAAATTTGAAATACAGTTTAAGCATACCCAGAAAAATAAAATAAAAAATAATAATTTATATAGGAAGTATAAATAACTAATTAGTGCTTTTATTATAACCGCCAAATTAAAAACTGGTTAACTAGTAAACTTATAAACTTAAAATCTTAATCATGCAGGGTTAAATTATGAAGATGAATACAACTAGGCTAAAATTAGTGCTTTTTCTATTTTTAATATGTAGATAATTTGTGATTAAACAATTAAGTAGTGATAAATAGAGCATATTCTGATCAATTATAGGTATTTATAGTACAATTTCAGTCGTGGGATTCCTACACATGCAAGGATGACTTGCTCAACTGGCGATTTCTCTATTTTCAAATGTAGATAATTTGAGATTAAGTGATAGTGGTAAATAGTCGACAGTTTTATAATCCCAAGCGTGGAAAGTCATAATCCAATTAGTGCTTTTCAAGATCATTAGGTTCACTATTACAATTTTACACAGTAAGCATCGAAATATGCTTTAAGCACACAGAACAAAAATGATCTTAATCATGCTGGGTTAAATTATGAAGATGCATATAACTAGGCTAAATTAGTGTTTTTTTCTATTTTAATATGTAGATAATTTGTGATTAAAGAATTAAGTAGTGATAGAACAAATTCTGATCAATTATAGGTATCTATAGTACAATCTCAGTCGTGGAAATCCTTAAACCTGCAAGGGTAAATTACTCAATTAGTGCTTTTTTCTCAATTAGTGCACATTATGATCAATTATAGGCATCTATAGTACAATCTCAGTCGTGAAAATCCCTAAACCTGCATGGATAAATGACTCAATTAGTGCTTTTTTCTCAATTAGAGCAGATTCTGATCAATTATAGGTATCTATAGTAGAATCTCAGTCGTGGGAATTCCCACACATGCAAGGATAACTTGCTCAACTGGCGATTTCTCTATTTTCAAGTGTAGATAATTTGAGGTTAAGTAATAGTGATATATAGTCGACAGTTTTATAATCCCAAACGTGGGAATTCATGATCCAATAGTACTTTTCAACATCATTAGGTTCACTATTACAATTTTACACAGTAAGCAGTGAAACATACTTTAAGCACACAGAGCAAAAATGATCTTAATCATGCTGGGTTAAATTATGAAGATGCATATAACCAGGCTAAATTAGTGCTTTATCTATTTTTAATATATAGATAATTTGTGATTAAATAATTAAGTAGTGATAGAGCACATTCTGGTCAATTATAGGTATCTATCGTACAATCACAGTCGTGGAAATCCCTAAACCTGCAAGGATAAATTACTCAATTAGTGCTTTTTCTAAATTAGTGCACATTCTGATCAATTATAGGCATCTATAGTACAATCTCAGTTGTGGAAATCCCTAAACCTGCAGGATAAATGACTCAATTAGTGCTTTTTTTCTCAATTAGTGCAGATTCTAATCAATTATAGGTATCTATAGTACAATCTCAGTCGTGGAAATCCCTAAACCTGCACGGATAAATTACTCAATTAGTACTCTTCTCTCAATTAGTACACATTCTGATCAATTATAGGGTATCTATAGTACAATCTCAGCCGTGGAAATCCCTAAACCTGCCAGGATAAATGACTCAATTAGTGTTTTTTTCTCAATTAGTGCAGATTCTGATCAATTATAGGTATCTATAGTACAATCTCAATCAGTCGGGAAATTCCTAAACTGCAGGATAAATTGCTCAATGTAGATAATCTCTATTTTCAAATGTAGACAATTCTGGATCAATTATGGTATCTATAGTACAATCTCAGCGTGGAAATCCCTAAACCTGCCATGGAAATTCATGATCTTCAATTAGTGTTTTTTTCTCAATTAGTGCAGATTCTGATCAATTATAGGTATCTATAGTACAATCTCAGTCGTGGGAATTCCTACACATGCAAGGATAACTTGCTCAACTGGCGATGCTCTATTTTCAAATGTAGATAATTTGGGATTAAGTAATAGTGATAAATAGTCGACAGTTTTATAATCCCAAACGTGGAAATTCATGATCCAATTAGTGCTTTTCAAGATCGTTAGGTTCAGAATTACAATTATATACAGTAAGCATCGAAATATACTTTAAGCACATAGAGCAAAAATGATATAAAGATTAATCTTTTGTATCGACTTAGTGTCCATAAGTAATCAGTTAGTGCTTTTGTCATAATTACCCAGTTAAACAATTGATTAACTAAAAAAAATCATAACTTGATTAGTGCTTCTGCTATATCACATATTTTAATAAAGAAATCTATATCAAAAAAGGCAAAGCCTAATTATACAGATAAATCATAAAGATGCATACAACAAAGCTAATTTTTACAATAATTTTATAAATTCACAACCTAATGGCTTATACATCAGGCCTGGAATTTATAAAATTAATTGTAAAAATTATGAACAAATATATGTAGGACAAACTAAACGACCTACCAAAATTCGTTAGTAATAAGCCGAACTGATTGCTATGAAAGTTCAGAGTTCTCAAAAAAAATAATGATGATTAAGGATCTTTAGGTTACTCAGTATTCATTAAACTTTCATAACACCATAGTAAACACAAACATTAGTGATTGCACAGAGATATCGTAAATATAAGTGATAACCAACGAACTATTACTTAGTTCGCGTTCCACTGTAACTCTAATTGTAACGTAGTCTACAAGAAGCATAAAATTACTGAAATATATTATTTCATTTGTGCTTTAACGCACTTCAAGCATTACATTCTTATAATTTGTTCTTTTACTAGAAATGTGTAATGTTGGTAACGGCTCAAAGATCTGAACACTTGCTATAATTAAACATCTACAGTTGGTATAGTATAAATATATAATATAAAGATTAGTGCTGCATTAGTGCTTACACTTAAGTTAAGTCATTCACATTATACATTACAGGTTTTAAATAAACTCAATTTTAAGCCTCTAATCAAACGACAGTTGCTTGATTAGTGCTGTTAGTGCTTAAAGCCTTAAAGTAATGAAATTTTATTAATCCCATAAAAAAGTGATCGTTTACTACTTTTATAACAGCACTTAATTCTCATTTCGTGATTTAAACTACTTTTAGACCTGAGCATAGCAACAAAAAATAATTCACGTCGAAAATACGTAATAAATAAGCCCTTTCCTTCGTAACGTAAACCTAAACGTTGTCCTATATCAAGCATATTTGGTGAAAGATAAATTAATTCTGACCACATTTGCATCATACAAAAGATAAAAAGATATCGGTTAAACGCCTACTTCCGTTGATATTTTATCTAACGAGCGAGAGAGAACATGATACAATGCAACACAAAATGCTTTTACAGGCGTAAATTATCGAGTTATGATTGAAAAATAATAGAAGGGTTAAAAACAGAAGGGTACAATAACATCATTCATGTTCGAATATCGAATTTTTTTACTCTTAATAGGCAAATTTAATAAAAAAACGTACCTTCACAACGTATCGTTATGACGTAATCAACTGACGTAAATTTGCCGTTTGCTACACTGTTCGTTTACAGAGAGCAGAAAATACGATTAATAACTAATTAAAACGTGATGTCATCATTAATTAAAGCAAATAAAAGTTATTTATTTAATCAATTGGATAGTTCATTGTGTTACAATTAAGATGATAAAAAATCCAGTTGATCAAAAATCGATTTGTGAATGAAAGAATTTTGATCTTTTGAAGATTTAGATTCCCTTAAATAATTATCGACACTTTGGGGTCGCCTCGATGCTAAAAAGTTCGATATAAAGAATAAAGAATTTTATAAATCGTGCGAAATTGATCTTTGTAAAAAAAATTTATCTTAATTCTAGAGTAGCCCAAAGGTTAAGGAATAATAAGAATCGTACGAATTTTGATCTTTAAAAATGTTTTAAAATGCTTAAAAGTTCAATTTTTAAAATTAAAGAATGTTGAGGATCGTACGAATTTTAATCTTTTAAAATTTTTGGATTCTCTTTGGTTTTGAAAATGTTTAAACCTCAAAATTCTTTAATCCTGAATCTAAGCTTCGACTTTGAAAATACAGAATTTTGAGAATCGTAAGAAGTTTTATTTTTGAGAATCTCATAAAACCTTTGTATTTTGTTTAAACCTCAAACATTTTTAATCTTTGAAGTAGGCTAAACGTTCGATTTTAAAATTACAGAATTTTGAGAATTGTGCGATTTGGATTTTTGTAAAAAAAATTATCTTTAATTCTAAAGAGCTTAGGGAATCTTTAAAGGCCGCAAACTTTAGAGTAGCTCAAAGGTTTGATTTAAAAATTAAGGAATTACAGGAATCGTACGAATTTTGATCATTTAAAATGATTAAAAGTATTATTTTAAACTTCAAAAATTTTTTATCTTTGGAGTAGGTTAAACGTTCGATTTTAAAATTACACAATTTTGTAAATCGTACGAATTTTCATCAGTTAAAGATCTCTTACATACTATTTTTATAATCAGTTTTTAAGTTTAGAGAACTATTAAGGATAATTTACATCTCAAAAATGTTACCACTTAGGCGTAGCTTAAGATGCTAAAAAGTTCGATATAAAAGCTAAGGAATTTTGCAAATCGTACGAATTTTATTGTTGTAAATTTTTTTTATCTTAAATTCATGAGCTTTGGGAATCTCTAAAGACCACAAAACTTGGATTGGTAGAAGAGGACCAGTGAAATGACCACCCCGGTCTCCAGATTTGACTACATCAAATTTCTTCTTATGGGGTCATTTAAAATCTGTGGTCTATAAAACTCAGCCCCGGTCTACTGCAGATCTGCGGCAACGAATATTTGAAGAGTGCCGAGCGACAAACCTTTGAAAATGTACCACGAGTTTCTTATTGACTTGAGAATAATGGAAGTCATTTTGAGTATCTAACCTAGATTAGATTCTGTGATTTTTAACATGAATGTTATTAGGTTATACCCTTAAAGTTCTATAAGTATACTTCTACACCCATGACTACAAATTTTAGCTACTTAACAGTTTGGGTAATAACTAGAAGATTTTGTGCCTTATGCTCAGTCGTAGATTAAAATGGGCCAGGTTCATAAAATTATCGATTTGCCTTATTAACCAAAAAATATTTACATGTACCTAGACACGTTCGTTTTAAAATGGGGGTTGCTTCTTCCTGAAACTAGCAGTTAAATACTCGGGCGCCAACTTGTTTTTAAATATGGAATAAACAAGTAAACCATTATGCAATAAAGTTAAAAGAAAATTTATACAATAACATATTTTATTACACAACCTATTTGTAATTATAAACTGAAATACCTTAATGCTAATGTTAGTAACGTTATAACCTAATGAATACTTAATATTATGAGTAATTAATGGAATCAGAATAGCTTATTCTTGGTCACACTGGAAATTGTTGCGTAATATTACTTCAGGGTTGAAATAACTCTTAATCAATCGTACTAATACCCTAAATTAGATTAACGGTAAAATAAGTAATTGCGTAGATGTGTATAAACGTGTGAAAAGTAACAGTAAAGGTGAAGTTAAAGTAAAAATAAAAAAAGTAAACGTGAAAGTAGAAGTGTCTGAAATGCAAACGTCTCAAACATTGGAAAATAACTTTAAATAATTCACCGTAGAGTTTACAGCACTTTTAATAAAAAATATTTAAATTTAATGGACGCTCTACTACCTTACAGTATTGCACAAAAAAAAAACGCTCCCAAAAGGTCTTTGCGCATGAACATGTCAAACTGGAAGTGCAAACAATATGCGTGAAAGGCTCAACTTTAAATAAGTAAATTGTTTTATGCAGCACACATGGCACGAAATGCACGTTAGTTGCTTACAGAGAGGTGAATTATTAACAACACGTTCGAAGTTTGTTACAGGTTAGTGTTAAGTTTTTCTGGCTCGCTGGATAATCCGGCACGAGTTTCGAGAAAAAAATAAAAATTTATATTGATGGGAAAAAAGCAATAATGCGCATTGAAGTTCGTTTGGGGTCGGAAGTCGCGAGGGAAAACACTGTGTCGGACAAAGAGTATTGGCATGCGGGGGGCAGTCGTCTTCGGCCGACATCGGGCGACGTCGTATAATTTCGGAAGCAACCTGTTCCCCGGGCGCCACTGTAGCTTTGTTTACATTGCGCGTTCAGTCTACGCCATTTTAATTATAGCATTATGACGCTCAGATTGCTGTACAGTACATATCAACGTCGAATATTGTGTTTTAGTGTTTTGTAGAACTTGATTGTTAGTTGAGGGATTTTATATGTAGTGACGGACAAGTGACATGGGTCCTAAAGTTAACGTAGTGTCTTCAAAAACGAAACATGAGACGCTCACTTTGGCTCAAAAGCTAGAAATCGTGAAAAAAATGACGTAAGTAGACACATCATCAAGAAAAAATTTGATGTACGATCGTTTATAATTTACGACATTATAAAGAACAAAGACAAGTTGACACAGTTTTTGAAAGAATCAGAAACTATGAACAATCTAACTGAAAGGCAAACTTTAAGAAAACCCAAATTAGACCAACTAGATTCGGTGTTGTACACTTAGTTTGTAGCAAAACGATCAGCCGGTAAACCCATAACTGGTCCTATGATTATTGAAAAAGCTAAGCAGTTTCAACAAGGATTGAAGATTGATGCTGATTGCAAATTTTCTGAAGGCTGGCTTAGTGCTTTAAATTTCGTCACGGTAACCGAAAATTAGATATTTCTGACTGACTGCTTGTCAAATAGATAATGCAGATGAGACCAGCCTTTTGCGGCGTTGCTTACCAAATTCTACCCTTGCTGGTGGGGATGAGAAAAACGATAAATGTTAAACAAAAAAATAAAGATAGGCCAACAGTTCCGTTGTGCTCCGATTCATCTGGTGATCACAAATTAAAACATGTTGTATAGGAAAGTCAAAGTAGCCTAGGGTCTTAAATGGTGTGAAAACATTGCCTGTCATTTACGGGGCACAATCAAATACACAGATGAATCAAAAGTTGTTTAAAAACTGGTTCTCCAAAGATTTTGTGCCAGGCGTTAAAAACAATTTTGAAAAATTAAGACTGTCCGAAGACAGTAAGGCTATTCTATTTTTAGACAATTGTACAGGTCATTCTGATGAGTCAGAGTTAGTGCCTGGTAACATTTCAGTAGCCTATCTTCGTCCCAAGATTACATCCCTGCTATAACCGGTGGATCATGGGGCAATCCAATCACACTACAGACGCTACTTTGTACAAAATTTACTCGCACCGGATTACAATGTGAAAGATTTTTAAACACCGTTTTCCATTAAAGACGCTATCTTTGACACTGCTTTGGCTTGGCGTAAATCAAGAAACCTTGAAAAGTCATGGCGTAAACTTTGGTCTGAAATAATGGTCGAAAATATCGAAGTTACTGACAGTAATGAACTTGAAGTTGTTTTAAGTGATTTGCCTTTAGAGAATCCCATGTTTCAGATGAATTGGGAAGAAACTACGGACTCAGCTGAAGATGATCTAGACGAGTCAAATATCACATGGAATCAAGCAGCTGATGCTTTGAATACTTTAATCAAGTTTTATTAACGCAGCAGCTTGTTCAATGATGCTGAAATTATGAACATGCACATCATACGAAAAGATTTCATAAAGAAACCAACAGAAAATTGACATTCGAGATTTGTTGAAGGTGGCTTCTACCAAGAAGAACAATTCCATGAATTTAGAACAACCGTCTTGTTAAACTTCAAAATAAACTTTTTGTAAGCCTACACTGCACATTATGTATTAATCAATGTTTTTATTCTGTACTAAAGTTGTTTAAAGAATAAGAAAACATGTTTTACAATGTCATTTTCTGTTTAACTCGCATTTTTCCCGATATTCATCCTGTAATCCGGAACATTTCGTAATCCGGCATGTGTCAAGTCCCGGATATGTCGGATTAGAGGAAGTTTACTGTAATACACATGGGGTAGTGCAATTTAAAAAAATAGGGGGGGGGGAAGATGGAGCCTGAGGGGTAACTTGCAGAAGATTTCTATGAGTCATATTGGTTCCCCCTCAATGTTCTAGAAACGTTTTCGAGAAATTTTACTTACGTGTTACAGTTTTGAAGATATGAGGTCTTGCAAGTTTTCAAATTGACACCGTGTATACATTTTTTATTATCAGTTTTTAAGTTTTGAGAACCATTAAAGACCATAAACATCTGAAAAATGTTAACTCTTGGGGATAGCTAAAAAATTCGATACAGATTAAAGAATTTTGTAAGAATTTTTCTGACACCGCCACTAGTCACAATCTTGGATTTTGTAAAATTCCCTTTTAATTATTTTTTAACGTGTTCTCCCCATAACGATCGTTTTTTCCCAAGGTTATCTCATTAGGGTGATTTCCCGGAATTGCTCATAGTAGCTTCTTCAGGTTTTTTCCAAATAGCTTTCATTTTGTGGATTGTTCCCAAATCATTATCCGAATGACTTGGAATTTGCCCTAATAACCTTCTCTATGTTTCCTAGGTCATTATCAGAGTTTGTTTCCATCTGTTTTTTTGTTTTCAGCAACCTTGTGCTTTTGGCCATCTTACTTGCGCATTCTTATTTCCGTAAGCCTTCTTGGATTTCTGCCGTCTTGTTAGCGTCATCTTATCTCCTTGTACCTTTGGGCCTTTCCACCATGTTTGTTGACTCCTCATGTTTCCGTATGCTATTTTGGATTTCAGCCATCTGGTATGCGTCATCTTGTTTTTATGTGCCTATTTTGTTTTTTCGCGATCTTCTTTGTGTCAATCTGTTTTTTATACCTTTTTGGCTGCCATCTTGTGTCCGTGTGTCTTTTTTGGCTTCAAGCCATCCTGTGTCCGTATGCCTTCTTGGTTTCTGGTCCTTGTGGATGAAACAAATATCTTGGACTTGCATCTTGAATCTTGTTTTTATATTTAGAACATTTTTGGCCGAAAATGCATTGAACATCTCAATCAAAATAAGGCCTGTTTGAGAGCTCTTGAACGAGACATACTAATAACAGCTTCGTAGATTAGATTAGATTTAAAATAAAAATGAAATGCATTATATTATCCATTTTACAGATACGGTATTTTAAGTCTCTTTTGGTTAAATTCAACATCTTGGTCCAACATTCTGAAACTTGTTGCTGCATTTAAGGACCTTTTGATAGAGTGTAGAATGTGATTTCAATCTTCAAAAAAGACCTGTTGACCGAATGGGTTATCCGTTCTTACATCTTAAAGCTCGTTTCAGCATTTTGAATAAATGAAGCATCTGGAAACAAATTCCACAACAAACATCTAATTCCCTCCATCTCTTTAGCTATCTCTTAATGGACGAATTAGTTCTCTCTCTTTCTTGGGTTGGAAGTAAATGTCGAGCCCTTTTTTGTGACATAATTAGAATTATGCATACAGTTTGCCCTTCTGTAGTAAAATCAGAAGTTAGTACACAGCATACAACACCATCTTTTGATACACAGTTTGGGCTCTGAACCCGATTTCTAACACTAATTCATATTTCTAACAGCTTGGGCTTGGTCTGAGCCCCTTTTACAGCTAGTGGGGCTTCGAGACGCCCCAATTTCTAAAAGGAACCGCATTTCTCCATTTGTAAGCTAGAACACAGTTAGTTTCCTAAGCTCTTTTTACTGTTGGGTTTATGGGTTTTCCCAAGGTTAAAAAAGAACTTTCACGTGATTCGAGTATAAAAATGCTGTGGTTTAAAGAGCTTACATTAAAGAAACGAGAAGCCATGATTAAAACAGTGACTACACAAACAGACAAAAATGGGATCTGGCAATATTTGGTGTTCGAAGAAGGATGCAACGGATGGACCTGATGCGTAACAACAGGGAAATCCAGAGATTGGTGTAATTAATAAAATAAGTATTAGTACAGACACTGTAAAATCCATGAATAAATAAACAATAGCGTCGCCAATCTCCAAAACAAAATAACAACAAACAAGAAAACATACTACAACAACTAAAATGTACAAAAAATCTAGTAGCCAGCAACACGCAAACAAAGAATCTTGCCCTACCATGTAAATCCCCCTATAACACATAAAGTAATAATGCAGACACGCAATCCCAAAACAAAGGAAACTAGCCAAGAAACGCCCAAACACGTAGAAACAATGAAGGAAACATACCAAAGTAGCTAAAACAAGTAATAAGAACCAATACAAACTTAAGGCTGCGTTAACAACCAATCAGAACATCTTGCGGATGAAATGACTTTCAAAATCTAATTTCTTAATTTTAAATTAAAACCGTTAAAGGTTATTGTCTCATGTTGTGAGTTCTGATTGGAAATCTAAGGACATCCTTAGCCCCCGCCCAAGCCACAGGCGGTTCGCTCTGATTAATGCCCTAAAGACCAAACCATGCCCATTTGCAGTTTATAGTTTCTGATTGATCCTTAATTCTGTCGGGGAGGATTTACCACGACTAATTAGCACACATTAGCTCTAGGAATGCGTCTAAATAAGTCCAATTTTTGATGAGCGTGTACCACCAACAGCCTGTAAAACATACAACTAGATTTAGAATGCAAGCCCAAGATGTTGATTTTAACCACGACTCATACTTGTTACATAGCCCGACGTATCCGATGACTCACTATTATCATGTAATCACTCAAAATGCTAAGACCAAACAACCATTATGTTTTGTGTGTTTGTGTCTTTACCATTTCCTGTGTTCAGGGTGTTGCGTGTTTATATATAGGCGTATTTATTTGTTTACGTGCTTTGTGAGTTTGGGATTTGATGTTTATGTATAGGTTGTTTATACAGAAACCCATGTTTCAGTTACATCAATCTCTTGATCCGCCTGTTGTTACGCTTCAGGTTCATCTTTCTCATCCTTCTTTGAACACCAACAATTTCCAAATTCCATTTTAACTTTGTATCTTCAACAGTAATTTGTTTATTTGTGTAGTAACTGTGTTAGACATTGCTTTTCGTATCTTTAGTGTACACTGTTTAAACTACAGCGTTGTTTTTGAACTTTGGGAAACCTATAAACCGAAAAATGAAAGGAGGTACTTAGGAAGCTAACCGTGTTCTAGCTTAGAAATGGAAAAATGGGGGCATCTCAAAACCCTACCCGCTGTAAATGGGGTCCAGACCAACGCCAATCTGCCCGAAATGGGGCTTAGTGTTATAAATAGGGTCTAGAGCCCAATATATTTCAAACTGTTCGCCAACTTGTAATTATACCAAAAGATGGCGCTGCACGCTGCATGCTACTTTCTAATTATGCTACAAGAGGGCACTGCCAAACTATGTTAACTTCTAATTATGCCACAAGAGGAGTCGACATTTACTTCTTATCCAAAAAAGGGAGGGACAACCAATTGGTCCATTAAGTGGTAAGGAGAGAGATAGAGATATATAAACCTACTTCAAGATGCTGAAACATGATTCAAAATGTTGGACTAAGACATTGAACTCAACCAAAAGAAACTTAAAGTACCGTAACAGCGGTTGTCAAAAAGGATCGTACTTCAAGTTGATTTCAGACTAAAATCAGCTTCTGTAAAAAGAATGTTACAATGCCTTTTTATCCCTTAACAATATTTAGTACACGAAAGCGATTATTAATACGTTTACGTTTACAAACAAATGCCTAAACAAATTTATTTTGAAATGTTACAGTTTGAGACCAGCTTTTACCAAAAGGACCTTATATGCAAAAAAAGATTCAAGAGTCTAGTTCAAGATGCAGTTCCAGAGCTGCCAACAAGGCCTTATTTCAAGATTTGATTTTAGTCACAAGAACCTTAAGCCAAAAAGGCATACAGAAAGAAGATGGATGAGAGTAAAAAAAAGCATGCAAAAACCGAATGGCGCAAAGGTGTGAAAAGATTAAAAAGGCACAGGCGAGGTGGCTGGAAGCCAAAATAGCATACGGAAACAAGTTGACTCAACAAAGAAGGCCGAAAGCCAAAAAGGTACACAGAGACAAGACGGCAGAAACCAGTCAAATGAGCCCTGCCTCAACCAAAAAAGACTCTAGGTACAGCTGCAACCCTCAAAACAAGATGATTAAAAATTATCCAAAGGGATACAGCACCAAGGTGTTAATTAATTGAAACCAGTTAAAATGACCTAAATACGTATGCAACCCTCAGTCCAAGTCTCATGAGCAATCTGCATCTACCAATTTTTAGCATTAGTGTTTAATTAAATTTATATGCAATGAATTAAAAATCTGCAAACAACAAATAAGCTATATAGGAAAAATCCAAAAGTCATTTGGATAATGACCTAGGAAACACCGAGAGAGTTACTAGGGCAAATTCCAAGTCATTCCAATAATGGCAAGCGACTAATAACCTGAAAAATCAATTTTAGCAATTCGAGCCTAATGGCATAACAGTTGATCGGCCTATTTCCATAGGCGGAAGTGGGCTGTGCTTCCGTCATCAGGCTTAAACCCGAGGTCTGATTTCGCACTGGAGTATAATTCTTTTAGTATAATTTTTTCCCAAGCACTTGAGTACTCTTTCACTCAGATTCAAACTTTTTTGACATCTTTCACTTGCTAGTCTGACACCTTAATCGCTGAGCCACTGTGCACTATATATATATATATATATATATATATATATATATATATATATAATATATAGACACACACACACACACACACACACACACACACACACACACACACAATGTGTTCATTTAAAAACGATCCACCCTCAATATCTTGATCTTGAAGTAAACAAAAAAGCCGAGACAGGTCGATTTCTGAATGGAGGGGACATCTTTTGGCAGTCGTGAAGTGAATGTCACATTAACCCCCCTCGGAGGCCATACCCAGATTATTTTTAAATGGGACGGGCTATCAAATAATACATCATTTAAAAGGTCTTTTAAATCTCTCTCCAACCATACGTTGGTTGGCTACATAAAATGTAATGTTTTACCATAAACATCGTTTAAAATAAACTACCTAAACTTTTCGAACGCCCCTCGTCTCAATCGAAAAAGCTACTAGATAATTAAAAAAAATTAGATTTTCTTCTTTTTAAATTATAAAAGTCACAGTGACAGTGACAAAAAATTGAATTTGGCAGTTTATTGATTAATGCTATTGCTAGTTAATGTCACAGAGACAGTAACAAAAATTTTCGGTGAATATTGTTATTGCTATTGAAAGAGAAAAATGGTTTACACATTAGCGGAAAGAACCGAAATTATTCTTCTTTATGGGAATTTTGATCAAAATGCTAGAAGAACAGCGAATACCTGGAATGAAATCACGTACAACATAAGTATGTGATTGAATTAGTGCGCAAATTCTTAGAAACAGGTTCTGTCTCGAATAAGAAACGTGAAAGGAAAAGAATTCTAGACCAAAACACACAGATCATGTGTAGCAGATCCAACAACTTCAATTAGAAAAGTGGCAGCTCTAACACATCTTCCATAGGTTCTGTACACAAAGCCCGTCATCTTCATAAATTCCAATCCAATCCAATTATTTCAAAAACTTAATGAGGTTGATCCTAACCGTCGAATGGAATTTTGCGAAATCATAACAAATAAGATTCAAATGAAATTTCACTTAAAAATATTTGCTTCAGTGACGAGTCGATTTTTTACTTAAATGGAATGGTTAATCGGTATAATTGTCGTTATTGGGACGACACAAATCCCATGTTTTTCCAGAAACTCATTCCCAGATACCACAAAAGCTAAATGTATGGGCTGGAATTTTAGAAAACGCTGTTATTGGTCCAGTGTTCATTGATGGATATTTGATTGGTGAAAAATATCTCAACCTATAAGAAAATGTCATTGAACCTTTAATTGTTGAGAGCTTAGAAAATCAGGTGGATGAACAAGGGAATCAATTAATTGACAAAAATTACTTACATTTTCAACAAGACGGTGCTCCTGCGCATTATTAGCGATAATGGCTAAACGACAGTGAATTAGATGAAGAGGAACTAAGAATGGCCACCTCGATGTCCAGAGTCAACTCCCATGGATTTTTTTCTGGGAATATTTAAAATCTGTAGTGTATACAACACAACCAACAAGTCTCGATGATTTAAGGCAGCGTATTATTGAAACTAGTAGGGTAGCTAGACCTAAAACATTTCGAAAAGTGCGAAAGGCGTTTGAAAACTGACTTTATTATTGTATGGACGTTAATGGTGATCATTTTGAACAACTTATTAAATAATGGCTTATTTTTTCCGGAGATTTGTTGTTGTGAAAGTCAAATAAAACTAAAAGAAACACTATGTAGGAAATATTTGTATTACAATGTTGAATTCACGTTCTATGGTCTAGCAACAAAATATTGTATTTATGTAATTAAATTTACTTTTAAGTCCCGAAAATGGCTGAATAACCGCCGAAACGTTGATAAGTGAAAATCTGAAAACGTATTATTTTCCCTAAATTTATTCGATCTTTACCAACAAATCACCGGAAAAAATTCAGCGCAGCTCATAACACACTAAATTGAAATGATCTTTTGTTTCTTCATTTATGTCGATTTTTAAGATGTTTCAGTTGTGTATTTTTTGCCAAATAAATGATACATTTACGCTTATGTTTATGTTTACGTTGTCATAACCTAATTAATTTTTCATTGCTACCTACTATTAACCTCACATAATATGTCCCCCCCATTTAGAAATCGACCTGTCTCGCCTTTTTTGTTTCCTTCAATAGGTTATCAAGATATTGAGGGTGGATCGTTTTTAAATGGACACAATGTATATATATAACTTTTTCGTGGTTGCGCAGTAGTTTATTGCGCATGTTGCACAGTAACTTTTCGTGGTTGTGCAGAGTAGTTTATTGAGCATCTTGAGCAGTAACCTCTTGCGCAGGTGTATTGCGTATAAGCTCTTCGCGTATTATTGTGATGCACATGGGTTTCATTTCTACACTAGCCATATGATTTTCTGCCGGTACGATGCAAGTTGCTACCTTGAGTTTTTGGCGAGTTGTGCTTTCGTTTTTTGCCACTATCTGTATGTTATCCAATTAGATTCGGTAGTCTTCATTCCAGACATGTTAGACGATTCTTTATCTTTCTGTTTGCTTTGCGGATATTATCCTTGTTTCTGAGTTCTCACTTTAAGTGGTTTGCTGTTTTCTACATACGATGTTCCGAATTCTCACGGTAGGTTGTATACACAATTCTTGGAATTTTGGTCCTCATTGTCTGGTTTGGTTTTGGTTAGTATTCCCATGACCGTTCTTATGGGTTTGAAGGCAGTGCGTATATTGTATTTGCTGCCTATGCATCGTATTTTGTCCGAGGTACCTAGTATATATGGTATTACCGCTGTGTTTAGGTTACCCTTTCCCTGTTTAGGTTAGGTGTTAAATGGGGGTAGCCATTTTTAAGGGGTTTTTTATATCTCTAAAACCTCTTAAAGAAAATGGCTATTCCTAAACAGGAGAGTGGTAGCATAAATAAAGAACCTAAATACCCATGCATACCAGGTTACTCGGACAAAACCATGCGAATGTGGCAGATCATAATAGGAAAGAGCAGAATACCACCAAAGTGAGAACTCAGGAACACAAGAATAACATCCGCAAAGGCGAAATACAGAAAGATCAAGATTCGGCGAACAAGTCTGGAACGAAGACCACCGAATCTAATGGGATAACAATATATAGTGACAATGGCTAAAACTCAATACATCGCACTGGCCAAAAATTCCATGTCAAGCTTTTTGTGTTAAATCGGATAAGGTTAGTAGTAGCAATTATCAAAATTAGAGATGAAAGTCGACTTGTCTGTCTTTCCCGTAATTACCTATTTTTTTTCCAAAACACGCTATTTGAATAGTGAAAATGTGTTGTTGGTTACATAACTGGGGAATCCCCATGCCGCACACGCAAAAGAACGTGAACATTCTAATAGTGTTTTAAGGATTGTTTGCCTTTCAAGTAATTAGCTAATTACGGGGTTTTTCCAAGTACGTCAGAGGCATTTGAATAGTGAAGTGATGTTATTGCGGTTACATAACTGGGCTTGAATTTATTTCTATATTACTTTAGGACTTAGAATTGAGTTGTAATTAAAAATCTGTTCGCACGATCAATCAGAGTCCTTCAGGGTTGACCTACCAAACAAAGCTTTTAATACTGCCAAAAGGCCCTAATTACGGCGTTCGGATCGTAAATACGTCATCACGGTTGAAAATACCGCCTGAAAAGAAGCCTGCAATTAAGATACGTGTCCACGATTGCACACCCTCCATAGGCTGGAATTAAAAACTACACCGGGGTGCTCTGCGCGAATGCTTGACTATTCTACTTATTTGGTTTAACACGGACATCAGATTTGAGCTGCGTTAATCTGTTTCTTAGTGGTTGTAATGATGTATCAATATAAACCTTATTACAAGAATTACAGGGTATTTGGCAATTCTTGTAATAAGGTTTATATCAGTACATCATTACAACCACTAAAAAGTAGATTAACGCAGCACAAATCTGATGTCCGTGTTAAACCAAATAGTACTGCTTTGGCTAAACACTGTAACGAAACAGGTCACATCTTTCAATACGAGAAAACCAATATTTTAGGCATTGAACCAATTTTAAAAAAAGCGTTTAATTTTGCTCACCCAACTATGATTACATTTTAGAAAATTTATAAATAATAGTTAGTTTGTGTCATATTTGTCAATGTGTTAGTTAATAATTGGGAAAGGTACCAAGTTCGAATGTTGCAGCGATCACGTGCTTGGGCACAAAAATCATAGTAGATGAATTCGTCTTAAGCGCGAAGTCAGTCCTTCTCAGAACTAAGCGTGACACAGAAGCAGAGTCCGCCCTATAAAAACAAAAATAAGAAAAAATAAGAAATAGGCCGATCAACTCAACTAATGACAGTTACAAAACACTTATAATACCGAATTAAAATACATTGGAAAAAAACAGGCCATTATGGGGAAACACATTATTATGCAATTAAAAATCAATTTACAAAGAAAGTGGCTAGTGGAGGGGGGAAGTGGGTTGAGGATTTTACTTAATTGATTTTATTTTGAAGTTCATTAACATTTTACCATAAAAGCGGGCGACAGACAGTATTTCCACGTACACCAGGCATCGCAGTCTTGGATTTATGAAATTCGCCATTCTATAAAATGAGCTAATCTCATTCGGAGTTTTGGTCCTTGTCGGCGCAGAAAAAAATGGAAAAGGTCACGTATTTCATTCCCTCCCCGAGGGCGGGCTGCTCGAGCTTTCCGAGCGCCTTCAGTCAGAATCATGGATTCCCAGCATACATACGTACATTACGTATATATGCATGTTGAGATTAAGGATGGGTGTGATCAGGATAGGATCGAAAGGAACGGAGTTAGGGTTCTGAGGGGGAAAATACTACCCAGCATTCACCTAAGTAGCCGCACATGGTGTGCATGTACGCAGTGATTATGCCGCTACATATGTATGAGGAAAACCCCTGAAAAAACTAGAACATTATTATTCATACCCTAATTTCCATCGCTTGAGATTTCTTTGGAATTAAATTCCCAAAATGCCTACTCTATATTTTAATGATCGGAGACGCCGAACGTGAGTACATCGCCGACTACCATTTAGCCAACTACGCCCATTCTACCGAATTTAAGAGTTAGGCTACAGCGCCGAGAAGGACCGAGCTGGTAGCGTAATGGTGACACGACCTGCTTAGCATTCGGGAGGAAATGGGTTCGATTCCCGTTACCGGGAAATAAGAAATAGGCCGATCAACTCAACTAATGAGACAGTTACAAAACACTTATAATACCGAATTAAAACACATTGGAAAAAAACAGGCCATTATGGGGAAACACATTAATATGCAATTAAAAACAAATTCACAAAGAAAGCGGCTAGTGGATGGGGAAGTGAGTTGAGGATTTTACTTAATTGATTTTATTTTGAACTTCATTATCATTTTACCATAAAAGCACCGAGCTGGTAGTGTAGTGGCGACACGACCTGCTTAGCATTCGGGAGGTAATGGGTTCGATTCCCGTTACCGTCTACTTTGTATGAGGTTTTTTCAGGGGGTTTTCCTCATACACATGTAGCGGCATGGCCACTGCGTATATGCACACCATGTGTGGCTACTTAGGCGAATGCTGGGGTAGTATGTTCCCCCTCAGAACCCCAACTCCGTTCCTTCCGATCCTATCCTTGATCCCACAAGGCATATATACGTAATGTATGTATGTATGCTGGGAATCCATGATTGTGACTGAAGGAGCTCGGGAAGCTCGAGCAGCCCGCCCTCCCCCTTGGGGAGGGAATTAAATACGTTGCATTTTCCGTTACCATAAAAGCGACAGTATTTCCACGTACACCAGGCATCACACTCTTGGATTTATGAAATTCGACATTCTATAAAATGTGCTAATCTCATTCGGAGTTTTAGTCCTTGTCGGCGCAGAATCATGGATTCGCAGCATACATACGTACATTACGTATATATGCATTTTGAGATTAAGGATGGGTGTGCTCAAGATAGGATCGGAAGGAACGGAGTTAGGGTTCTGAGGGGGAAAATACTACCCCAGCATTCACCTAAGTAGCCCCATATGGTGTGCATGTACGCATGTATGAGGAAAACCCCCTGAAAAAACCTCATACAAGGTAGACGGTAACGGGAATCGAACCCATTACCTCCCGAATGCTAAGCAGGTCGTGTCACCACTACGCTACCAGCTCGGTCCTTGTCGGCGCTATAGCCTAACTCTTAAATTCGGTAGAATGGACGTAGTTGGCTAAATGGTAGCCGGCGATTTACACACGTTCGGCGTCTCCGATCATTAAAATATAGAGTAGGCGTTTTGGGAATTCAATCCCAAAGAAATCTCAAGCGATGGAAATTAGGGTATATGGATAATAATGTTCCAGTTATAAAAGATCACGACTTTTCAAGTCCATTGTTGCGTATTTTTTATTCATGTGGCTTCTTAAAGACAAAGCCACATTAATAAACCAGTTGATCTATCTCACCCTTTAGTGTAATTAACCAGAGCAACCAAAACAGGAAAAAGGGGCGGAAAATCCGTGTATATAAATCAAAAAACTGTATACATAGAAAATGCATCATAATTCAGTCTTTGGAAATGAAATTAGAGAGTAACAGATGAAATTGGCGGTCTTTATCAATGTACATTGAGGCCATAACAGAACAAGCAACAGCCCCTCGCTCAACGTACAAATTAGAGAATTGTGAAACGCTTCATTTTATATCGGTCGGTACAAGAGGGGTTAGTAATGGTAAATCTCCGTTTTACATCCTCTCGCCTTAATTCAACCCCGTGTAATTAATACAGCTTAATTACAAGATGCGTAAAAAAGGCGTGGGTGTTTTTTTGGTGCATTTATCTATAGATAGACAGAAGAAATAGGCCGAGCATGTGATGCATTATTTATGGATATATTGATTTTCGAATGAGTCGAGTGCAGAGGATGATGCCGATGCGGGTTGTAGTTCACAGGCGCGCATTAAATTTATATTTTGCGGCCGTATGTCCCTTATACAAGTAAAACCACGAAAGATCTAAAAAGAAAGAGAGATGGGGAGAGAAGGGGAAAAAGGCAAAACACACGCGAACCTATTTTAAATGTCAGACTCTCGCTTTACACTTTCTAAAATTCTAAAAAAGACTCGTTTATCCTACCATCTCGCAAATTCCTAAATGAAATAACGACTCTCTTGAAAACTTGTTAAAAACAGCATTTCTTTACCCCCTTAATTAAAATACTTTCTTTATACTTGAATAATGTAACACCGAAAATCTTACGCAATAAATATGTAATATTAACCTACGACTTACTAAAAAAACGACGGGTGGTGGCGGCGGCGGTGATGACGGAAACGCTGGCGGAGAGAGGTGAATCTGGTTTGGAATTTTTATTACATTCAACTTCAATTACGTACTCAATCAATGTGTACAAAAAAAAACATCGTGATAGTTCACGTTACGCGGGACACATAAAAAAATTACGATAATGTTATCGATTAGATCAAAAGAATCTCATTACGTAGTCTCATATAAATTTTAACTTCAAACATTTCCGTGTTATAAATAGAAATCGCGAGATAAAATAAACGCCGGTTTCAATGAATGCCAACAAAAATCTGGCCTTGAAATTGTATTAACGTAATTTTCAAACAACCACTCCCACAATTGCAACGATAGAAAAATTCTGGTACAGCCTTATCAATGAGGCGCCCGAGCATACGTTGTAAAATAAATGATAGTAATAACAGTAAATAATTGCTCACTCATAAAATACTTACCATCGTTACATTTATTTCAATGAGTTCAACTGTTTTGCTTTGTTGCACTCTAAAATGCACGCTGTATTTATTTTACTAGAAATTTTCAGCTTTCCTGCCGTACTATTCACGACATCTTAAAGCCTTTTTCGTTATTTTGCTCTCTAAAATACACTTTAATTACTTTGCACTTTATAATGTAGTCATACGGATCTAAAAGAATGACTGAAGAAAGAACACAATTTATAAACTTTCGGGCTTGAATACATGTGAACTCTTGCACTTTAAAAGTTCATGTATAATTTATAAGTACTTAAATATAAAGAATCTACTCTAGTTTATTCTGCACTTAAAAATAATATTCTACGTTTCAGTCTGAACACTACATGATACACAAAATAAGTGAAACCGTAATGTTTTTTTAAGTGACTGAATAAATGCACTCTAAAGTGTACTTCAATCAAGCAATCTTGCTCCTTTAATTATAGTCTAAAACGCTTCAAAATGTACGTTACGACGCAGCTTACTAAATTAAAAAGTGTACATTACACTTTTCTGTATATTAAAGTGTACTCAGTAAAGAATTCAAGGTACACTCTACAATACAACCTACAAAAGTTGCAGTGGAAGTTATACGGTAATGCAACAATAACCAAACAGACAGTTATGAAAGCAAAGAATGAGAATGATGCTTAAATAAAATCTGTAGTCAGTATCGAACGAACTCTGACGAATACAACACCCGCCTTACATTTTAAAACCAATTACACACATTTTTACAATTAACGAACGAGAGTAAAAAAATTAACGTTCTGCAATCTAATACAGACTTCACGCGTGCCATAAGTGCAATTATAAAATTAATTAAACAAAATCCTAATTTGTACTACTTGAACTCTAAATGTAAAATAATCATGTCTTGGTTCTGAAAACAAGTTTTAACTAGTGCACTTAAAGCGTGTACTGAATTTATATACAAAAACCAGTTACACAAATTTTACGCCTAAAGAAGTAAAATTCTTCACTCTAACAAGTAACAATTTTCTGTACTCTAATATGTAAATAATCATGTCTTGGTTTTTCTAGAAACACTATGATTTAATAGGTTTAGTAAGCACTTTTAAAGCGTACGTATACTCGAACTCGTACTTATAAACATGGTACATACACTCTACTCTTAACAGAAGTCATAAAACTTAGTCTGCAGTCTAATGTGCAATATAATTCCATTCTTCGCATTTCATTACTAAGTTACCATGCACTTTACAGTAAGCGGCGTTTACTCGTATCTCGCACTTAAAATCTTAAAAAACTACAAGAACAAATGTTCCGCTAATTTTCGTAAAATTAGTTAAACAAGATTCTAACCTTTAAAATTAAAATTGTGCACTCCAATCTGCAGCATAATGTTACTAACCGCTTTTCCTGGACACATGTTTCGTTAACAGATTTAGTATGCACTTTAACTCCAGGTTTACACGTTCCTTGCACTTACCAAACGATTTACTTTTAAATAAAGGCAATCGTAAGAAGAGATGCATCAAATTATTATAAATTCAAGTAAAAAATGTATAATCCATAAAATTACAATTCTGCACTCTAATGTGCAACCGTTTTTCCTGGACACATGTTTCGTTAATAGATTTAGTATGCACTTTAAACTGCAGGTTTACACGTACCTTGCATTTACCAAACGATTAACAGTTTTACTTTTAAATAAAGGCAATCGTAAGAGCAGAAGCATCAAATTATTATAAAATTAAGTAAAAAATGTATAATCCATAAAATTACAATTCTGCACTCTAATGTGCAACCGCTTTTTCTGGACACATGTTTCGTTAACAGATTTAGTATGCACTTTAAACTGCAGGTTTACACGTACCTTGCACTTACCAAACGATTAACAGTTTTACTTTTAAATAAAGGCAATCATAAGAACAGATGCATGCAAATTACTATAAAATTAAGTAAAAAATGTATCATCCATAAAATTACAATTCTGCACTCTAATGATGCAACCGCTTTTCCTGGACACATGTTTCGTTAACAGATTTAGTATGCACTTTAAACTGCAGGTTTACACGTACCTTGACCTTACCAAACGATTAACAGTTTTACTTTTAAATAAAGGCAATCGTAAGAACAGATGCATCAAATTATTATAAAATTAAGTAAAAATGTATAATCCATAAAATTACAATTCTGCACTCTAATGTGCAACCGCTTTTCCTGGACACATGTTTCGTTAACAGATTTAGTATGCACTTTAAACTGCAGGTTTACACGTACCTTGCATTTACCAAACGATTAACAGTTTTACTTTTAAATAAAGGCAATTGTAAGAACACATGCATCAAATTATTATAAAATTAAGTAAAAAATGTATAATCCATAAAATTACAATTCTGCACTCTAATGTGCAACCGCTTTTCCTGGACACATGTTTCGTTAACAGATTTAGTATGCACTTTAAAATGCAACTTTACATGTACCTTGCGCTTACCAAACGATTAACAGTTTTACTTTTAAATAAAGGCAATCGTAAGAACAGATGCATCAAATTATTATAAAATTAAGTAAAAATGTATAATCCATTAAATTACAATTCTGCACTCTAATGTGCAACCGCTTTTCCTGGACACATGTTATCGTTAACAGATTTAGTATGCACTTTAAACTGCAGTTTACACGTACCTTGCGCTTACCAAACGATTAACAGTTTTACTTTTAAATAAAGGCAATCATAAGAACAGATGCATGCAAATTATTATAAAATTAAGTAAACAATGTATAATCTATAAAATTACAATTCTGCACTCTAATGTGCAACCGCTTTTCCTGGACACCTGTTTCCTTAACAGATTTAGTATGCACTTTAAACTACAGGTTTACACGTACCTTGCACTTACCAAACGATTAACAGTTTTACTTTTAAATAAAGGCAATCGTAAGAACAGATGCATCAAATTATTATAAAATTAAGTAAAAATGTATAATCCATTAAATTACAATTCTGAACTCTAATGTGCAACCGCTTTTCCTGGACACATGTTTCCTTAACAGATTTAGTATGCACATTAAACTGCAGGTTTACACGTACCTTGCACTTACCAAACGATTAACAGTTTTACTTTTAAATAAAGGCAAACTTAAGAACACATGCATCAAATTACTATAAAATTAATTAAATAATGCATAATCCATTAAATTACAATTCTGCACTCTAATGTGCAACCGCTTTTCCTGGACACATGTTTCGTTAACAGATTTAGTATGCACTTTAAACTACAGGTTTCCACGTACCTTGCACTTACCAAACGATTAATAGTTTTACTTTTAAATAAAGGCAATCGTAAGAGCAGATGCATGCAAATTATTATAAAATTAAGCAAAAAATGTATCATCCATAAAATTACAATTCTGCACTCTAATGTGCAACCGCTTTTCCTGGACACATGTTTCCTTAACAGATTTAGTATGCACATTAAACTGCAGGTTTACACGTACCTTGCATTTACCAAACCATTAACAGTTTTACTTTTAAATAAAGGCAATCATAAGAACAGATGCATGCAAATTACTATAAAATTAAGTAAAAAATGTATATCTATAAAATTACAATTCTGCACTCTAATGTGCAACCGCTTTTCCTGGACACATGTTTCGTTAACAGATTTAGTATGCCTTTAAACTGCAGGTTTACACGTACCTTGCACTTTACCAAACGATTAACAGTTTACTTTTAAATAAAGGCAATCGTAAGAACAGATGCATCAAATTATTATAAAATTAAGTAAAAATGTATAATCCATTAAATTACAATTCTGCACTCTAATGTGCAACCGCTTTTCCTGGACACATGTATCGTTAACAGATTTAGTATGCACTTTAAACTGCAGTTTTACACGTACCTTGCACTTACCAAACGACTAACAGTTTTACTTAATAAAGGCAATCGTAAGAACAGATGCATCAAATTATTATAAAATTAAGTAAAAATGTATAATCCATTAAATTACAATTCTGCACTCTAATGTGCAACCGCTTTTCCTGGATACATGTATCGTTAACAGATTTAGTATGCACTTTAAACTGCAGTTTTACACGTACCTTGCACTTACCAAACGATTAACAGTTTTACTTTTAAATAAAGGCAATCGTAAGAACAGATGCATCAAATTATTATAAAATTAAGTAAAAATGTATCAATCCATAAAATTACAATTCTGCAACTCTAATGTGCAACCGCTTTTCCTGGACACATGTTTCGTTAACAGATTTAGTATGCACTTAAACTGCAGGTTTAACGTACCTTGCACTTACCAAACGATTAACAGTTTTACTTTTAATAAAGGCAATCGTAAGAACAGATGCATCAAATTATTATAAAATTAAGTAAAAATGTATAATCCATTAAATTACAATTCTGAACTCTAATGTGCAACCGCTTTTCCTGGACACATGTTTCCTTAACAGATTTAGTATGCACATTAAACTGCAGGTTTACACGTACCTTGCACTTACCAAACGATTAACAGTTTTACTTTTAAATAAAGGCAAACTTAAGAACAGATGCATCAAATTATTATAAAATTAATTAAAAATGTATAATCCATTAAATTACAATTCTGCACTCTAATGTGCAACCGCTTTTCCTGGACACATGTTTCGTTAACAGATTTAGTATGCACTTTAAACTACAGGTTTCCACGTACCTTGCACTTACCAAACGATTAATAGTTTTACTTTTAAATAAAGGCAATCGTAAGAGCAGATGCATGCAAATTATTTAAAATTAAGCAAAAAATGTATCATCCATAAAATTACAATTCTGCACTCTAATGAGCAACCGCTTTTGCTGGACACATGTTTCCTTAACAGATTTAGTATGCACATTAAACTGCAGGTTTACACGTACCTTGCATTTACCAAACCATTAACAGTTTTACTTTTAAATAAAGGCAATCATAAGAACAGATGCATGCAAATTACTATAAAATTAAGTAAAAAATGTATAATCTATAAAATTACAATTCCTGCACTCTAATGTGCAACAGCTTTTCCTGGACACATGTTTCGTTAACAGATTTAGTATGCCCTTTAAACTGCAGGTTTACACGTACCTTGCACTTACCAAACGATTAACAGTTGTACTTTTAAATAAAGGCAATCGTAAGAACAGATGCATCAAATTATTATAAAATTAAGTAAAAATTTATAATCCATTAAATTACAATTCTGCACTCTAATGTGCAACCGCTTTTCCTGGACACATGTATCGTTAACAGATTTAGTATGCACTTTAAACTGCAGGTTTACACGTACCTTGCACTTACCAAACGATTAACAGTTTTACTTTTAAATAAAGGCAATCGTAAGAACAGATGCATGCAAATTATTATAAAATTAAGCAAAAAATGTATCATCCATAAAATTACAATTCTGCACTCTAATGTGCAACCGCTTTTCCTGGACACCTGTTTCCTTAACAGATTTAGTATGCACTTTAAACTACAGGTTTACACGTACCTTGCACTTACCAAACGATTAACAGTTTTACTTTTAAATAAAGGCAATCGTAAGAACACATGCATCAAATTATTATAAAATTAATTAAAAATGTATAATCCATAAAATTACAATTCTACCCTCTAATGTGCAACCGCTTTTTCTGGACACATGTATCGTTAACAGATTTAGTATGCACTTTAAACTGCAGGTTTACACGTACCTTGCACTTACCAAACGATTAACAGTTTTACTTTTAAATAAAGGCAATCATAAGAACAGATGCATGCAAATTATTATAAAATTAAGTAAACAATGTATAATCTATAAAATTACAATTCTGCACTCTAATGTGCAACCGCTTTTCCTGGACACCTGTTTCCTTAACAGATTTAGTATGCACATTAAACTGCAGGTTTATACGTACCTTGCACTTACCAAACTATTAACAGTTTTACTTAATAAAGGCAATCGTAAGAACAGATGCATCAAATTATTATAAAATTAAGTAAAAATGTATAATCCATTAAATTACAATTCTGCACTCTAATGTGCAACCACTTTTCCTGGACACATTTCGTTAACAGATTTACTTGCACTTTAAACTGCAGGTTTACACGTACCTTGCACTTACTAAACGATTAACAGTTTTACTTTTAAATAAAGGCAATCGTAAGAACAGATGCATCAAATTATTATAAAATTAAGTAAAAAGTGTATAATCCATAAAATTACAGTTCTGCACTCTAATGTGCAACCGCTTTTCCTGGACACATGTTTCCTTAACAGATTTAGTATGCACTTTAAACTACAGGTTTACACGTACCTTGCACTTACCAAACGATTAACAGTTTTACTTTTAAATAAAGGCAATCGTAAGAACACATGCATCAAATTACTATAAAATTAATTAAAAAATGCATAATCCATTAAATTACAATTCTGCACTCTAATGTGCAACCGCTTTTCCTGGACACATGTTTCGTTAACAGATTTAGTATGCACTTTAAACTACAGGTTTACACGTACCTTGCACTTACCAAACGATTAATAGTTTTACTTTTAAATAAAGGCAATCGTAAGAGCAGATGCATGCAAATTATTATAAAATTAAGCAAAAAATGTATCATCCATAAAATTACAATTCTGCACTCTAATGAGCAACCGCTTTTGCTGGACACATGTTTCCTTAACAGATTTAGTATGCACATTAAACTGCAGGTTTACACGTACCTTGCATTTACCAAACCATTAACAGTTTTACTTTTAAATAAAGGCAATCATAAGAACAGATGCATCAAATTATTATAAAATTAAGTAAAAATGTATAATCCATTAAATTACAATTCTGCACTCTAATGTGCAACCGCTTTTCCTGGACACATGTTTCGTTAACAGATTTAGTATGCCTTTAAACTGCAGGTTTACACGTACTGCACTTACCAAACGATTAACAGTTGTACTTTTAAATAAAGGCAATCGTAAGAACAGATGCATCAAATTATTATAAAATTAAGTAAAAATGTATAATCCATTAAATTACAATTCTGCACTCTAATGTGCAACCGCTTTTCCTGGATACATGTATCGTTAACAGATTTAGTATGCACTTTAAACTGCAGTTTTACACGTACCTTGCACTTACCAAACGATTAACAGTTTTACTTTTAAATAAAGGCAATCGTAAGAGCAGATGCATGCAAATTATTATAAAATTAAGCAAAAAATACATCATCCATAAAATTACAATTCTGAACTCTAATGTGCAACCGCTTTTCCTGGACACATGTTTCCTTAACAGATTTAGTATGCACATTAAACTGCAGGTTTATACGTACCTTGCACTTACCAAACGATTAACAGTTTTACTTAATAAAGGCAATCGTAAGAACAGATGCATCAAATTATTATAAAATTAAGTAAAAATGTATAATCCATTAAATTACAATTCTGCACTCTAATGTGCAACCACTTTTTCTGGACACATATTTCGTTAACAGATTTACTTGCACTTTAAACTGCAGGTTTACACGTACCTTGCACTTACTAAACGATTAACAGTTTTACTTTTAAATAAAGGCAATCGTAAGAACAGATGCATGCAAATTATTATAAAATTAAGTAAAAATGTATAATCTATAAAATTACAATTCTGCACTCTAATGTGCAACCGCTTTTCCTGGACACCTGTTTCCTTAACAGATTTAGTATGCACTTTAAACTACAGGTTTACACGTACCTTGCACTTACCAAACGATTAACAGTTTTACTTTTAAATAAAGGCAATCGTAAGAACACATGCATCAAATTATTATAAAATTAATTAAAAAATGCATAATCCATTAAATTACAATTCTGCACTCTAATGTGCAACCGCTTTTCCTGGACACATGTTTCGTTAACAGATTTAGTATGCACTTTAAACTGCAGGTTTACACGTACCTTGCACTTACCAAACGATTAACAGTTTTACTTTTAAATAAAGGCAATCGTAAGAACAGATGCATCAAATTATTATAAAATTAAGTAAAAATGATCATCCATAAATTACAATTCTGCACTCTAATGAGCAACCGCTTTTGCTGGACACATGTTTCCTTAACAGATTTAGTATGCACTTTAAACTGCAGGTTTACACGTACCTTGCACTTATCAAACGATTAACAGTTTTACTTTTAAATAAAGGCAATCATAAGAACAGATGCATGCAAATTACTATAAAATTAAGTAAAAAATGTATATCTATAAAATTACAATTCTGCACTCTAATGTGCAACCAGCTTTTCCTGGACACATGTTTCGTTAACAGATTTAGTATGCCCTTTAAACTGCAGGTTTACACGTACCTTGCACTTACCAAACGATTAACAGTTGTACTTTTAAATAAAGGCAATCGTAAGAACAGATGCATCAAATTATTATAAAATTAAGTAAAAATGTATAATCCATTAAATTACAATTCTGCACTCTAATGTGCAACCGCTTTTCCTGGACACATGTATCGTTAACAGATTTAGTATGCACTTTAAACTGCAGTTTTACACGTACCTTGCACTTACCAAACGACTAACAGTTTTACTTAATAAAGGCAATCGTAAGAACAGATGCATCAAATTATTATAAAATTAAGTAAAAATGTATAATCCATTAAATTACAATTCTGCACTCTAATGTGCAACCGCTTTTCCTGGATACATGTATCGTTAACAGATTTAGTATTCACTTTAAACTGCAGTTTTACACGTACCTTGCACTTACCAAACGATTAACAGTTTTACTTTTAAATAAAGGCAATCGAAAGAGCAGATGCATGCAAATTATTATAAAATTAAGCAAAAAATATATCATCCATAAAATTACAATTTTGAACTCTAATGTGCAACGGCTTTTCCTGGACACATGTTTCCTTAACATATTTAGTATGCACTTACAAACTACAGGTTTACACGTACCTTGCACTTACCAAACGATTAACAGTTTTACTTTTAAATAAAGGCAATCGTAAGAACACATGCATCAAATTATTATAAAATTAATTAAAAATGTATAATCCATTAAATTACAATTCTGCACTCTAATGTGCAACCACTTTTTCTGGACACATATTTCGTTAACAGATTTAGTATGCACTTTAAACTGCAGGTTTACACGTACCTTGCATTTACCAAACGATTAACAGTTTTACTTTTAAATAAAGGCAATCGTAAGAACACATGCATCAAATTATTATAAAATTAAGTAAAAAATGTATAATCCATAAAATTACAATTCTGCACTCTAATGTGCAACCGCTTTTCCTGGACACATGTTTCGTTAACAGATTTAGTATGCACTTTAAACTGCAGGTTTACACGTACCTTGCACTTACCAAACGATTAACAGTTTTACTTTTAAATAAAGGCAATCGTAAGAACACATGCATCAAATTATTATAAAATTAATTAAAAAATGTATAATCCATAAAATTTACAATTCTGCACTCTAATGTGCAACCGCTTTTCCTGGAACATGTTTCGTTAACAGATTTAGTATGCACTTTAAACTGCAGGTTTACACGTACCTTGCATTTACCAAAGGATTAACAGTTTTACATTTAAATAAAGCAAATCGTAAGAGCAGATGCACGCAAATTATAAAATTAAGTAAAAAATGTATAATCCATAAAATTACAGTTCTGCACTCTAATGTGCAACCGCTTTTCCTGCACACATGTTACCTTAACAGATTTAGTATGCACTTTAAACTGCAGGTTTACATGTACCTTGCACTTACCAAACGATTAACAGTTTTACTTTTAAATAAAGGAAATCGTAAGAACAGATGCATCAAATTATTATAAAATTAATTAAAAAATGTATAATCCATAAAATTACAATTCTGCACTCTAATGTGCAACACATGTTTCGTTAACAGATTTAGTATGCACTTTAAACTGCAGGTTTACACGTACCTTGCATTTACCAAAGGATTAACAGTTTTACTTTTAAATAAAGGAAATCGTAAGAGCAGATGCACGCAAATTATAAAATTAAGTAAAAAATGTATAATCCGTAAAATTACAAGTCTGCACTCTAATGTGCAATGTAATCATATTCATTTAGTTTCTAGGTATAGTATGCACTCTAAAGTACCATGTCATTTTCAAAGAACGTTAAAGAAATCTTACCCGGAAACTTGCATTAAGATAATTTTTACGCCATCACACCATCTAAATGGTAAATAGCATTCGAATAGTTCGTCACCACAAAATACTTACTATCGTTACGGTTTCCTTGCATATATATATTAAAAAACAGTTTTACCCGACTTAACCTTTTCCGCACTCTAAAGTGCATACAAACACTGAAAATTGTGTTACAGAAAATGAAAAAAACTTGACAACTTCTAAAGTACAAATTGCAAGATAAGCGTCTTTCACAATTCCAGATAGAACTTTAAAGTGTAAGCATGTTCTTGTGAAAAGAGGTATTTTGTGCTCTAAGGTGCAGTAAAAGTAAAAGACTAATTAGAAGTTTGCGTATTACGTAAATCTTACGTAATAAAATTATAATATTAACCTACAAGTTACTAAAAAACGACAGGTGGTGAGGGCGGCGACAACGGGAACGTTGGCGGAGTAGAATTTTTATAACACATAACTTCAATTACGTACTCAATCAATTTCTCCAAGGAAAACTACGTGATAGTTCACGTGGGACAAAATATTACGAAAATGTTATCGATTATATCAAAAGAATCTCATTACGTGGTCTCACATAAATTTTTAACTGCAAACATTTCCGTGTTATAAATAGAATTAGCGAGTTAAAATAAACGCCGCCGGCTTCAATGAATGCCAACAAAAATATGGCCTTGAAACTGTATTAACATAATTTTTATACAATCCCGTCTACAATTACAACGAAAGAAAAATTCTGGAACAGTTTTTTTCAAATGTGCGCCCGAGAATATGCCATACAAATAAATGCTAATAGTAATCATAGTACACAGTAATAATTGCTCACTCACAAAAACTGTTTTGCCTTGCCGCACTCTAAAGTGCACACGAAAATTGTCAACGTTAGGTTCTACTTTACCGAACATGTTATTATAGTAAAATTGTAAAATCGTAGTTCCGCACTCTACACAGTATATTTTAGCCTTTCAATTACTATTTTGCACTCTACACTACACTTTAACTGATTTTCAGCAATATCCATGCGAAAGAACGAACCCATGCATTATAAAAGTTCACGTATAATATATAGGCACTTAAATATAAAGAATATACTGTAATTTATTATGCACTTAAAAATTCTATTCTACGTTTCACTCTGAACACTTCGGTACTTAATGAACAAAATGAATAAAATGGTAATTATCCAATAGGATAACCTACAGATAGTGGCAAAGGATTAGAATACAACTCGCCGGAAACTCAAAGAAGCCACATACATCGCACTAGCAGAAAATCCAATAAGCCAAGCTAGTGTGGAAATCAAACCCATATGGATTCCAATAATGCGCAATAGGTTACGGCGCAACATGCGCAATAAACTACTGCGTTGGTTGCCACCAAAACGTTATATATATATATATATATATATATATATATATATATATATATATATATATATATATATATATATAATAAGTTCTAAAAAATATATATTGGATTACTCAGTGGCTCAGCGGTAAAGGTGTTAAACTTGTAAGTGAAAGGTACCAAGTTCGAATCTGAGAGTAGTCAAGTGCTTGGGAAAAAATCGTAACATATGAATTCGACTCAAGTGTGAAAAATCGTTCTCTAGACTAAGCCTGATGACGGAAGCAGAGTCCGCTTCCGAAACGTCGCGATCAAAAAGCAAAAACTGTGGAAATAGGCCGATCAACTCAACTAATATAAAACCACAGTTACAAATCACTTATAATACAGAAGGTAATCTTTTTAATCTAATTGAATAAGTGCACTCTAAAGTGTACGGGGTATATTCAATTTTAGGCGCAGCGATTTTGCACTTTTAATTATGGTTCAAAACACTCTTAAGTGAATGTTAACGTGCAGCTTAAATTAAAAAGTCTACCACCAACATTTCTAGTTTAGTGTAACCAGCATCAAAATTTTGAACATCTTCCAGAAACCCAAATTTTTGCACTTTTAACATGTCAGTAGAAGGAGCCCCTATGTCATAGTGGTGGGGGTAGGAGTGGGGAAGGGGTTAGGGTGGTTGTCTGGGGTGGGGCAAGGAGTAGGGTCGGCTTCTTTTTGGCTTAGCCCCTTGCAACATCTTTGTTTTCAACGTTTTATTAAATCTTTCAGTCTCTACATTCTGACTGTTTATTGCGAGAAATCTGAACTTGTATTCTAATAAAGGGGCCTAATGCTGACTTATAAGACAGGGCTTCGCAACGTTCTTTTGAGCCTTCGCCCCCTGGAGGAAAATTTGAAATTGTATTTAAGCCTTTGTAGGTTATAGCGGGAAATTTAAATTTGACTTCTAATAAGTGGGGCCCCAACTCTAACTTATAAGACATGTATAAGTCTTCGACTTACAAACAAGGTTGAAAGCACTATTTCGTTTTTGAAAATAGTCAAATTCCCGTGGGCAAATAAGCAGCCTGTCCCCATTTACAACTTTCATAATGCACATGTGGCTTAAAACTAACACCGATTTCATTTTGTAACGCGACTATAGGACTCTGTGATTAATTTTACCCCAAAGTATATGGAGAAGATTACACTTATTTTTAAAACAGACTTGATGGTTTGTGACGTCATCTAGTGGTGTATTATTCAACAGAGCACAGCTACTGAGTACTAATTAGCAGGGGTTGAAAAACGCCCCCGAAAAGAAGCCAACCCAACTCCCCCCAACCCCCTACCTCTACCACTATGACGTCACATCCTCAGGTGGGCTCCTTCTACTCATGTCAGTAAAGAATTCAATATATCCTCCTATGCGTGTCATCTATATAATGAACCTGGCAAAATGTATACGTTGCAGTAGAAAATATCACCTGTTGCACTATAATGGTTACTTAATGTAACAAAAAATTTTTTAATTACCGTTCTGCACTCTAACAGGAACTTTACTTGCTCCATAAAGTGCAATTACAAAATTACACAAAATCCTAATCTGTAATTAGTTCAACTCTACATGTGCAACATTCTATTCTTGATCTTCATTGGAAAGACATTTAAAAAAGTCTAGTGTGCACTCTAAAGTGTACGATTATTCGCGCTTTGTATATAAATATCGATTATACAAATTTTACAATTAAAGAAGTAAAATTCTTCACTCTAACCAGGATTTTCTTAGAAAAATATTTCATTAATAAGTATAGTATGCACCCGCGTCTTGCACTAAGGGACATGCATTTTACGCTTAAACAGGTTAAAATAGAAGTAACTGTACTAATATTTGCTTCTCACAATAACAACCAAATAAAAAATTATGACGACACCACAAATCTCCATAAAATTAGTTAAATACAATGCCGAGCTGTAAAATTAAATCTATGCACTCTTACAATATAATACCAATCTTCATTTTTCTTGAAAAAAGACATCCTTAAGTGTATATTTGCTCGATTCTTATGTTTAAATGACTATTTGTCATGTTCAAAGTGTTAAAGAAAGAAATATCTGGTAATGCACTCTAATGTACACTTCATAAAACCACACTTAACCAAATAGGAGATAAGAACACGTGTACAAATTTTCATAAATTTAATTAAACAAGATTATAATCTGTAAAATTTAAATTATGCGCCCTAGTGTGAAATATAATCCTATTCTACGCTTTTCATGAAAAAAATTCCTTTAATATGTTTAGTATGCACCTTAATGTGCACGCTTTCTCGTATACTGTACTTAAGAATTTCTGAGGAGAAAGGAAAGAAAAACAACCTGTTCCATTCCCTCCCCAAGGGAAAAGGCGGATTGCTAGAGCTTTTCACACTCCTTCATCCACAGCGATGGATTCCCAGCATGCATATATGCATTACACACACACACACACACACATACGCGCGCGCACACGCACATACAAACACACACACACACACACACACACACACATACATATAATATATATATATATATATATATATATATATATATATATATATATGTTTTGAAAAAGTGAACAGTTTAATTTTTATCAAATTTTGATCGTTGACTAGTCTGACTCGAATACACTTGTGTACCAAAAATTGTTCAAATAAATTGATTATTACTGGGTGTTCTTCTTTCTTATATATATATATATGTCATATATATATATATATATATATATATATATATATATATATGCATGGTGGGATTAAAGATAGGTGCGGTCAGGATAGGATCGGAAGCAATGGGGTTAGGATTCTAATGGGGAAGATACCAGTATTCGCCTAAATAGCGGCATATCAGCAACTGCTCATGTTCCTTGAAACTAACAAACTCCTTAGTGACCACCAATATGGGTTTAGCCAAAGTCGTTCAACAGGCGATCTTCTTTCATATGTGACCCA
>JARFJB010000799.1:5387500-5665000 GCA_036346205.1 Vesta saturnalis
CTCGGTATTACACAATAAGCAGGTAGCTGTGTCGAAAGAAGCATTAAAAATTAACTAAGGGTTAAAACAAAAAGTCATTAAGCAGTAATTAAAAGTGTGATGAAGTACAATTAAAGCGACAGGCTCTCGGGTCTGAATTATTTTAACCCAAAAATAATTAGTGACAGATGCTTTTTATTTATTTCTAAAAATAATAAGTGACAGGAGTGGGTTTTCCCCAGCAACGTTGCCGTGTTTCAGGGTAGTAACTTTTCTAATAACTGAAAAGAGTCCGTTTTCCCCAAGTGAAAGGAACAACCCGTCGCCGAAAAAGTGAGTGATAAATCATAAGTAGAAGGCAAACATATTTAAATACTTATAAAAATGTTAAAAATACAGAAGAAGCTGTACTCCTTGCCGCAGTGGGCGACAAGTAGGCCATCACGTAACTAGCACTTTACGTCGTAAACATTTTCTTTTTATGCACCAACACTTTATTAGTAATTTACCAAGAAATAGACTACAACGAAAGAGATAGGACCAATCAACTAAAATTATAGAGTAGTGAATTAAACATTAATTATATTAGTGATCCTGCTGTCAATTAGAATTAAGCCATCTGAACCAGAGGGGCTGGAATACAGAAAAATTAAAAGGAAGCCCTAAGGACGAAGTAAGGCCACTTTAAGGTCGATGTAAAAACGCTACAAAAATGACACTGAGGCGCTACAACAGTACTGCAGACGCTAGTCTTTATAAGGACAGTATAGCGCCGTGATAGTCAAAAACACTAAATAAACAGTACAAGGGTCTCCTAAGAATGCAAAAAATTCTTATAAAAAGCCAAGGGTGATATCAATACAATCTGAAGATGGTGTAAAGTAAAGTCACTGTAAGGACATTACAAGAATGTTATCAATATCTGATTTTGTAAATTTGTTCTTTACATGTTTAATTGTAAATAATGAAATAGTTAAGTTACATAATACATTCATTTTTACAATTAAAATATAACAAAAACATTTTATTTTTTGTTAAAAGTGGTATGACTAAGCATTATTGCGCAATAGGTGAAAGGTCTGGGTTTTCCCCAACTAAAAGACAGCCAAACCAGAAAAAACAAAATAACGATAAGTGCAAAGACCAAAAACGGCAATTACCGCAAGAGAACGATAACAATGCTGACTATCAGACATACTAGAAACACATTGCAAACAAGTGCACTATATCGACACTATAAGGAACTTAAACCGGCTTATGCCAATTTAAGGACAATCTAAAGGCGATGCAAGACGTAAAGACGCAGACAGGGTGCTATATTTGCGCTAGTAGTACAATACAAGAATGTAGTATGGAAGATGTAAGGACGGAGTAAGGCCACGTTAAGGTAGATGTAAGGGTGTTGTAAAACGACACAGAGACGGTGCAGACTGGTACAAGACTCTACATAGGTGCTACAACGGTACTGCAGACGCTAGTGTTTATAGGGACCATAACGTCGTGAGTTAAAACACAAATCTTCTAAGAGTACTACACGGTTCTTATAAAAAGCTATAAGTTCACTTTAAGGTACGCTGCACGGCCGCTGTAAAGCGTCTGTAAACTCGCTGTAGAAGGCTACAACGTATATTACGCTGCAATGTTTCTATTTTGTAAGTTTGTGTTTTATGACATGTTTAATTGAAAGTAATGACATAGTTAAGTTGCATCATACATTTACTTTTACAATTGTAATATAATAAAAATATTTTTTGGTAAAAGTGGTATGACTTAAGCATTATTACGTAATAGGTGAAATGCTTGGGTGTTCCCTAAGTAAGATTTGGCCGAAATAGGCCCTTAAAAACAACTAAGGGTTAAAACCCGAGGTCATTAAGGTGTAATTAAAAGTGTCGTCACGTGCCATTAACGTTATGACGGATATATTTATTGATTTCTAAAAAAATAAGTGAAAACGTTGCCATTTTTGTGGGGAGTAATTTTTCTAATAACAGAACGGTGTGGATGTTCCCCAGCGACCTTGCCGTTTTTACAGTAGTTCACTTTCTGATAAATGAAATGTGTGGGTTTACTCCGAGTGAAGGGAACGATTCCAAAAAGTGAGTGATGAGTCATAAGTGAAAGGCGAAAGTATTTAAGTACTTGTAAAAGTGTTAAAGGTACAGACGAAGCTGTAGTGCCTTTATAGAGAGCGTTAATAGTTGGTCACCGCTAACACAGTCCTCTCAAACGCCTCTGTCCTACTATGAGCTCTTTTACTTGCTAAAACAATTACAAAAAACAGAACGAAATTAAAAGCGATTATAAAATCCGGTATTGCCGAACATCAAATTAGGACCTTCACAACTATTGTACAATTTTTAATAGTGAAGAACATACAAATTTGGAATTCCAAAACAATGCTACATGTATGACATTTGCTATAATTGACATTTAAAAGAATTTGTTACGCAAATCATGTAATTGTAAAATACAGAATATAGTTCTTACTAAATTAATATTTGAAGGTTATTAAATTTGGAATTCCAAAATTATCCGTAATAACAGATAGAAATTTAAAAAATCCGAAAAAGAAGAAATTGATGCGAGATTAAGACTAACAGCAAATTGGAATTCTAAGATTCGCGAACTCTGATAGAACAAAAGAATGTGACAACTTTCGTGATTAAAGTGAAAACCGCTTTTCAAATGTTTACTTTCGATCATGTCGTTAAAAATAATCCAATTAAATTTAATTTCTCCTCTTTCTACCCTAAAATCAATAACACCGCAAAAATGTTCACCTGAAAAATAAAGAGAAAAACATTTTTTTGACGTACCTTATATACTCTATAGCCAAACTGATCGTATCTCTAGGATTAAATATCGTTCTCTCAGTATCTTCGCCTCTCTCCTCTGGGGTTACCTTGGTAGCTAAATCGGGGTGATTTTCGTAGAACCGCTGCCGTCTTTTCATTTCATTTAAAAATAATTCAGGTACTAATTTATATACAATATCTTGTAGAGTTTTATCTAACCTGTAATCAGAAAATTGAGATTAGTGAGTGTACAGAGCGAGACACCCCCAACCCCCCTCCCATTTCTATTTCAAACAAATATTTCCTTCTTTAATGTTTAAAATAACTGAAAATCTCAATACGCGCGCTTTTCTTTGCAAACGCACAATGCGCGTGCGCAAACAAAACTCATCAATAACGTTTTACTCCCTTCAGATTTTGATCATTCCGTATATTCACATACGGAGTTTTGTACATAATTGCGTGTCTTTTCACAAATGGACCCGCCTCTCTTTAAAGTAAAAGTAGAAAAGTGGAGGGCAACAGGTGGAAAATTCTAGAGTTATCGAAATCAAGGCTATCTAAGATTCGACAACCCTAGTTTGGTACATTATTAAATCGTCGTCTTTAGGGCGCGTCAGTATTTTATACCCCAACTGTTGCAATGTACTCACTTAAGATTTGGCTTCGCCTTATTTATGATAACCTCACATATTGGACAGTAACTGTGCTCGTGAAGAAACTTTATAATACAACTTCTACAAACTGGAAAAGAAAAATAAATTAAAAACTCGAAACGTCCGATTGGTTTACATACATGAATGTAGACATTCTGATATAGTCGTCGCGTCTATGTAATATCCTTTACATAAATAACAACTTAGATGAGGATTAATTTCGACTAGTTTAATTTTTTCAGGTCTTTTCGCTATATCCATCATGGTGTGATCCTACTGCTGCCTGTTTCCTGAAAATAATTACCTAATTAATATTGATTAATGTATTTCAATTTAACGAACAACCGGAAGACACAAATGCGGGAATGCCAATGTTTTCGCTTATAAAAGTATGGACAAAACAGGAAACATTTGAAGTATATACGTTACGAAAAATGTACATATTCAATTTGCGCGTAGTTGTGACATTGTTTATAAAAATCAGCAATTACAGAATTAGTTAGACGGTAAATAATGTTACAATGTTATTCACTGTACAAACAGCTTTATTCCAGAAATAATTTTACATTAAGAGTACATATACTGAGAGTAATAAATCATGTCCCTAACAGTGGAAGCGCCGATATTAAAGAAAACTCCGAATTAAAAAAAAAATAGATTGGCAGCATTGAAAACACTCATCTTTATCTACGAAGTGTCACGTTTATATTTTAAGGTTATGTAAATTCTTTGTAAACGTCAAATTGACAAATTTAAGGTAACGTTAATTAACAAGAGTAATACTACCAACATATATTTCTTAAAATTAAATCTGAAAGCATGTTAGACAAGTTTTTTTTTCTATGCATAAATATGTATGTGGGAATTTATAGCATTTTATTTCCGACGTTATTAAATTTGCGGATAAATATATTTTTTTGTAATTTTAATTATTTAATTACAAACAGTTTCGAAAACGTAGTCAATCATCTTTAAATAACCCACTTACGTTCAATCCACTTTCTAATCTAAATTATAATTGTTTCTATTACTCAATTATAATTAATTACTAATTTGTAGGTATCCTATTTTGATTTATTCTTCCAATTACCAATAAATTTTAAATGCAATTTCAAACAATCTAATTAATACTGCCCGATTATTAAATATTTAATTTTGTGTAACAAAATTTATATTATTTATTTTTAACCGGCGTTAAGTTAGCAGCTAAACACCAGTGGCGTCGGTAAATAAAAAAAAAGAATAATTTAAAGGGCATCAGGATTTTTCTAACACCAATTATGAATTTTTTTAATAGTTGGGGATGAATTTTTATTTTTTATCCCTTTTGCAAGTTAATGGGATAACAAACAAAATACCCCGCACGCGTTTCAATAGCTAATCAGCAGTCGACTGAGGGATAAATTCAGGATGATTGTTGCGTGGATTATAAAATATTCATCAAGTTTAAACTTGGCAGGATTTTTCAGGCAGGACGTACGAATTCTTTTTATATTTGGGGGTGAGTTATTGCTTTTTTTGAAATTAATGGGATGACTTTAAGATGATTGTTCCGTGGGTGTACATTTTATAACTTTAAAGTTGGCAGGATTTTTCTAACAGAAATTATAATTTCTTGTATATTTAGGAGCGAGTTTTTACTTTTTTGCAAATTAATGGGATAAATAGTGAATTATAATATATTTTAAAAATTTAAAATGGGCAGGAATTTTTCTGACGGAGATTATAATTTTTTTATATTTGGGGGCCAGTTTTTACTTTTTGCAAATTAATGGGACAAATTCAGGATGAATAATATTACGTAGATCATAATATATTTTTCTGATAGAATTATAATTTTTTTTGTATTTGGGGGGGGGGTGAGTTTTTACCTTTTCTCCCCTTTACAAATGAATGGGATAGATTCAAGATGATTGTTGCGTGGATTATAATATATTTGATAAGTTTAAAGTTGGTAGGATTTTTCTAACAGAAATTATAATTGATTTTATATTTAGGAGTAAGTTTTTACTTTTTGCAAATTAATGGGATAAATTCAGAATGAATTGTGGATTATAAGATATTTTATAAGTTTAAAATTGGTAGGAATTTTCTGACAGAAATTATAATTTTTTTATACTTGGGGGCAAGTTTTTCCTTATTGCAAATTAATGGGATAAATTCAGGATGAATATTACGCAGATCATAATATATTTGACAGTAGAAGACCGACACCTCACCTTTCACTTTTTGACGTCACAAGACCGCCCACGTGGGAGACCATATTTTCCACCCTTATTTTTACTCGCTTACGTGTAGGACGTATTTTTTTACCCCTATTTTCTTACACATCCACGTGTGAGATCGTGTTTTCAACCCTTTTATCCTAATTATTTTTTACACACCCCTGTGTGAGACCGTATTTTCAACCCTTTCTTTTCGAAGGTCCTTTTCAACCCTAATTATTTTTACTCGCTTACGTATAGGACGTGTATTTTCACACCTATATTTTACACATCCACGTGTAGGACGCGTTTTCATCCCTATTTTATGACAGCTCACGTATAGGACGCGTATTTTCAACCCTTATAGTTTCTTTTCGAGGTCAACCCTAATTAGAGCCTTTTTTACACATGCTCACGTGAGGGGCTGGTCTTGGTGCTGGGGGCTGGACCTGGACCTAGGTCTTGGACTTGGAGTTGGTCTTAGGGTTATTTTTGATTGTCATCTAATTAAGGTCCTTCTGACTATATAAATAGCAGTGCCCCTGGAGGTTAGGCAAATGCACACGCATACAATGTTGGAAATTGCATAATCAATGCAATATTATTATCGATCCTATTGTTTAAATGGTCATATGCTATTGGATGATCTTTTACCTATACGAGAAAACGTATTTCTAATAAGGAGGTTCTTGTACGACACGTGTAGGGCTTCGCAACTTGCTCTCAGGCCTTCGCCCCATGGCCGGAGATGGTGTGGGAACCTAACCTTATAAGATAAGTGTAGAGCTTAGCCTCTATCGTGGCCCCCTTGATGCAATTGTATGTTGTTCTAGCTTAATCTTACAGCTGTAGGCCTTCGCCCGGTCATACAAAATTGTATTCTAATAAGGAGGTTCTTGTAAGGCAGGACTTGTATCAGGGTCTGCGCCCTGGCCCCTTTGAGTAAAAATTGATTTTAGTGCCATCTAGTGGCGTATAGACTAATGAACATTTTCTATAATAGAAGCTGATAATGCACACCTCTCTCTTGCTCTATCTTGTTTCTTCCTTCCCCTCTCTCTTTCACACACGCACGCACGCACGCACCCACGCTCCCACGCACACATACGCGCACGCGCATGCGCCCGCTCGCGCACCCACACCCACACGCGCACCCACACGCACGCACGCACGCACGGACGCACGCACGCCCGCAAGCGCGCGCAGGCACGCACCCGCCCGCCCCCCGCCCGCCCTTATTATGGTGTCAAACGGTTGTAACCGACGAGTAATTGGCCAAACAAAATTGGGTTCCCCTGATTTCGTGGATAAATTGCCCCCTCCACCGTCAACTGTAGCACTTAATTTTCTACATCAACACCTTATTAGTACTTTATCATAAAATAGATTACATCAAAAGAGATAAGGCCTACTCAACCAAAATTTACACAGTGGGGGAAACAAGAGTGTAAACCAAGCAATGTGTTACAAGAAATTAAGCGAATGAAATTATACTTACATCAGACATTCCTCCGTCACTTACACGTAGGCCATATGCTGTCTAACAAACACAAATACTAGTGACAGAGTGAATAACAAGACCACAAGCATTGGAAGACCCAAAGTGGCCGGAACGCACGGAAAGCTCAAAAAGACCATAAGAAAAAACAAATGACAAGAAGGACCAAAAGGACGACAATAACTGTAAGTGGGGGAAACAAACAAACAGGAGGATGACGAGAACCGTGGTAACTAAGATACTAGAAACGATACCATAAAGGAACAATATGGCCACTAGAAAGCACACTATAGCGACACTACAAGGAACTTATAACGGCCTATGTGAATTTAAGGATAACCTAAAGATGATGCAAAGATGTAAAGAGACTGTTAAGACGCAGTATGGGCGCTAGAAGTACAATAATAAAATGTCGTATGGAAGATATCAGGAAATTGGCATGGCGTTAAGTCAGATGTAAGGGCGTTATAAAGCGCTACAAAAATGGGACGAAGACACTACAAGGTTCTGCAAGGATGCTACAACGATACTGCAAAGATACTAGTATTTTTGGTGACCATATAGCGCCTTGGTAGTCATCGCTAAATAAACAGTACAAGTGTCTTCCAAGCGAGCTACAATGTTTTTATAAAAACTATAACGTCATGTTAAGAACGATATAATACGATCTGAAGAAATTGTAAGGTCGCTGTAAAGCCTCTGTAAAGTCGCTGTAGACACTACAAGGTCACTACAAGGGCACTAAAAGGACGCTATAAGGCACCTACAAGGTCGCTTTAAAAAAAGATTTCAGGTCGGTATAAAGGTGATATAAAGATACTATATGGCCGCTCTAACGATGCTACAAAGAAATTATGCTGTAAAACGCTGTAAGTAATGACACCGATCACGATACCACAATGCTGTAAAGGTGCTACAAACACGTCACAAAGATTTCACAAATGACACTAGAAAGACGCTAAAAGGAAGACATATATACATTAGGAGCCTATAAATGTAATATAAACACACTATAACGACCTTGCGACAAAGAACCTATAGTCACTTTGAACGCAGTGAAAGACACTACAATAAAGCTGTATGGACCATACAAGTTCACTATAAGAACAATATAAGGGTCTTGTAGAAGAATTGCGAGAGCTCTATACTGTCGATTACAACAGTCGTAAAGACGCCATACGAATGCTGTAACAGAGCTACAAGAATACCACATTATAATCACGCCAAATAGACCCATATGCGTACTAAAACACTATAAAGCCCTTACGAGCGTATTTGAGGTCCTCAAGAGAACTATATAATCAAATTTACGGAGCGTATACTTAAAGAGAATATAAAAACTTCAAAGGACCGTTGTAGTCACTAATAGTGCTGAATACGACATAAGCACGGCCAATAAAGCTATAAGATCGCTACAATGACGATATAATAATCGTACACAGAAGCTAAAAGAACGCTATAAAAACGATACATCGATGCTCCTGCTCCAGAAAAGCGAGGACTCCATAAGTACGACATAAGGCCGCTGTAAAGGTAGTAATAGAACGCTATAAGAGACGTATCGTCAATTTAAGGACACTTCAACAATATGCCGTAAGTGGGCTGAAAAGACGCTGCAGTGGCGTCGTAAAAACACTTCAATGCAATATGAAAACTAGATATAACGATATAAAAAATGAATAACAATGTTGCAAGAATGCTATGAAGCTGTGGTTAGACCGCAACAAGAACAAGATAAGGATGCTACAAAGGCACTATATGATCACTATCACAGCATAAGGGCCTTATAATAAGATTATAACGACATAATACGGCACAGTAACGATCTTATAAGGGATGTATAAGGTCGACTAAGAGCGTCGTAAAGGTAGAATGGTGCAAAGGCACTACAACGATGCTACAAGACCGGTACAATAACACTACAAATATGGAGCCAGGGTGCTATAAGGTGGCTATAAGTACAACAAAAAGACGATATAAAGACACCACAATCGCACTGGGACACTATAAGAACCTTATAAGAGATAATCATTTTAAGAATGGTACGTAGGAAGATGCAAGATAGAGAATGGGGGAGAACAAGGAATGAACAGCAACGGGAGAATGGGAGGATACAAAGATGGGAGGATAGGAGGGAAACATAATGGACTGATGAGATAATGAAAAAATAGATGAATAGCAGAATGAGAAGGTGGGAAAGGTAGAGAATGTTAGTATGGGAGAATAGAAACATGGGACGATCGAAAGATTTAAATAGAAAAATGGGAGGAGACATAGGATAAAATGATGGGGTAATAGGAGAAAGAGGAGACAGAACAGAATTATGAGAGAGCGGGGGGATGGAAAAATAGAAAAATGGGGTAACGGAAGAATAAATGATGGGAGAATGAGGGACTTGAAAAGTAGGTTCGCGAATGGGAATTATAAGCGGTGCATGGAAAGAGGAGAGAATGGAAAAATGGTAGAAACATGAAATAGGATGATGCGAATATAGAAGGGAAGATAAAAAGATACGATGAGATAATGAGAGGAAAAAATAATGGAAGGATGAGATAATAATAAATAGATGAATATGAGAATGAATAAGAAGAGAAAGAAGCATAAGAGGATGTTAATATGGACGGGTAGAAACATGGGAGAGAAATAGAAGAATGGAAGCATAGGAAGATAGACGGATGGAACTGTAGTGGAAAGGAAAAATGGATAAACAGGAGACTGAGGTGGTAGGATAGGTAGATACACGAATGAGAGTATAAGAGAATGTTAGTATCAGAGAAGAGAAACATGAGATCATAGGAGGATTTAAATAGGAAAATGGGAGGGTAACAGAATAGAAACATTAGAGGATGAAATAATAGAAATGTGCAAAGATGGGATTATGGGAGAATAACTAAATAGGAGAGTTAAAGGTCAAGGAGATTGGAATGATAGAAAAATACGAAGGTGGGAGGATGGGAAGCAAACCAACGGAAGGATGGGATAATGGAAAAATAAATGATATAAGAATGAGAGGACATGAAAGGTAGATTCGTGAATGGGAGTTATAATCAGTACATGGGAAGATGGGAAAATGTGGGAGAACATGAAATAAATGATGAACAATAGGAGAATGAGAAGATAAAGAATACGAAAATGAGAGGATGAGAGGAAAAAAGAATGGAAGGATGGGATATTAAAAAATAGATAAATGGGAAACTGAATAAGGAGAGAAAGAAATATAAGATGTTAATATGGAAGGGTAGAAGAGGAAAGGATGGAAAAATGAGAGAAGCGCAGGGCAGGAGAAAAGGTGGTGGAGCAATATGAAAATGGGAGCATAGGAAGATAGACGGATGAAACATGATACGATATGTGGATTTAAATGGGAAAATAGGAGGAGAAGAGAATAGAAATATGAGAGGATGGGAAAATAGAAAAATGCAAAGATGAGATTACGGTAGAATAAATGAATAGAAAAATGATACATCAGGGAGAATGGAAAAATGGAAATGGGGGACAACATCGAATAAGATGATCGAACAATAGGAGAATGGGAGGATAGAAAGATACGAAGATAAGAGGATAAGAAGGAAAACGAATGGAAGGATGGGATAATAGATAATAGTAGAATAGGAAAGGACATAGGATAATATGATGGTGGATAATAGGAGAAAGGGAAGATAGAACAGACATATGACAGTAGGACGTTGAAAAAATAGAAAGATGGGATAATGGAAGAATAATTGATGGGAGAATGAGAGGACATGAAAGGTAGATGCACGAATCGGATTTATAAGCGGTACATGGAAAAATTGGAGAAAGGAAAAATCGGAGAATGTGGGAGAACATGAATTAAGATGATTTTCTATAAGGTCGCTTTAAGGTGGGTACAAAGAGGTATAATGACGAAGAAAGATCGCTAAAAAGACAAAGACACTACAAAAACGCTATAAGAAACCAGCTAAGTCGCTAATAGTTGCTAGAATGTCGCTACAAAAATGCTGTAACAATCTCATAAGAGAATGGGAGGATAGAAAAATATAAAGATACCGGCAGAAAAATGAGAAAACAGACAGGATAGATAAATGCGCGGATAGGAGTTATAAGAGGAATTTAGTATAGGAGCATAAAAATGGGAGAAACTGGGATATCAAAAATCGGAGAATGGGGAAGAACGAGGTATAAGATAATGCGGCGACAGAAGTATGGGAGGATACGAAGATGGGAGGATAGGGGCATAAGAAAATAGGAAGATAAACGGATAAAAGAGTGGGAGAATGGAGAAATCGGATAATAGGATGGAGGCAAGATTTAAATAGGAGAATGGGAGAGGACATGGGATAAAATAATGGGGTAATAGGAGAAAGGGAGGATAGAACAGAAATGAGAGGGTGGCAGGATAGAAAAATGGAAAGATGTGATAATAGAAGAATAAATGATGGGAGAATGAGAGGACAAGAAAGGTAGATGAGCGAATGGAAGTTATAAGCGGTACATGGGAAGAAGGGAGAATGAAAAAACCAAATAAAGTAATAGGATAATAGAAAATTTGGAAGATACAAAGATACGAAGATGAGAGAATGAAAGGGAAAAGGAATGGAAGATAATGAATAAGAATGAATAAGGGCACAAAGAAGTATAGGAGGGTAGAAACATGGGAAGATAGGAGAATGGAATAATAAGAGAATGGCACGACATGGGATAAGACGGTTGATCAATAGGAGAGCAGGAGAGTGAGATGATAGGTGATAGGATAGTATGAGAGAACAGAAACATGGGACGACAGGAGGATTTAAACGGGAAAATAGGAGGGCAAGAAAATTAAAATATGAGAGGATGGGAAGTTAGAAAAGTGCAAATATTGGATTATGGAAAATGGAAACATGGAAATGGGGAACAACATGGAATAAGATGATCGGGAAATAGAAGAATGGGAGGATAGAAAGATGGGAGTAGGGGGGGGGGGAGGGAATGGAAGGATGGGGATGAGACGGGATATGATATGTAGATGTGAAGTTTCGAGCATGAAAAAATGTAAGAATGGAGGAAGACCTCGGGTAAGATGATAGGTAGTAGGAGAATGAGGGGATAAGAACATACCAGGATGACACGGTGGAAGAATGGAAACTGGGATAATAGTAGAATTGATGAATGGGAGAATGAGGGAATAAAATAGGTATATATGGAGAAGAACGTACAAGGGGATGTGAGTATGGGAGGATAGAAACATGGGAAGGTGGGAGGATGAAAAAATGGGAGAATGCCAGGAAATGAGGATATAATATGAATGTACTTTTACAAAATAAATTCCTTCATAAACACATAATGCTTTGCAAAAGATGTCGGGCGTGAAGATAAAAATAATATTTCTTGGCGATAAATAGAGATGGGGTTATGTACAGTTGTTCTGAATTGTCAATGACGTCGATATTTTAGGGTAAAATACGTCTTACTCACAGGTTGTACATATGCTTACAAACCAAAGTTTTTTTTTTATTTAATATCGTTAGACTCGATAATCAGTACCAAACATCTCGTATCATGGTTAAAAATCAGTTTCTTTCTACACCAATTTCAAGCTTTTAACAGAATCATAGAAACATGGGAGGATGGAACAATGGGAAGACGTGTGAAAAGATACTGGGACATACAGAAAATGAGAGCATAGGAAGGTAGGAGAGTTGGACTATGGGAGAATAGATAAATGGGAGAATATTACTATGGCAGAATTAAACATTTGACGATGGAAAGATTTAAATAGGCGAATGGTAGAGGACATAAGACAAAATAATGGGGTAATAAGAGAAACGGAGGATGGAACATAAATATGAGAATGTGGCATAACAGAAACATAGAATGATGGGATAATGGAAGAATAAATAATGGAAGAGGTAGAGGTGCGAATGATAGCGGTACATGGGAAGATGAAATAAGATGATTATCTATAACGTCACTTTAACGGCAATGCAAAGAGATATAATGACACAGTGAGGCCGCTACAAAGACCTAAAGACACTACAAACAAGCCACAAGGAACCTACTAAGATGCAGAGTTGCTAGAATGTCGCTACAAAATACTGTAAAAATTTCATAAGAGAATGGGAGGATACAAAAATAGAAAGATTCATGTGGAATAATGAGAAAACGAAAGGGAAGGATAGATAGATGCGTGGATAGGAATTATAAAAGGAAGTTAGTATAGAATGATAGAAGAGTGGGAAGATGGGAGATAAAAAATCGGAGAATGGGGTAAAACAAGGAATACGATGATGCGGCAATAGGCGAATGGGAGGATACGAAGATGAGAGGATGGGAGAGACAAATAATGGGATGAGATAATAAAAAAATAGATGAATGGCAGAATGAAAAGATAGGAAAGGTAGATGCCCGAAAAGAAGTATAAGATGATGTTACTATAAAAGGACAGAAGTATGGGAGGATGGAAAAATGCAAAGATATGAAATAAGATGATGGAGCAATAAGAAAACGAGGACACAGGAAGATAGAAAGATAGACGGATAGAAGCGTAGTAGAGTGGAGACAAAGGGTAATGGGAGAATACAAACATGGGACGATGGAAAGATTTAAACAGGAGAATGGGAGAAAACAGGATAAAATTATGGGGTAGTAGAATAAAGAGAGGATAAAACAGAAATGAGAGTGTGGGAGGATGAAAAAATAGAAATGGGGGACAACGTGGAATAAGATGATCTGGTAATAGGAGAATGGGAGGGAAAAAGAATGGAAGGGTGGGATGATGGGAGAATGAGAGGATATGATTTGAAAATGCGGGAATGGAAAATGTAAGAATGGGGACTGGAAATAATATGATAGGGCAGTAGGAGAATGAGAGGAGAGGAGAATGAGAGGGCGGGGAGTATGGAAAGGTGGGATAATAGAATTAACGAATGGGCATATATAAACATGGAAAGATGGGAGAATGGAAAAATGGGCGATTGACAGGAAATGAGAATATAATATGAATGTCAGACGTAAAAATAAAAATTATATTCTTGGCGATAAATGGAAAAGGGGATAGGTACAGCTGTTCTAAATTGTCAATGACGTCGATATTTTAGGGCAAAATACGCCTTCCCACATCTTTAATATGTTGTACAATTTTTTTATTTATTAACATCGTTACACTCGACAACAACCAGTGGTTAGTATCTTTATCAAACATCCCGTATAAAATATCCGTTGTGTATTTCTATCCCAGAAAAAAATCTTACTGTTTTAATACCACTGGTACACAATTTTAGTTTTATGAATTTACACGAACCTGAAACGAGTTCTACACCGTTTTACTACTAGAAAGATCTAAATAGGAGAATGGGAGAGACAAAATGATATGATATGGAAATGGAGGGTAAAACCGAAATATGAGAGAGTGGGAGGATGGAAAAAACAAAGATGGAATAATGGAAAAATGAATGGACGAATGAGAAGAAATGAAAGGTAGATGCTCGAATGGGAGTTACAAGCGTTACATGGGCAGATCGGAGAATGGAAAAATGGGAGAACATAAAATGAGATAATGGGACAATAGCAAAACGGGATGAGAATGAGAGGGAAACAGAATGGAAGGATGGAATAATAAAAAATAGATAAATGGGAGAATTAATAACGAGAGAAAGAAGTATCAGAGGACGTTACTATGGAAGGGTAGAAACATGGGAATATGGGAGGATGGAAATTATGAGAAAATGGCAGGACATGAGATAAGGCGGTGTAGCAATAGAAGAATGGGAGCATAGGAAGATAGACGAATGGAACCATGGTGGAATGGAAAAATGTATGAATCGGAGATACAAAGATGGAGGGAAAAAGAATCGAACGATAGGGGTAATAGGAAAAGGTAGAATAGAGCAAATATATGAGAGGGCGCGAGTATGGAAAAATAGATGGACAATGGAAGGACATGAAAGATAGATACGCGAATGGGAGTTAAAAGCGGTACATCCATAGATGGGAGAGAAATGAAATAAGATGATGCTTCAATAGGAGAATGAATGAGAGAAAGAAGTATAAGAGGATGTAAATATGAAAGGGTAGAAACATGGGAAGTGGTGGAGCAATACGAGAATAGGAGCACAGGAGGAAATACGGATGAAATCGTGATGGAATGAAAAAATGGAAGAAGAGGAGTCTGAGATGATAGGATAGGCAGGTAGACGATAAAAGTATAAGAGAATGTTAGTGTGCGAGAATATAAACATGAGACGATATGATTTAAACGGGAAAATGAGGGGACAAAAGAATAAAAGTATGGGTGGATGAGAAGATAGACATGTGCAAAGAATGGATTATGCGAGAACAAATGAATAGGAAAACGACAGGTCAGAGAGAATGGAAAAATAGAAATGGGGGACAGCATGGAATAAAATGATCGGGCAATAGGAGAATGCGAGGATGAGAGGGAAAAAGAATGGAAGGATGAGATAATAAAAAAATGAATGGCAGAATGAGAGGATAGGAGAGGTAGATGCACGAAAAGAAGTATAAGAGAATGTTAGTATAGAAGGATGGAAAAATAGGATGACCTGAGATGATAGGGCAATAAGAGAATCAGGACATGGGAGGATAGGAAGATAGGCGGGTGGAAGAGTGGGAGAATGGAGAAATAGGATGATGAGAGAATCGAAAAATGGGAGGGGACATAGGAGAAAATTATGGGGTAATATGAGAAAGGGAAGACAGAACACAAATTCTGGAGGGTGGAAGAATGGAAAAATAGAAAGATGGGATAATGAGGTAATACGTGATGCGCGAATGGGAGTTAGTTAGAAACGGTACATGGGAAGATGAGAGAATGGAAAAATGGGAGAATGTGGGAAAACATCAAATAAGATGATGGGGCAATACGAGAATGGAAAAAATGCGAAGACAGATAGATGAGACGGACAAAGAATGGAAGGACGGGATAATAAAAAATAGGTGAATGGGAGGATGAATAAGGAAAGAAAGAAGGATACGGTGATGTTAACATGGAAGGGTAGAAAGATAGTAAGATGGGAGGATGGAAAAATGCGAGATTGTGGAGCAATAGGAGAACGGGACCATAGACGGATGGAACCGTGGTGGAAAGGGAAAATTAGTGAATAAAAAATTGAGCTGAGAGGATAGGTAGATACAGGGATAGAGTATAAGACAATGCTAGTATGAAGCATTAGACGATGGGAGGATTTAAATGCGAAAATGAGGACAAGAGAATAAAAATATAATAGAATGGGCGGATAGAAAAGTGAAAGATGGGATTCTGGGAGAATAAATGAATAGGAGAATGGAAAAATAAAAATGAGAGAACATGGAACAAGCTAATCGGGCAACAGGAGAATGGAACGATAAAAAGATACGAAACTGGCGGGACGGGAGGGAAAAAGAATGGAAGAATGGGATAATGGATAATAGGAGAATGAGGGAGGACATAAAATAAAATGATAGGAAAAATAGGAGAAAGGAAAGATAGAACAGAAATATGAGCGGATGGTAGAATGAGAAGATAAAAAGATACAAAGATGAAAGAGAAGAAGAATGAAAGGACGGGACAATAGAAATAGATGAATGGGAGAATGAGTGAAGAAAGAAAAAAGTATAAGAGGATAATAATATGGAAGGATGGAAAAATGAGAGAATGGCAGGACATGAGATAAGATGGTGGAGTAATAAGAGAATGGGAGCATAGAGATCTGGACGGATAGAACCGTTGCAGAAAGGAAAAATTGGCGAACAGGAGATTGAGGTGATAGGATAGGTGTAGATACACGGAAGAGGGCATAAGATAATGTTAATATGGGAAAATGAAAACATGAGGCGATAGGAGAATTGAAATGGGAAAATGGGAGGGTGGGGGAATACATAAGTCCAAAGATGGGATGATTCTGTGAGAATGAATGTATAGCAGAATGCGACACCAGGGAGAATGGAGAAATGGAACTGAGGGACAACATGAAATAAGATAATCGGGCAATATGAGAACGAGAGGATAGAAAGATATGAAGATGGGAGGATGGTAGGGAAAAATGAGATAATGAGGGAGGACATGGGGTAGGATGATAGGGTAGTAGGAGAATGAGAAGATAGAAAATGGGAAGTTAGGATAAGAGTTAAATTGATGAATGGGAGAATGACAGGATAAGATAGGTACATATGGAGAAGAAAGTATAAGAGGACGTGAGTGTGGGAGAATAGAAACATGGGAAGGTGGGAGGATGGAAAATGGGAGAATGTCAGGAAATAAGGATATAACATGAATGTACTTTTACAAACTAAATTCCCTCATAAACACGTAATGCTTTGCAAAGGATGTCGGACGTAAAGATAAAAATAATATTTCTTGGCGATAAATGGTGAAGGGGGTATGTACAGCTGTTCTGAATTGTCAATGACGTAGATATTTTAGGGTGAAATACATCTTACCGACACATTTAATAGGTTATACTTATGTTTATTTCTTACTTATTGACATTATTAGACTCGACAATTAATGTCAAACACCCGGTATAAAATACCCGATATTTCAATCCAAGAAAAAATCTTACTATTTTAATACCGCTGATACACAATTTTAGTTTTATGAATTTACACGAACCTGATACGGGTTTTACACCGTTTTACTACAGGTTGAGCAAATGTCAATATTTCTTGTTCGTTTGGAATCACGAAATGCTGTTTTCGCAGTGATTTTAAGACCACGCTTAAACATAATAATTTCGTTTCCGCACTGATTTGTAAGCTACTTACTCACATAACGCAATTATTTCCAGTTTTTACACAGGTAATAACTGTTTCTACAAAGGAAATTATGTGACAACTACAACGCCAACTTATTTAAGAAATTATTGCCATCTAGTAAATTAAAAACAAATTATTCCAATTTAGATTTCAGGATGCCTGCTTGTTCTGAAGATAGTTATGAGAAACGTCAGCATTATTAATTAATTGAATTAATTTGAGAAATCTGAGATTGTGGTTATCGCAAGATCGAAACGTCAGATGTATAATATTCAATCTCAAACTTGAGATAGAGAAGGACAGAAAAAGACTTCTAATACCTGAATCTGTCTAAGATTATATATACATAATATATACATAATAGTAGGTATACTTAAAACGAAAGCTGCAAACAGGCGGTGTTTCCTTTCTGAAAGTGTCCAAAAAGCCGGTTAGAGATAGATGTATGTTTTTAGCATGAATCGTACATCTCCAACCCCTATGGATATATAATATCCGGTATAAAGAAAGACAAGTATATTGTTAAAAGTATGTTATAAAAAAAAGAGGGAAAATGTACACTGTAATAAAGCGAAATGTGGATTTTCGAGGGTAAAAAAAGAGGGAGAAGGAGAAAAATATGTAAAGTAAATGTGAGGAATAGAGACGTAGAAAAAAAGGCTTAACGGAACTGAAGAAATAAAGAGAGCCTCTATCTCTAGAATAGAAAATTTCGGTGCCGTAAATAAGTGAGAACGTCGATCCCTAAACTTATTGAACATGCACCCTTAAACAATTAGTAGCAGCACTTTGGCTCATTAAACTTAGTTTCAGTACGAGCTCCAAATTTTAATTACAGCTTTTACACATTCATTAAAATACCGATACGTAATAGTAATCAAATACCTCAAATTGAACATTTTCATAAGCTCTCAAAGTGAAAGACACCGCCTACAACCGCCACTACTATCCTGCGTTAATCGATACAACCCACGTGCTCTTCTCACCGACTTTGTTTCTACATTACCACAAATCACTTGTTTTTGATCACTTGCATCACGATCACGTTTCAATTACAATAAAATTACTTCCTTACGTTTTGTTCACTTACATGAATATCATCTTCAATACAGATTCCGTACATAATAATTGTAGATTCACGTCTTACAGAATCAATCACTATTCAATTACAATAAAATTATTTCATTACGTTTTGTCAACTTACATGAATGCCATTTTCAGTACAGATTTACAATCAACATAAAATTCCTTCGTTACGTTTTGTCCACTTACACGAATTGTATCTTCAGTACAGATTCTGCTCATGATTGTAGATTCAAATCTCGCATTATCACTTTTCAATTACAATAAAATTACTCAGTTACGTTTTGTCGCCTTACATGAATGTCATCTTCAATAAAGATTCCGCACATAATATTTGTAGATGTGCATCTTACAGCTCAAATTTCAATTACAATCGAATTAACTTCGTTACGTTTTTTCCATTTACATGAATGTCATCTTCAGTACAGATTCCTTTCATGATTGTAGATTCACATCTCGCATAATCACTTTTCAATTGCAATAAAATTACTTTGTTACGTTTAGTCCACTTGCACGAATATCATCTTCAGTACAGATTCCGCACCTTATTGTAGATTCACACCTCACAGAATCACTTTTCAAGTACAACAAAATTACTTCGTTACGTTTTGTTTACTTACATGAACGTCATCTTCAGTACAGATTCCGTTCATGATTGTAGATTCACATCTCGCATAATCACTTTACAATCACAATAAAATTCCTTTGTTACGTTTTGTCCACTTACACGAATGCCATCTTCAGTACAGATTCTGCTCATGATTGTAGATTCAAATCTCTCATTATCACTTTTCAATTACAATAAAATTACTCAGTTACGTTTTGTCCCCTTACATGAATGTCCTCTTCAATAAAGATTACGCACATAATAATTGTAGATGTGCATCTTACAGCTCACTTTTCAATAACAATAGAATTAACTTCGTTACGTGTTGTCCACTTACATGAATGTCTTCTTCAGTACAGATTCCGCACATAATGATTGTAGATTCACATCTCACAGGATCACTTTTCAATTGCAATAAAATTATTTAGTTACGTTTCGTCCACTTACATGAACGTCATCTTCAGTACAGATTCCGTTCATGATTGTAGATTCACTTCTCGCATAATCACTTTTCAATTGCAATAAAATTACTTCGTTAAGTTTTGTCCACTTACATGAATGCTATCTTCAGTACAGATTCCGCACATAATGATTGTAAAATCACTTTTCAATCACAATAAAATTACTTCGTTACGTTTTACCCATTTACATGAACGTCATCTTCTGTACAGATTCCGCTCATGATTGTAGATTCACATCTCGCATAATTACTTTTCAATTGTAATAAAATTGCTTCGTTACGCTTTGTCCACTTACATGAACGACATCTTCAGTACAGATTCCGTTCATGATTGTAGATTCACATATCACATAATCACTTTTCAATTACAATAAAATTACTTCATTACGTTTTGTCCACTTACATGAACGACATCTTCAGTACAGATTCCGTTCATGATTGTAGATTCACATATCACATAATCACTTTTCAATTACAATAAAATTACTTCATTACGTTTTGTCCACTTACATGACTGCCATCTTCACTACAGATTCCGCACATAATGATTGTAGAATCACCTTTCAATTACAATAAAATTACTTCGTTACGTTTTACCCAGTTACATGAACGTCATCTTCTGTACAGATTCAATTGCTTTGTTACGTTTTGTCCACTTACACGAATGTCATCTTCAGTACAGATTCCTATCATGACTGTAGATTCACATTTCACATAATTACTTTTCAATTACAATAAAATTACTTCGTTACGTCATCTTCAGTACAGATTCCGTTCATGATTGTAGATTCACATATCACATAATCACCTTTCAATTGCAATAACATTACTCAGTTACGCTTTGTCCACTTACACGAATGTCATCTTCAGTACAGATTCCGCTCATGATTGTAGATTCAAATCTCGCATAATCACTTTTCAATTACAATAAAATTACTCAGTTACGTTTTATCCACTTACATGAATGTCATCTTCAGTACAGATTCCTATCATGACTGTAGATTCACATTTCACATAATCACTTTTCAATTACAATAAAATTACTTCGTTACGTCATCTTCAGTACAGATTCCGTTCATGATTGTAGATTCACATATCACATAATCACCTTTCAATTGCAATAACATTACTCAGTTACGCTTTGTCCACTTACACGAATGTCATCTTCAGTACAGATTCCGCTCATGATTGTAGATTCAAATCTCGCATAATCACTTTTCAATTACAATAAAATTACTCATTTACGTTTTGTCCACTTACATGAATGTCATCTTCAACACATTCCGTACGTAATAATTGTAGATGTACATCTTACAGCTCACTTTTCAGTTACAATAGAATTAACTTCGTTACGTTTTGTCCACTTACATGAACGTCATCTTCAGTACAGATTGCGTTCATTATTGTAGATTCACATCTCGCATAACCACTTTTCAATTGCAATAAAATTACTTCGTTACGTTTTGTCCACTTACATGAATGTCATCTTCAGTACAGATTCCGCACATAATGATTGTAGATTCACATCTCACAGAATCACTTTTCAATTGCAATAAAATTAGTTCGTTACATTTTGTCCACTTACACGAATGTCATCTTCAGTACAGATTCCGCTCATGATTGTAGATTCAAATCTCGCATAATCACTTTTCAATTACAATAAAATTACTCATTTACGTTTTGTCCACTTACATGAATGTCATCTTCAACACATTCCGTACGTAATAATTGTAGATGTACATCTTACAGCTCACTTTTCAGTTACAATAGAATTAACTTCGTTACGTTTTGTCCACTTACATGAACGTCATCTTCAGTACAGATTGCGTTCATTATTGTAGATTCACATCTCGCATAACCACTTTTCAATTGCAATAAAATTACTTCGTTACGTTTTGTCCACTTACATGAATGTCATCTTCAGTACAGATTCCGCACATAATGATTGTAGATTCACATCTCACAGAATCACTTTTCAATTGCAATAAAATTAGTTCGTTACATTTTGTCCACTTACACGAATGTCATCTTCAGTACAGATTCCGCTCATGATTGTAGATTCAAATCTCGCATAATCACTTTTCAATTACAATAAAATTACTCATTTACGTTTTGTCCACTTACATGAATGTCATCTTCAACACATTCCGTACGTAATAATTGTAGATGTACATCTTACAGCTCACTTTTCAGTTACAATAGAATTAACTTCGTTACGTTTTGTCCACTTACATGAACGTCATCTTCAGTACAGATTGCGTTCATTATTGTAGATTCACATCTCGCATAATCACTTTTCAATTGCAATAAAATTACTTCGTTACGTTTTGTCCACTTACATGAATGTCATCTTCAGTACAGATTCCGCACATAATGATTGTAGATTCACATCTCACAGAATCACTTTTCAATTGCAATAAAATTAGTTCGTTACGTTTTGTCCACTTACACGAATGTCATCTTCAGTACAGATTCCGCTCATGATTGTAGATACGAATCTCGCATAATCAATTTTCAATTACAATAAAATTACTCACTTACGCTTTGTCCACTTACATTAATGTCATCTTCAACACATTCCGTACGTAATAATTGTAGATGTACATCTTACAGCTCACTTTTCAGTTACAATAGAATTAACTTCGTTACGTTTTGTCCACTTACATGAACGTCATCTTCAGTACAGATTCCGTTCATTATTGTAGATTCACATCTCGCATAATCACTTTTCAATTGCAATAAAATTACTTCGTTACGTTTTGTCCACTTACATGAATGTCATCTTCAGTACAGATTCCGCACATAATGAATGTAGATTCACATCTCACAGAATCACTTTTCAATTGCAATAAAATTAGTTCGTTACGTTTTGTCCACTTACACGAATGTCATCTTCAGTACAGATTCCGCTCATGATTGTAGATTCAAATCTCACATAATCACTTCAACTACAATAAAATTACTCAGTTACGTTTTGCCCACTTACATGAATGTCATCTTCAACACATTCCGCATGTAATAGTTGTAGATGTATATCTCAGCTCACTTTTCATTACAATACAATTAACTTCGTTACGTTTTGTCCACTTACAGAATGTCATCTTCAGTACAGATTCCGCACATAATGATTGTGGAATCACTTCTCACAGAATCACTTTTAAATTACAATAAAATTACTTCGTTACGTTTTATCTACTTACACGAATGTCATTTTCAGTACAGATTCCGTTCATGATTATAGAACAAATCTATTGTAGCGACTTTGGGTTAATCATAGTTATTCTAATTTATCTCAAAAACCTACAAAGAATTTTAGTAATTTTCAGACACTAAATAGCACTAATGTAGCAATTATAAAAGAATCAAGCCGAAGTGTTTGGGTAAAAAAGCATTTTCAAAATACTATTGTAGAACTAGGTCACGTACAGTTGAAAACACATACGTATAGCACCTACTACTTATTAATGCTCATCACTAATCTAATCGTTAGTGCTGCTAAAAGGATAAAAACAGTAATAACAATTTTATTCAATGATTTTGTAGCTTACTTTTCACACAGCTCGTCAGGCTTTCAAATAAATCACAAAACGTTGAGCTGTAGGACTCAACCGATAATGAATTTGTAAGTTGAACACTTACTAATCAATAGTGCTCCTAAATACATAGAAATCAGCACTAATAATTTTAAAAGTTGAATTTCAATAATGTGAGAAGTGAAAAGTATAACATATTTTCGATTTTTCTTTAAACATAAAAGAGTTATTAATTTTAACGAATGAAAATCTAGTGAAATAATTTAAGTAGCACTAAACTAGCACTAACAACAAATTATTTATTTCATAATTCATAACGCTAAATTAGTGCCCAAAATTATCTACAAATGTTCTTCAAAATTAAAAAAACAAAAAATCATATAATCTTAGCGACACCCACAATCTTCATAGTTAGTGCTGTTTAATGCTTTTAAGAAAAATAAATCACAAAAGTTTCACACTAACATGCAATGTCTAAATACGTTCTTCCAATTTGATCAAAATAAAGTCACAGAATCTTAACCCCGCCCACAATTACCTATATTAGTGTTGATTAGTGCTAAAAATTTTCAAGCGCATAACATTTTTGTGGATTTTTCTTTTAGCATAAGCTTTATTAGATTTAACAGAAAACCTACTTGAATAATTTCAATAGCACTAACAAAGAAATTAATTCCTAATTGATAATCAATCTAGTGTCCAAAAATGTTAGAACATGTTCTTGAATTTTTAATAAAATAAACCAGAAAAACCAAAAGTGGTGTAATCTTAACTCCACTCAAAATCATCTAAATTAGTGTTAAAAAATTTCGCATCGCTCTTAAGTTTTAAGATAAATCAGAGAAGCTGCAAGTAATAGGACTAGACCCAGATTAAAGATCCATAATGCATTTTGCAATTGAACTCTTACCAATAAATAGTGTGTACAAACCTGCACTAATAATTTAAAAATTTTAATTTTTGTATGGACAGGACCCAACTTCACAAATTTTTTTGGATTTTTTCTTTAACATGCAAGATTTATTATTTTTAACAAATAAAAACTTAATTGAACAATTTCAACAGCACTGCAGAGTAGCACTAACAGTATCTATTTCATAATCGACAACGCTAAATTAGTGCCCAAAAATATCTATACAGTTTAAAAAAAATCGTGTAATCATAGCCAAGTCCTAAACCTTCTAAGCTACTGCTATTTATTTAGTGCTCGAAAATTTCACACCGTTCTTCAACTTTTGAGCGAAATCACAAAAGCTTTACACTAACTCACTAACTACACAGTACTTACTTTATAATCGATAACTAGTGCACAAAAAAAGTAAATAGGTTCTTCAAAGTATAAAAGAAACAAAAATTCATGCAAGTTGAACACTTACTAATCAATAGTGCTCTTATGTAAATAGAAAACGGCACTAATAATTTTAACAAATGAAAACCTGGTTGAATAACTTCAACAGCACTAAAATTCTTCTTGAAGTATTTTCTTCATAATCGATAATGGTAGCTAAATTAGTGTCCAAAATTTTGGCTACGCCCGCAATCATCTAATTAATGGTGTTCGTGGTAACAAATGTACGCATCGCTCTTCAGGTTTTGAAACAAATCGCAAAAGCTTCACCTAATCAATAAACCCATAATGAATTTGTAAATTGAACAAATTGAGCACTAATAATTTTAAAAATTGTGTTTCAGCACGAACAAGGACCAACAGTACAACATATCTTAGTATTAATTTTAACAAATGAAAACCTAGTTGAATCATTTCAACAGCACTAACGATAACGTATTTACTTCATAATAGATAATGGTAATTAGTGTCCAAAAATGTTTAAACATGTTCTTCAATTTTTATTAAAATAAACGGAAAACAAAAATTGGCGGAATCTTAACTCTAACCACAATTAGTGCTCAAAATTGTCACAATGTTCTTCAGGTTTTAAGATAAATCACAAAAGCCTCAAGAGAAATCAACACCTAATAAAGATCCACAACGGATTTAGTTGAACAGCACTAATAATTTTTAAAATCAAATTTCGATATGGACAGGGGGATTTTTCTTTTGATTTTAACAAATGAAAACCTAGTTGGATAATTTACCGGCGTTAAGGAGTAGCACTAGCGATAGTTTGTACTGCATAATCCATAACGCTAAATTAGTGCCCAAAAGATCTAAACATTCTTTAAAGTTAAAAAAACAAATTTTCAAGTAACCTTAGCCACGCTCACAACTATTTAGCAATCAAAAATGTTCACATCGCCCACAATTATCTAAATTAGTGTTGCTTAGTACTCAAAAATTTTTAGACCGCTCTTCAGGTTTTGAAATAAATCAAACGGTTAAATCTGCAGGACTCGGCCCATAGTAAGTACCCATAATAATTTTGAAAGATGAACCCGTACTGATCAATCGTGCTCTTATGTAGGTAACACTAATGATCTTTACAAATGAAAACCTGGTTGAATAACTACAACAGCACTAAAGCAGGGCTAACCATGAAGTATTTACTTCATAACCGATAATGCAAGATTAGTCTCCAAATACTACACTACATTTAGCAACAGTTGCAGTTCATTGTGAATATGTATTGTTTATCTCGAAAACCTGAAAATCGATGTTACCAATTTCAAATATTTTTGTTATGTGTTAGTGCTACATTAATGCTTTATGTTGGGTACAATCAATTTAGTATCAGTTGAAGGTCATTGTGAGTATTTATTATTTATCTTGAAAACCTGAAAATCGATGTTACCAATTTCAAATACTTTTGTGTTAGTGCTATATTAGTGCTTTAAGATTGGTACAAACAACACTAACACATTTAGTAACAGTTGTACTTCGTTGTATTTATTATTCATGTTGAAAACCTAAAAATCGATGTTACCAGTTTCAAGTATTTGTATTAAGCGTTGGTGCTCATTAGTGTTTTACGTTGGGAACAAACAACACTAATACATTTAGTAGCAGTTGAGCGTCATTGTGGGTATTATTATTTAACTCTAAAAATAGATGTTACCAATGTTAAGCATCTGTCTTTTGCGTTTGTGCGTAATTAGTGCTTTAAGATGGTTGCAAATAACACCAGCACATTTAGTAACTGTTGCAGTAATTATTTATTTTGAAAACAAAAAAATTAATGCAGTCAGTTTTAAGTATTCTTGTTGCGATATCAATGCTTTAAGATAGGTAAAACCAGCATTAACACATTTAGCTAAATTTGCACTTCATTGGGATTATTTATTATTATTTATGTAGAAATCCAAAAAATTGATGTTTGAAGTATTCTATGGTGCGCTAGTGCTATACTAGTGCGTCAAGATGGATACAAACAGTTTTAAGCACAACGGAGCACTACACAAACAAGTGCCAGTAGAATTATACTGGTACTTGTCTCACTACGTTTTACTAATGCGGCACTAATCATACATACCACTTCTAAATAGAGACAGATGCACTAGTGCTAGTACCCAAAATTATAAGTTCGTAATGTATTAAATTTAAGATACAAATAAAAAACAACAGTTTGTAGGTCGATAAGACTCAAGTCGCTTTCCAGTATTAAGAATTTGAATCATTAGTGCCAAATAGTGCCGCAAAATTTTCATATTTGGTTAATTTAGGAACGAAAAAAAAGAAAGGCCACGTATTTCATTCCCTCCCCAAAAGGGAGGGCGGGCTGCTCGACCTTTCCGAGCTCCTTCAGCCACAATCATGGATTCCCAGCTTACATACGTACATTCCGTATATATGAATGGTGGGATTAAGGATGGGTGTGGTCAGGGTAGGATCGGAAAGAACGGAGGTAGGGTTCTGAGGGGGAAAATACTACCCCAGCTTTCGCCTAAGTAACCGCACATGGTGTGCATATTCGCAATGACCATGCCGCTACATATGTATGAGAAAAAACCCCTGAAAAGACCTCATACAAGGTAGACGATAACGAGAATCGAACCCATTACCTCCCGCATGCTAAGCAGGTCGTGTCACCACTATGCTACCAGCTCGGTAATTTATGAACAAAAAACAACCTGTTAATAAGAAAACCGATATTTTTATTCTCATTCGAATTTAGAAATTAAATTTTGTGTAAATTGTTGGTATTACGTTAGTGCTGTTATGTGAGAAAACCCATAACTACAATGAACTTCATCCAAAATGCAATCGTACAGCTTCACATAAATTGCAATTAATTACACATGTATGATTACAAGCCTATCATTAACAGTTCTTATCCTCGACGACCTCCCCGAGGAGATAGAAGATTCCCTGGACAAGATCCCATATGCCCTCCGCATCCCCCCGTCTATTCGATGACGACTCAGCAAGAAACCGGACGACGAATCTAATAATCACTAAGCAACTACACTTAACAACATGAAGCCAATTAACGCACTATTAAATAATAAACTCACAATACCAGATCTCTAAACTATACAATAACAACAAAACATCGCAACACCAACAAACATGGATTGACCAGGGCTGAAGAGGAAAAGGACTCCTGAACAGTCCACGAACAAGATATATAATAAATAAGTAAATACTAACCATAAGCATGAACATACCTAAAAAAAAAAAAGCCTAACAGCAGTAATGTATCAATAACGATACATTTCTCTTTCCAAAATGTCAGCCTAACCTAAATAATCGAATATTTTAACCTCACGTTTCGTCTACTTTCCTTAATGTCTTCATCGGGATAACTTTCATATAAATCCAATTCAACAGGTGTCATCATTACACTTCGCGAAGGTAAGGCTATGCAGGTATTACGTATGCAGTAGTGCTGCTTAGAGTAAGTGCTCAACTTATCTAAAGTTGGAAGCGCTATAATTGATTCTGAAGTTGAGCGTTTCTAATTCAACAACGCTAGGTGCGTGTCAAAAAATGGCCAATCAGCTAATCAATAATGTTCTTATGCAGATAATTATAGCACTAACGGTTTTAAAAAAGGATCTTCATTGTAGTTTAGACTTTGGACTCGTAAGATAAGAGAATCTAACTTCTCACTCAATGCAGTTTGTCTCACATATATTTGGAAACTTGAAAAACGCTTTTCAGGTTTTAAGATAAACCACAAAAGCTTCAAGTTATGAAACTTGGGACGTAACCAATTGAGCGCGTTACCTGGTAAAGTACCGAGTTGAGCACATTTTGTCCCTTCCGTAATTCCGAATTGCGCGCGTTACGTGATTAATCTGTACTTGGGATTCAGAGAAAAATTTTATGTACCTGCTGATCTATTTTAACATATTTTCTTCTCTTCTCAGTGAATAAGCAGATAGTTTATAAACGCTCAAGAGGGTTCATCCGTTTTTCTTTTATGCATTTTGATATTTACGAGAAAACTGCAAAATGGTAATCTAAGATAAACAATATATGTAGGACTACTACTACCACCACTATTACTACTACTACTACTGTGGCGCGTCCCCAGGTGGCGGAATTGGGTACGCCATGTCGCCCCGGAGGCGTGGTTAGAGGTGTAATAATGGGGCCCTTCGGGGTCTGACAAAAGCACATCCGCGGACCACCTCTCTCGTGCTTGTACGGGAATTGCAACCCCGAGGTACCCTAGCTGGATACTCGCTCTTTTTCTACTGCTCTTCGGTGAGGTCCCTGCTTTCGGCTGTCCTGTCTGGCCTCTCTTGGCCGCAGTTTCTTCCGACCCTGACGCTGTTAGGTTCTCCGAGGGATAAGAGCCACTATTTTCAAACTTGCTCTTCTCTCCTTTCTTTGGAAAAAATGAATATATATATATATATATATATATATATACATATATAGAAGAAAAAAAACCATTAGGGAAGGACACTCGAACAAACCCAAGGCCCAAACCTAAGGGGAAGGGATACAGTGTATCACGAGCGACGTTTACCTGCCGACCTCTGTGGGATTTTAGCCTTAGTTCGGTAGGGGCGCATTGCCGAGCTGGACTATATATTTCGTCCCAACTCGTGGGAAAAGTATGTATGAACCAAATTTTAACCAAGTTGAACGAAAAGATGAGGCCAGAAATGGTTAGGAATTAGATCTCGACAGATTAGTAAACCCCTTTGCAAGAAGGGAATCAATTACAAGGACACCCCAGGAGTCGAGAAGGAGTTCTGTATCCTCCGCAAGCTATCCGGCACGAGAAGAGTTTGGGAATGAATATGTAGTAGAGGAGAGACAAGTAACGGACTGCGTCACTTATAGTTTACCAGGGGCCCTAAAAGAAAAAGGACGGAAACGCCAGAGAAAGAAGGCAGAAAATGAATTCCTAGAAAGAATGACACACTTAAGGACATAATCAGAAAAGAAAATGAGGAAGCAAAGACTATACAGACAGTATGAGGATACAAACACAAAAATAGAGATTAAAAATGCGGTCACCAGGCTGGATAGAAATAATAAAAAAACGTAGTTGTCAATGAAATTTGCAGAGAAAATGTGCAGATGTTGGCAAAATCAAGTATTAACGTGAATCCAAGCGGAAATAAGAAAGAAAAGATTCAGACAAACAACCAGTAAGGAACAAGAAGGGAATGTGGGGATAATCAGAAACGCGGAACAAGCGCTAACATTGAAGCATGACGAACAGGCGTTCAATAACATCATTAAATGCGAATGGCCTCAGGGGGTGTTTAAGATGTGCCATACAATCAGGCGATACAGTTTAAGGGGACAAGATCATAATCCTTCTGGGGGGGGGGGGGTACAAAATATAGGAAAGAATTTAAAAAAGGATATATAGAGAAAATTCGCAAATATCACTGCTCCTAGAAAAGAAGGAAGTGGAAAAAGAAAAGTGGTCTGCGGGAAAACAACTTCGACCATTATAGCAGACGACAATACAATCGAGAAAAATGAAAGCTTTGTCTACATTATCATGACAAAGGCGGAAAAACTGCGGGAGACAAGTCAAATCACAAAGCTAATATGATGAAGATCATCAGTGCTGTGAAGGGAAAGGGAAACGATCTGTCTAGTAGGCAAGAGCACCAATCAAGCAAGAATAAGGAAGATAATAGAATACGTATGCACAAAACAACCCAAAGCATATTAAATGAAAAGAACCTGACGCGTACTAACAGGAATAGAAAAATAATGGGGAAACGATAATAATAAAACGTGCAGAGGGACTGACATGCAGATATAATCAGGTGCATGAAAGAGGATGTTGATACAAAAGGAGTGCTGATAGAAAAAATTAACGGTGATGTACAAATAATGGTAAAAGAGCACGAAGAAAAATGCAGACAAGAATTTAGAGCGCTGCCTAAAACAAAAATGGAAAAAAAGGCTTAAGTTGGGCTGAGACAAAGAAATCAAACCATTATTATTTTGAGACATGGACGAGACAACCAACAGAGGAGATCAAGGCCGTCGTAAATAATGAATTAAAGAAAGGTAGTGTCCAGCAAACTGACACGCAAACAAAAATAGCTGATGTGGCAAACGGGAGGGGGCAAAAAGGCTGATAATATCAAGAAATGCCATAGGGGCTGATTGGAATAAATGGAGGGTCAGGTAACCGGAGACTGTCCCTAAATGTTTTAAATGTCATAGAGTGGGACACATTGCCAATAAATGCACCAAAAAGGACAAAGACGAACCTTGTCACAAATTTGGACAGCAAAGGCATTATAAGACAGACTACACGAATGAACAAAAGCACTAGGTCACAAAGCCGAGACAACCAAATGCTCTGAACATAAAAAGCTCCTGCAGGAGCAAAGGAAGGAGAAGAGGGGAACTCTTAAGTACGTAATGAAAGTCATCCAAGGCAACGTAGACAGGGGAAAGGAAACCATGGATCTTATGTACAAAAGGCCACAGGAACAAAAAGCAGACATCATGACCATAGCGGAGCCAAACAAGAAAAAGGTCATTCAAGGGAAACTACACGTGTACACTAGGATAAGGCTATAGTGATCAGGAATGAGCATCAACCCATACGAAGAACAGGTGCTGGAGATGGCTATATATGGGTCGAACTAGAACAAGTAACTATTTACAGATGCTACATATCCCCAGATGTAGACCGACAAACCTTTATACTATCCTTGGCGGCACTGTGAACAGATATGGAGAAGCAGACCAAGTATTAAATCGTTGCGAGAGACTTCAACTTCAAATCACCTCTGTGGGGATCAAGGAAAGAGGAGACACTTAGCTACCATCAGAACATCGTCTACGAAATTGGAAAAGGGAAATCAGAACAGAGCGCCAGCACTTGTTGGACGGTCAAGGAAGATCAAATACCTAGAGTAGTGCAAGAAGTTAAGTTACAAGTCGAGCAAGGTAATGATAGGGTAATGGATTCACAAGCCTTAGAAGAAATCCTTGCCAAAGCCTGTAGCAAGCTTCTGAACAAGAAAAGAGCGCCCAGAAATAAAAATCCGATGTACTGGTGGACGGAGGAAGTGGCAGAAAGAGGAGAACCTGCCTCAAAATGAAGAGAGCCACGACTAGGGCAAACAAAAAGACCACTGAGAGGCAAAGCTAAACTACAGAAAGCCTTAAAACAATATCGCCGTTGTCAAAGGATCAGAAACTAAAGAAAGCATACATGCGGGAAAGTCAAAATTAGGATAGCCTGGAAAGAACGCCGTTATAGAACAGGCATAACATGGATCTGGTGGGTTATCAAAAGAGTAGAATACGAAAACTTGTTATGGAATAAGCGTAAAAAGGAAACCAAAACCAGGCCGGTAAGCCTAACCGAACTAGCAAATGGAAGTGGTAAAGGAAAATACTAAATCGTACCTTGGTGAAAGGAATATTCACACAGGAACTCATCCTAGAGAGTTAAATCGGAAATCGAACGAACTGGAGACCTCGCTGAAGAACAATACGGTTTGCGACAAAAGAGGTCAACCATTGATGCATTACAAAGGATGCAAGAAATTGTTGATGAAGTTAATGAAAGGGCAGGAAAAGATGCACCCTAATCACACTAGACGTTCGTAATGCGTACACCATGGGATGGCATACTAGAAGAACTGAAAAAGAGGAAAATTGGCGCTAAACCGAAATGGCCACTTCTAGGTCATTGGCCTTAGGAACCCTCCAAACATCTTCTAGAATAGACAGAGGAGGCGTTGGCTATGGACTGGGAAATGGTACTGAAAGAAAGCCCTACGGAAATGGCATGAAGAATGGTAAAGTAGCACAGATCGTGGTCTATAGACACAAAAACTTATTCTCAATCTAGAAAACACGTCGATGTGACCTACCAACAATGGCACCCAGATAATATCACGAAGCCCGAAATACGTCAAGAGCTGGACAATCCATTTTCAAAGAGGTGAAGAATTATAAATGATGAAATCTAAACGACGTAAGGTCAAAATAATGTAGACCCACATGGAGAGAGGCTAGAAAAAACCTGAAATGACGAGAATGCGCTGAAAATATCCAATAAAACATCTACTTCCCAAATGGCAGAGTTCTAAGGGAATGGAACGACGATTTCAAATAAGGAACAGAACAAACACAAGATATTACTGGAGAATGAACACCATAGAACATAATTGGCAAGATGTTAGAGACGGAGGATAACTGGCAAATAATCTGTAAGCTGGCCAAGATAATCATAGAAACCAAGGGAAAAGACGTCAGAAGGACGGCAAAGGACTAGAGGGTCAAACATCAATATCTTTCTTTTCCCGAAGTAATGCCAACAGCAGTTCCAGGAGAAGACATGTAAACATCGGGGGTGTTTTTAATGGGTAACCTTTGCGGGCTCCCACACTACCCCGCGCTATTGACCCTAGTGCAAGGTGTCCTTAACGGATTTTCACCTCCTACACAAAAAAAACTACTACTATTTTAATTATAGGGCAACCATTTCCATGTTATTGCGTCATTTGTGACATCAAGTAAAAAGCCTGTTTACCTGGCACGAACAAAGCAGGTAGTGTGCGCAATTCGGATTTCTAATTGTCATAAAATGCGCGCTCGGAATCTTTCCGTCTGGAAACTCAAATACTGCGACATTTCGGACTTCCCCGTAACTTGGCCCATTATAAAAATACATAATGAATTTTTGAAGTTGAACTCTTAAGGCGGGTTTAGACAAAGTGAAGGATCAGATAATGAACAATGTCTTGCTGAACATGGACATACTTCGAGTACATCAAGTATATGTCGAGCACCGAGAAGTCGAAAAAGAGTAAATGATCCTTCGGTCACACAATTGATAGCTATAAATGATGAAAATGTATTCGATTTATTCTGGTCGTGCAACTAAAGAGAATGCCCCTAAATCGAACTTTATTCTGCCAACGGAAACTTAACTCTGTCATGGTACAGAAACGTCTATCATTATTGAGTGAACAGTCATCAGCGCAGTCTCAATACGTTTATTCCTACCGCAGAATCAGGTATAAGTAGTGCACAAACACAAGATTCTTATTATGTTAGCTCTCCTAATTCTGTTGAGCTACAGTATGAGCAGGTATCATCAAATTCAAAGTCAACAATGTTTTACCACGTTCGGTCTGCACCAAGGACTGTTCAGCAACCAGTAACAACTAGAGAAAATATATATTTATCAACTTCATCCCTTGATGAAGAACAGCGAACCTCAGTCTTGCTCCAGGAAGCTATTAATGGCATAATAAGTTAAAATGTTGTAAGTTATACAAGTTGTAGAAGCTCTTCAAATTGAATTCTTCTGCGATTTCTCTTAATAAACGACTGGAAGCTCCTAAGCGCTTTCTTCCTGATATCCATAATCGCAACCACAGCGCCGACGATTTGCCTTTTGTTTGACAATTCTTTAATTAAATGGTCAATTTTAGTAAAATAAAGTTTGTTTGGAAAACAAATGTAGGTATTTTAAATTGCTGTTCCCTTGTTATAGTTCCTAATAAAAGTGCTAGAAGGAGCAGTTTGTTATATCAGTTTTTGTTTCATTTTACTTCTCCGAAAATTTAAATCACACGGTATATTTTTGACATCGTATTCGAAAAGTAGATTAAATTTGCAACAAAAACGTAAAAACCGCAAGTTTTTTACTCGTTACTATAGCGAAATGAAGATTTTTTTAACACTTTAATTGACGACGTTTGGTTTTGCTAAGCCGAATTGCATAAATGTTACTCTCATATTAAAAAGATAGTTGTTGTTAATCGAATTAAGGGCCAACAGTGATTTTTAATGTCTACCAACGTCGCTAGGGGGCATTAAGAATAAAAAAAATTTCGGAATAAAATGAAAAAAATCTAGCACTTTTATTAGGAATTATTCTGTAACGATGGGAATGGCAACTTAAAATACCTACATTTGTCTTCCAAACAAGCTTTATTTTACTAAAATTGTGGTTTAGAATTTACAACAATTTTAATGATTACACTTTCAATAGCTTCCCCACTTTTATTACGGTCAGTACGCCAATGGACCTTAAACCAAATTTTCTGTAGAATTGTCTAGACCTTCTAACGATGTCGCATTCATATTAAAAATAATTTCCCATTGTTGTCAGATTGACAGGTTCTGAGCACTAATAATTTTAAAAATTGAATTTCAGTGTCGACAGAAGCCAATTTTACAAAATTTCTTGCATTCTATTTGACATAAAAAATGTATTAATTTTAATAAATGAATACCTAGTTCAAAAATTTCAACAGCACTACAGAATAGCGCTAACCGTACAGTGTTTAATTCATAATCGATAATGCTAAACTAATGCTCAAAAACATTTTCTTCAAAGTTTAATAAAAAAAATCATCTTAGCCTCGCCCGCAACCTTCTAAATTCCCTGTTCAACTTTTGAGATAAATCAAACTAACCATAAAATGTCTACATACATTTTTCAAATTACATCCATATAAACTATAATAACAAAGTCATCAAATCTTAGCTCCGCCCACAATTTTCTAAATAACTGTTGATTAGTATTTAAAAAAGTTTAAAGCGCTCTTCAGGTTTTGCAATAAATCAAACGTTACAGAACTGGACACGTAATAAATGCCCATAATGATTTTGGAAGTTGAACACGCACTGATCAATAGAACTCTTATGTACGTGGCACTAAATCAGCAGCATTTACTTCATAATCAATAATACAAAATTAATGGCCACACTACTACACTGTATTTAGAAACCGCTGTAGTTCATTGTGGACATTTATTACTTAGTAGTTTTAAGCACTTTTTTAGTGCATTAAGCTGGGTAAAAACTGCAGTAGTGCATTTACTAACAATTTCAAATATTTTTATTGTACTAGATTAGTGCTTCAAGATTGGTACAAACAACACTAACACATTTAGTTAAGGTTTGTGTTTCGTTGTATTTATTATTTAAGTTGAAAACCTAAAAATATGTTACCATTTTTAAGCATTTGTCTTATGCGTTGGTGCTACATTAGTGCTTTAAGTTGGGTACAAACAACACTAACATACTTGGTTATAGTTGTGCATCATTGTGGGTATTTATTATCTATCTTGAAAACCTAAAGGCGTGAGTAGTTTTAAACTTTTTTTTGGTTACGAATTAATGCCACATTAGTGCTTTAAGATGAGTAAAAACAGCTTTAACACATTTTACTTCATTGTGAGTATTTATTATTTATCTTGAAAGCCTAAAAATCAATGTTACGAGTTTTAAGTATTTGAGTTATCGTCAGTGCTACATTAGTGCTTTAAGATGGGTGCAAATAACACTAACACATTCAGTAGCAATTGCACTTCATATGAATATTTATCTTGAAAAGCTAAAAAATTGGTGTTACCAGTTATAAGCATTTAGTGGTGTTAGTGCCGCATTGATACTTTTAAATAGGTAACAACGGCATTAACACGTTTAGTAACATTTGGACGTCATTGTGATTATTTACTATTATTTATGTTGAAATCCTAAAATTCGTTTTGTTGTGCGTTAGTGCTTCATTAGTGCCTTGTCCAACACCTTAGTAACAGTTACACTTCATTATGAATATTATTTATCTTGAAAACCTAAGAATGGATGTTGCCAGTTTTAAACACTATACAGCGCATTTTGAAATTTTGTCTAAATTATTGCTATTACGTTAGTGCTGTTATGCGACAAAACCCATACCTTTACAAAATAACGTCCATTGGAATTTTTCACAAGTATTTGAAAAACCTAGAGAGTCAAAAAAATGTACATTTTAAGCACTGTATAGCACTAATGAAGTTAACAGCAAAAATATGGCACTAATGATAAATATCTCTTTCCAAAATGCCAGCCCAAAGCCAAAGCTAAACAGACAGCTTAAAGGTGTTTAAACCTAAATAATCGAATATTTTAACCTAACGTTTCGCCTACTTTCCTTAATACCATCATCGGGACAACTCTCATATAAATGTCAATTCAACAGATGTCGTCATTACACTATGCGTTATACTTTAGAATAAGTGCTCAACTTATGTAAAGTTGGAAGCCCTACAGCTGATCAATACAACGCTAGGTACGTGTCAAAATTCATGACTAATCAGTTAATCAATTATTACTCTTATGCAGATAATTATAGCACTAACCGATTTAGAAAAGGATCTTCATTGTAATTTAAACTTGGAACTCGTAAGATAAGAGAATATAACTACTCAGTTTGTCTTGTATATTTGCAAACTTGAAAAACGAAACTAATAATTAGAAAGGCACTAAATAGCACTAACGCAGATATAACAAGTTCTATTAAAATTAGCATTTGGCATTAAATCGTAAATATTACCCTAGGATGCATTAAAAATATGAAAACGCTTGCGATTAGTAACTGTTATTGCAACGTTTCGTCCACTTTCAGCAATGAAATCTTCAAAACAAGTTTAGGTAAACAATCATAATGTAGGCTCCTGTGAGTTCATCTAAAAAAAAATAATAACGGGGTGAAAAAACAGTAGTGAAGTTCACAAAATTAATAACAGAAATCTTATGATTTACACGTTACAGCCATTTTTCTTAGAGCCTTCATCAGAGTAAAAACAAATAATGGATTTGAATAGTCGACAGAAACCTTTAGTAACTTTTTCCTACGTTTCACTTATTTTTCTTAATGTCTTCTTCAGAACAAAATATTAATCAACCGTTCGCTTAATTTTCTACGTATTTAAGGCAGTTTCTAATATCGACTTTCATAAATTAATGTATACGAACAATTTCATCCACCTGTGCATAACATTACATTAAACAAAATGAAGTTTAGTGAACCGCATTCCGAAGTTGCTGCGCCAGTTTAAAATATGTGCATACGAAATAACTAATTTGGAGTATATAAAAGTCAAAATGATAAAAAAAATGGTAAAGCACACCTAAACCCACTGGCTCATATGCACGTACTAAAAATTTCCGTTAGATTAAATTTACACATTCCTAGAGTTTTATTGCGCACATTCACGTTGAGATAGAATCGTTCCACTTCCACATCATGAAACTTTGAAATGTAGGAAAACGAGATTGAAAGTCTCGATGTAATCCCAGCAGTCTTCACTCGCCTATTTTCACATAGTTGAAAATCTCCTGTCACTCTATCCCATTAAATCAACTTTTACCACTTACTTTACTTTTAAAATTTGTGTTTATATAAGTGATGTCACATTAAGTACTTTGAAACCCACGTTCCAGAAAACTCGATACATGTTTACACCAGAAATGACTCATCCGTGTCACTAATACTGACAATCTGTGTTACTTATACACACATAAAAATCTGATAAAACCTATAAATCAATATCAGCAATATAAAGACGCGCGAACTTTTAAGGCTTTTTCTCTTTGTGTAATAAACACGTCGTTTTTTATACTTACGAAGTAATAGTTCACAGTTCACTTCGTGTTAATTGATGCAAATCAACCTACATACAAAAGTACAAAAAAGTATCTAATCATATTTTGCCTTGGGTATGAATAATTGAGATTAGCGCTAAGTTAGTGCTACTAGTGCACGCCATTATCATTGTAAATGCGACAAACAACTAAAAAACAGACAAAACTCAGTTCATACACACCTAATTGAAAAAGAAAACACAAAATTACAATTAGCTGTGTTAGTGCCCGTTAGTGCTCTTAACATTCCTAGCCTACAGATTTTCGAGATAAGTACCTATAGATAAAATACTGTAAAATACGCAAACATACTTCCAATACTATTGCCTTACTTGACATAAGTGCCAAATTAGTGCATATCATTAGCATTAGTGCCGCTACAAGCAACACTAAAACTAAACATCACAGAAAAAAAACTAGTTTCACAAAAATAATTGGGAAATAAAACATTCAGTTATGGTACATATTTACGGCCAAGTTAGTGATCCTTAACCCATAAAAATTAGGGCCGCAACAAATGTGCTATGTGCACAAATAAATATTTAAGAGACACAATAATTAAGTTTTTCATAGTGCTTCATTAGCACTCTTTACTGCTCTAAAAACTCCCAATTTAAAAAGTATTTAAGGTTACATCTAAGTTAGTGCTACCTAGTGCCGTAACAAACAAAAACAAAAGCAAACGTGTTAGACGGTGCGAGGTTCACACAAATATTTGAGAAATAAAATAATTAGGTTTCTTATAGTTACATTAGTGCCTTTTAGTGCTATAGAAACTCCCAACTCTAAACTAACATTTACGATAGGTAAGTACGTATAAAAAACATGTTGCCACCTAAATACAAAAAATATATATTATTGCCTTTAACTAAGGCTTAAAATCTGGGCCAGAATTAAGTTAAAAAAAAAGTTGAGGAACACAAAAAATTCAATTTTTATAATTACATACAGTTTATAGTGCCCTTTAGTGCTTTGAAAACTACTAACCCTAAAAAAACTTTTCAAATGGGTATGTTGAGTCCAAAATACAAAAGAAATTATTAAATCATTGCCTTAAATGAACACGTTTAAAATTAGTGCCTAATTGGTAGTATCTAGTACTAGTGTTAGCATGAGTGCTGGGAGAAATGGAAAAGTGAACATTCTGGACAGTGCTAGGTACCATATATGTGAGGACCAAAATAATTAAGCGTTAACTTTGAAGATAGAAAAACAATTTGTTTATACAAAAAATTAAATTGCCTTGAATGTACATACTTAACATAGTACCTAGACAGTAAAACCTAGTACTAGTATTAGCGCCGCTAAAAATAAAGCAAAAGCTAAAAATTACGGACGAAACTAAGTTTACAAAAATAATTGAGAAGTGGCAATAGTCAGTGTTGTTACATATTTAAGAATACAGTCGAATTAGTGCGTTGTACACGTTAGTGCTCTAAACATTCTTAGAATAAAAATCTTCAAGATAAGTACTGATATATAAAAAAATACAGTAAAATATGCAAATATACTTCTTATACTATTGGCTTACTTGACGTGTGTCAAACTAGTGCTACTTAGTGCATAGGATTAACATTAGTGCGGTGTCAAACAACAATAAAACTAAACATCATAGAAGAAACCAAATTCACAAAAATAATCGAGGAATAAAAAAATTCAGTCTTGTTACATATCTAAAACTACGGCCAAGTTAGTGTACCTTAGCCGATAAAAATTAAGGCCGCAACAAATGTGCTATGTTTACACATAAATATTTAAGGAATACAATAATTAAGTTTTTTATAGTTACAATAGTGATCTTTACTGCTCTATCGGTATTTAATTCTACATCTAATTTAGTGCCACTTAACGTATACAAAGTAGTGCCACAACGAACGGAAATAAAAGCAAAAACTTAGACGGTGTTAAGTTCAGGCACATAGTTTTAAAGGATGCGAAGTTCACACAAATATTTGAGAACTAAAATAATTAGGACTTTTACAGTTGTATTAGCGCCTTTAGTGCTTTAAAAACTACCAACCCTAAACTAACTTTTAAGATAAGTAAGTACCTATAAAAACATGTTGAGACAAGAAATAAAAAAAAAACTAAAACATTACCTTGACTGGACTAAGTTTTCATAGTTACATTAGTACCCTTTAATGTTTTTAAAACTCCAAGGCCTAAACTAACTTTTAGAATAAGTATGTATAAAGACATGTTAAAGAATGAGACTACATCCGAGTTAGTGCACTTAAAGGAAAGAAATTAGTGCAGCAAAAAAGGAAATAAAAGTAAAATTCTTAGATTGTGCTAAGTTAATATTTGAGAAATAAAATAATACAGTTTTTCATAGTTACATTAGTGCCGTTTAGTGCTCTGAAAACTTCCAACCCTAAGATAACTTTAAAGATACTTAAGTACGTATAAAAAATGATCAGACAAATAATCAAAAAAAATAATTTAATTAATTACTGCCCTGAATGTACATACTTCCAATTAGTGCCTAGTTAGTAGAACATAGTACTAATGAAGCATTAATGCCGTAACAATTACAGGTAAAGCTAAAAATTATGGCCGGAACTACGATTACAAAAATAATTGAGAAACAGAAAAAGATCAGTTTTGTTACATATTATTTAAGATTACGATTACGTTATTGCTCCTTAACCCATATAAATTAGTGCCGCAACAAATGTGCAATGTTCTACATTGCAACTACATTCAAGTTAGTGTCACTTAGCGCAATGGACATTAATGCCGGAAATAAAAGCAAAATTCTTGGGCGGTGATAAGTTCACAGAAATATTTGAGGTTTTCATAGTTACATTAGTGTTCTTTAGTGCTTTAAAAACTAACTTTCAAAATAGGTAAGTATATATAAAAAATAACATACTTTGAGACAAAATATACAACCAAAAATTATTGCCTTGAATGAACGTTTAAAATTAGCGCCTAGTTAGTGGAACCTAGTATTAGTGATAACATTAGTGCCGCGACAAATAGAAACAAAAACAATTTGTATATATAACAAATAAGACAATTAAATTGGCTTGAATGCGCATACTTAAAATTAGTGCCTAGCTAGTAGAACTTAGAACTAGTACACGCATTAGTGCCGCTGCAAATGAAGCTAAAGCTAAAAATTATGGACGAAACTTAGTTCACAAAAATAATTGAGAAACAAAAAAATCAGTTTTGTTACATATTTAAGACTACGGTCAAGTCGTAACCCATAGAAATTAGTGCCGCAACAGACGTACAATGTTCACATTTAAATAATTAAGTTCTTCATAGTTACATTAGTGCCAAACAAAATATACCCACGTGCCACAAAAGATTAAAAAACACCACATTAGTGCCCTTTAGTGCTCTAAAAATCCCAACCTTAGAGTACTTAAAACTACATCTAAGTTAGTGCCACTAAACGCTTAGAAATTAGTGCCGCATCAAACGGGAATAAAAGCAAAATCTACGGTTTACACAAATATTTGAGAAATGAAATAATTAATATGTTGCGACAAAATATACAAAAAAAATTAAATTATTACCTTGAATGAACATTTAAAATTAGGGCCTAGTTAGTGGAACGTAGTACTAGTGGTAGCGTTAGTACCGTGACTAATCAGCTAAAGCCAAGTTTTCACACCTTTTTATGAACTCCACGCTAAATTCACACAAGATGAAGTTTGATTCCTGGCACTAGAAAAACGTAATCTAAGCCGGTTTGCCATGAAATAAAAAAAAGCAAAATTAAAAAAACTTTCAGCTTTCTTTTCTTCATTTGCGCCGATTTTGGCCCAAACAGTGTGTTTAAACACCAACTTTGTTGAGTGCGCTGCAAAAAAGATTTCCAAGAACTAAATTACATATCACATGAGAGCTTATCAGTTTTTGGGCCGAATGTTGCCCAAAATCTATATTGGTACACCTATTTCGTTGGGATCGCCGCAAAATGGATTCCCTCAATACCCAAGAGCAAAATACTGTGCCCCAAGACATATGAACCGAAGCGTGCTCAAAATCTACATTGATACTCCCGTTTTGTTGCAGACGCTACAAAATGGATTCTCTCGCTGACCAAAAACTAAATTCTTTGACACAAAAGTAATCGTCAGCATTTGGGCCTAATGTTTTCTAAAATCCGTATTTATACACCAAATTGCTTAGGAGTATGACAAAATCAAATAACTTGATGACAAAGAGCTCAATTCTGTAAGTCATGAGTGACAGACGTGAAAAACTGAATTCCCCTTGAGTGCTTATCGGCACTTAGGCACACTTTTACCTAAAATCTATATTTAAATAGATTTCCTTGATAATCACTAGCTAACAGTAACTACTAGGAGTTTTGAACTCCCGACAGACAGACAGCAGATACATACAGACATACTTACAAGTGACAATACAGACATACCTGTACAGACATACAGACATGCACACACATACAGACACACAGATATGCCGACTAACAGACATACAAACAGACAAACGGACAGACAGACAGACGGAGAGACGGACAGACAGACGGACGGACCGACCGACAGACAGACAGACGGACAGGCTGACAGACAGAGAGACGGACAGACAGAGAGACGGACAGACAAACAGACAAACAAACAGACAAACAGACAAACAGACAAACAGACAAACAGACAAACAGATAAACAGACAAACAGACAAACAGACAAACAGACAAACAGACAAACAGACAAACAGACAAACAAACAGACAAACAGACATGCAGACATGCAAAGATACAGACATACAGAGCTCCAGACATACAGGCATACAGACATGCAGAAATACAGACATACAAACATAGAGACATACAGACATACAGACATACAGACTTACAGACATACAGACATACAGACTTACAGACATACACATATACAGACATACAGACATACAGACATAGACATACAGACCTACAGACATACAGATATACAGACATACAGAGATACAGACATACAGGCATACAAGCATACAGGCATACAGACATACAGACATACAGACATACAGACATACAGACATACAGACATACAGACATACAGACATACAGACATACAGACATACAGACATACAGACATACAGACATACAGACATACAGACATACAGACATACAGACATACAGACATACAAACATACAGACATACAGACATACAGACATAGTCATACAGACATACAGACATACAGACATACAGACATACAGACATACAGACATACAGACATACAGACATACAGACATACAGACATACAGACATACAGACATACAGACATACAGACATACAGACATACAGACATACAGACATACAGACATACAGACATACAGACATACAGACATAGACATACAGACATACAGACATACAGACATACAGACATACAGACATACAGACATACAGACATAGACATACAGACATACAGACATACAGACATACAGACATAGACATACAGACATACAGACATACAGGCATACAGGCATACAGGCATACAGATACACAGACATAGACATACAGACATACAGACATAGACCTACAGACACAGAAATATAGAGGATGGATAGGCAGAAGAAGCTACACTATGATTCGCCATGACCGTTATTGTTTGAATTGGCCTTTCCGCATTTATTTTATATACCGATTAGATGGCTCTATCCCTGTCTTGATATGTCATTTGATCTTCTGAAGGCATTCATCCATTTTAAGACAATCCAATTCATTATTATTTCCATATTTTAAGGTAACGTTATTCTGGTGGCAAGAATTGAACCGCGTTTAAATCTCATGAGTTTTAAGTAGTACATGAGACTTAGACAAGAATCGATTCTTGGCGCCGACTTAATTAAAGACTAAAAATAGCAGTCAGATAATCGAAATGATAGACAAACTTAGTTTAAACGGTTATCCACAGTTGTTATAGTTCAAATAACTAATGATTATGTAATTGCAGACCTCGTTATGCGCGGGTAGCAAATTTTCGTCACCTGCACCTTATTGTACAGGTAAGAAAATTGCAGGCCGAGCAAAGCGAGTTTTAAAACAAAAAAAAATCCTTCCACCCTTAGCGTCCGTTACAAGAGGTTCATAGCACGACAGAGGTGCTAAGAAGAGGTTCAATCTCGCCAATCTACCATTTCATTTGATACCAAAATATGCTCTGACTTAAACATTGTTTTTATGTTATTCCTTCCCTCCTTTTGAAAGGGATTAAAGGAGGGAGGTAATAAAAAAAAGGCTTACCCTCTGACATGATACGCTTTCATTTGAGACCAAAATTTGGTTTTACAAGGACATACGAAAAAGACCGCCGGGCGGACAACAGCATATTTTCAATTAAGTTATGATAAAATGCCGTCAATAAGGAAAGTTTACACATTTTGGCAAAAAGAATCCATCATTTGAAACTAATTTTAGGAAAATATGGACCACAAAAATAATTTTTTTATGGGGTGCTAAACTGTGCACACTATGCCATAATTTTAGACTAATCGTAACTAAGTGTTACTTTTGTAGATTCCTGAGTTACGTTGTTTCACTACCCGAAATCGAACCTCGTCCGAGTTTAATGTGAGTTAAGCTCACTGCTTCTCAACAAATTTTACATTTAAACGAGAATTGATTCTTGGCAGAGAACTAACGTGACTCATAAAGGTTGAAAATAATCCCGTTGGAAAGAAGGAGTATGTCTTGAAACATTGCGTACAATAATGCAGAGTTTACAAAAGGTCCAGTTAAACTAATATTGAATAATAAACCACGTTCATGAAAATGTCAGAAACGTAGATCAAGTACTTGTAGACCTCGCTGTGCTCGGGCTTCAAATTTTCATCGCATTTATCTTATTGTAGAGACTGAGCGTAGTGAAGTCTGCAATCGGCGATTCTGAGCAAAGTGCTAAAGATAAGCCTGATACAGCATCGGATTAGGTATTTGAAAAATACTAATATCCTTACAAGTGTTCATCAGATGTTGATCATAGAGATCCGTAAGACGGATCGGCACAGCTAGAAATACTATCACTTGTCTTGTGTTTGAAATGTCCGTTTGGCATTTATTTTATACGCCGATTCTACGATTCGTTTCCCATCTTTATACAGAGTGGGACAGAAAGAGTTCCCCGATTTGGAAAGTTAATAAAAACTAAACTAATCAAGGTGTAAAAAAAAACTTTATTCATCAATAAGCATACATAATGCTATTTTAAATCAATGGGTTTTAAAAATTACATCACTCAAGTGTTCGCCTCCATCGTTGATACACTGAGTGAGCCTCTCCCGATAATTTTCCATCACTCTGCGGATCATTTCAGGCGGAATGGCTGCAATTTCCTGGATTATCGTCTCCCCAAAGAGCTTCCAGAGTTTGGGGACGATGTTGATACACTTTTCCTTAAGGTAGCCCCAAAGAAAAAATCACATGGGGTTAAATCCGGCGAGTACCAGGGCCACCCGATGTCACCACGCAAAGAGATAACATGCCCAGGAAACATTTCTCTCAGAATTGCCATTGAACGACGAGCTGTATGGGCTGTTGCCCCATCTTGTTGAAACCACACATGTTTTTGTCCATGTTCATCGACAAGAGTATCAACTCTGGGCGGTAGAAAGTTCTCGAGTATTACACAATGCCGATCTGCGTTTACCGTAACAGTAGCATCGTTTTCTTCAAAAAAGTATGGACCCCACACACCAAATTCGGAAATGGCACACCAGACTGTAACCTTAGGGCTATGAAGTGGCCGCTCGTGAAGTGCCCGAGAGTTATTTTCAGACCAGTACCTGCAGTTTTGTTTGTTGGCCTCGCCCGAAAGATGGAAAAGATCAAAACGTCTATGTGAGGAATGTTGCGAAGTTCTTGAGATAAAGTGGTATAAAGTGCAATTTTATAGGGGTGCATATGAAGATCCCGGTTCAAAATTCTCGAACACTTCGGTTTGATAACCGCAAGTCAGTTGCGTGTTTACGTGCCGAATTACCGCTCTCACAGCGGCTACATTTGCTGGTCTTGTCGCTGTCCGAGGTCGACCAAGAGATTTTCTTTTTAATGCCGACCCTGTTTCTCGAAAGTATACCCATTTACCAAATGCGAAAAGCATGCCGAGTCATTATCGGCGAACCGCCATTTCGAATAAATACATATCGAATGATATATCCCTCACTGCGCTACCACCGCCATAGCCGTAGCTAGATGGTTTTCAAATCGGGGAACTCTTTCTGCCCCACCCAGTATGTGATTTTAAGTTCGAAGAGCATTTATCAATTTTACGATAATGTGATTCATTATTATTTTCAATTTTTAGGGTTAAGTTGTACAGGTGTAAAGAATTGAACCTCGTCTAAATCCCATCTTAGTTAAGTAAAACAAGAGACTAGTGATCACCTAATTACAGACCTCCCTATACTTAGGCTGCAAATTTTCATGGCGTGCGTCTTAACGTATAGGTAACAAAATTACAGACCGAGCCGAACGAGGTCCACAACTGATGTTTTAGAACAAAGAACTACAGATAAACCTAATGCATTTCTGAGAGATTAAAATAAGTTTAATGTATCCCATTAGGATTATCGTGCAAAAATATATAAAATCCATTTTATATATTATATATATATATATATATATATATATATATATATATATATATATATATACAATGAACAAAAAAAAATTTAAACGATTTCGCTGGTGACAGAATTGTTTTCATACATTTAAATACCGATATGAGAGCCCTTATCGGTAATTTGAGGGGGAGTATAGTGTGACAATAGTCCTAAGGAGAGTGTGGTAGCCCGCCATTGTATGCTTTCGTTTGACACCAAAATTCGCTCTGTGATTGAATCATTCTTTTTACCTCTTGGTTAAAGAAGAGGGGTAATAAGAAAAGATTCACTTTCTAACACGATACGCTTTCACTTGAGACCAAATCGGCTATTTGGCTTTACAAACAAAGAATCTATTTTATAAGCATCATTTTAAACTAATTTTAGACTATCATGGACAACAAAAATAACGTTTCGGGCTGACTCCTGTAAAGCGCCAGAATAAAATAAAAAATGGAGGTGCTAGCTTAAGCTCAACTATTTGGAATGCCACCCTTTTCTTCCATCACCTCCCAATGGTTAATTCCACCCCCATCATATCGAATTTATAGAATCGAATTAATATTCAATAAATCTTTTTGGTAATTTTAGACTAATCGCTTAACACAATCAATTCTTTTCTATCAACCCTCAATAAGCTAATTTTACTCCCATCATATATCAGATGTATGGAATCGGATTAAGTCCGCAATCAAATATATGGTATCGGATTGAAACCGAAAACACATTGCTGTAATTTTAGATTTGAAGCTGTGTGAAGCTAGCAAGTGGAATATTTCGTAATTAATTAATGGCAATCGATTGACCACTTATTGACCACAAATGACAACCAACAACTTTCATTGACCACCCTCTGTTAGAAAGTTATTGAAAAATAAGATTGGGAGGCCAACTTCACACTTGCCCCTCGAAATCGAAAATCGCCAATTTTGATTACTCTATCTGATGGACCATAGTTTGACCATGATTGACCATGAATTCGATTTGTTTGACCATCCTTCAAAAAAAAAACTAAACTATGCTTTTATATTCATTATACATGGATGTTCTAAAAAATATATATTGGATTACTCAGGGGCTCAGCGGTAAAGGTGTCGGACTAGTAAGGGAAAGGTACCGAGTTCGAATCTAAGAGTAGTCAAGTGCTTGGGAATATATATATATATATATATATATATATATATATATATATATATATATATATATATATATATAACATATGAATTCGACTCAAGTGCGAAAACAGTCCTTGTCGGGACTAAGCCTGATAACGGAAGCAGAGTATATTATTAAACAAAATGCAATTTTTATTCTTCTGGATGACTATACATAGGAAATAAAAGATGGCCAATCTTCAAAAGGCATATTCGATTATTGACCATGTCTTAAAATTGGAAATAATACATTATTAATCATAATACATTACGTGTTCTTCTGGATGGTTATTCATACGAACTAAAAAATGTTCTATCCTCAAAAAGCATATTCGAGGATTCACCATCTTTAAAATAGCATATTCGAGGATTGACCATGTCTCAATATTCGAAATAGTATATTATTAAACAAAATGCAATTTTTATTCTTCTGGATGATAGGAAATAAAAGATGGTTAGTCTTCAAAAACCATATTCGAGGATTGATTATGTCACAAAATACATATTCGAGGATTGACCATGTCTCAAAAAGCATATTCGAGTGTTGACCATATCTTAACATTGGAAATTATACGTTATTAATCAAACTGCACTACGTGTTCTTCAGGATGATTATTCATAGGAAATAAAAGATGGTCAATTCTCAAAAAGCATATTCGAGGATTGACCATCTCTAAAATAGCATATTCGAGGATTGACTATGTCTCAATATTCGAAATAGTATATTATTAAACAAAATGCAATTTTTATTCTTCTGGATGACTATACATAGGAAATAAAAGATGGTCAATCTTCAAAAAGCATATTCGAGGATTGAGCATGTCCCAAAACACATATTCGAGGATTGGCCATGTCTCAAAAAGAATATTCGAGTGTTGTCTATGTCTTAAAATTTGAAATTATGTTATTAATCAAAATGCACTACGTGTTCTTCTGGATGATTATTCATAGGAAATAAAAGATGGTCAATTCTCAAAAAGCATATTCGAGGATTGACCATCTCTAAAATAGCATATTCGAGGATTGACTATGTCTCAATATTCGAAATAGTATATTATTAAACAAAATGCAATTTTTATTCTTCTGGATGACTATACATAGAAAATAAAAGATGGTCAATCTTCAAAAAGCATATTCGAGGATTGAGCATGTCCCAAAATACATATTCGAGGATTGGCCATGTCTCAAAAAGAATATTCGAGTGTTGACTATATCTTAAAATTGGAAATTATACGTTATTAATCAAAATGCACTACGTGTTCTTCTGTATGATTATTGATAGGAAATAAAAGATGGTCAATTCTCAAAAAGCATATTCGAGGATTGACCATCTCTAAAATAGCATATTCGAGGATTGACTATGTCTCAATATTCGAAATAGTATATTATTAAACAAAATGCAATTTTATTCTTCTGGATGACTATACATAGAAAATAAAAGATGGTCAATCTTAACAAAAGCATTTATTCGAGGATTGAGCATGTCCCAGAAATACATATTCGAGGATTGGCCATGTCTCAAAAAGAATATTCGATTTTGACCATATCTTAAAATTGGAAATAATACATTATTAATCAAAATGCACTACGTGTTCTTCTGGATGATTATTCATAGGAAATAAAAGATGTCAATCCTCAAAAAGCATATTCGAGGATTCACCATCTTTAAAATAGCATATTCGAGGATTGACCATGTCTCAATATTCGAAATAGTATATTATTAAACAAAATGCAATTTTATTCTTCTGGATGATATACATAGGAAATAAAAGATGGTCAATCTTCAAAACATATTCGAGGATTGAGCATGTCCCAAAATACATATTCGAGGATTGACCATGTCTCAAAAAGAATATTCGAGTGTTGACTATATCTTAACATTGGAAATTATACGTTATTAATCAAATGCACTACGTGTTCTTCTAGGATGATTATTCATAGGAAATAAAAGATGGTCAATTCTCAAAAGCATATTCGAGGATTGACCATCTCTAAAATAGCATATTCGAGGATTGACTATGTCTCAATATTCGAAATAGTATATTATTAAACAAAATGCAATTTTTATTCTTCTGGATGACTATACATAGGAAATAAAAGATGGTCAATCTTCAAAAAGCATATTCGAGGATTGAGCATGTCCCAAAATACATATTCGAGGATTGGCCATGTCTCAAAAGAATATTCGAGTGTTGACTATATCTTAAAATTTGAAATTATACGTTATTAATCAAAATGCACTACGTGTTCTTCTGTATGATTATTGATAGGAAATAAAAGATGGTCAATTCTCAAAAAGCATATTCGAGGATTGACCATCTCTAAAATAGCATATTCGAGGATTGACTATGTCTCAATATTCGAAATAGTATATTATTAAACAAAATGCAATTTTTATTCTTCTGGATGACTATACATAGAAAATAAAAGATGGTCAATCTTCAAAAAGCATATTCGAGGATTGAGCATGTCCCAAAATACATATTCGAGGATTGGCCATGTCTCAAAAAGAATATTCGAGTGTTGACTATATCTTAAAATTGGAAATTATACGTTATTAATCAAAATGCACTACGTGTTCTTCTGTATGATTATTCATAGGAAATAAAAGATGGTCAATTCTCAAAAAGCATATTCGAGGATTGACCATCTCTGAAATAGCATATTCGAGGATTGACTATGTCTCAATATTCGAAATAGTATATTATTAAACAAAATGCAATTTTTATTCTTCTGGATGACTATACATAGGAAATAAAAGATGGTCAATCTTCAAAAAGTATATTCGAGGATTGAGCATGTCCCAAAACACATATTCGAGGATTGGCCATGTCTCAAAAAGAATATTCGAGTGTTGTCTATGTCTTAACATTGGAAATTATACGTTGTTAATCAAAATGCACTACGTGTTCTTCTGTATGATTATTCATAGGAAATAAAAGATGGTCAATTCTCAAAAGCATATTCGAGGATTGACCATCTCTGAAATGGCATATTCGAGGATTGACCATGGCTCAATATTCGAAATAGTATATTATTACACAAAATGCAATTTTATTCTTCTGGATGACTATACATAGGAAATAAAAGATGGTCAAATCTTCAAAAGCATATTCGAGGATTGAGCATGTCCCAAAACACATATTCGAGGATTGGCCATGTCTCAAAAAGAATATTCGAGTGTTGTCTATGTCTTAACATTGGAAATTATACGTTGTTAATCAAACTGAACTACGTGTTCTTCAGGGTGATTATTCATAGGAAATAAAAGATGGTCAATTCTCAAAAAGCATATTCGAGGATTGACCATCTCTGAAATGGCATATTCGAGGATTGACCATGGCTCAATATTCGAAATAGTATATTATTACACAAAATGCAATTTTTATTCTTCTGGATCACTATACATCGGAAATTAAAGATGGTAAATCTTCAAAAACCATATTCGAGGATTGATCATGTCCCAAAATACACATTCGAGGATTGACCATGTCTCAAAAAAAATATTCGAGTGTTGACCATATCTTAACATTGGAAATTATACGTTATTAATCAAACTGCACTACGTGTTCTTCAGGATGATTATTCATAGGAAATAAAAGATGGTCAATTCTCAAGAAGCATATTCGAGGATTGACCATCTCTAAAATAGCATATTCGAGGATTGACTATGTCTCAATATTCGAAATAGTATCTTATTAAACAAAAATGCAATTTTTATTCTTCTGGATGACTATACATAGGAAATAAAAGATGGTCAATCTTCAAAAAGCATATTCGAGAGAATTGAGCATGTCCCAAAATACATATTCGAGGATTGGCCATTTCTCAAAAAGCATATTCGAGTGTTGACTAAAGCTTAAAATTGGAAATTATACGTTATTAATCAAAATGCACTACGTGTTCTTCTGGATGATTATTCATAGGAAATAAAAGATGGCCAATTCTCAAAAAGCATATTCGAGGATAGACCATCTCTGAAATGGCATATTCGAGGATTAACCATGTCTCAATATTCGAAATAGTACATTATTAAACAAAATGCAATTTTTATTCTTCTGGATGACTATACATAGGAAATAAAAGATGGTCAATCTTCAAAAAGCATATTCGAGGATTGAGCATGTCCCAAAATACATATTCGAGGATTGACCATGTCTCAAAAATAATATTAGAGTGTTAACTGTATCTTAAAATTGGAAATTATACGTTATTAATCAAAATGCACTACGTGTTCTTCTGGATGATTATTCATAGGAAATAAAAGATGGTCAATTCTCAAAAAGCATATTCGAGGATTGACCATCTGTGAAAAAGCATATTCGAGGATTGACCATGTGTCAAAATTCGAAATAGTACATTATTAAACAAAATGCGCTGTTCCTCTGGATGATTATTCATGGGAAATGAAGAGTAGTCAATACTCAAAAAGCATATTCGAGGATTGACCATGCTTTATAATGAATATAAAAGTATATTTTAGTATATCGAATTCATGGTCAAACGATGGTCAATTAGATTTACGAAATATTCTACATTGGGGGGCCAGCTTCACACAGTTTTGATTTAACACACAATAGATTTCTTACATCAGCCACCAATGAGTTAATTCCATTCCTTCATATGTCGATTATATCGAATACCTACAATCGCACCGTGGCTGGTAAAAACGATATGTGATGCGGGTGGAATTAGCTTATGAAGTAGTCTAAATGTATGGAAATGATTTAAGTGGTTTAAATCCGATTCCATATTTTCGATGTAATGAACATTAATTATTGAGTGTTGATGGAAAAAATGAGTGGCTGTAAGGAGCGCCAGTTTGATTTTGTTCTAAAATTAAGCTAAATTTATAGCGATATTTATTGCTATAAAATAGGGGTGGTCTCTTTATTAACGTCTAAAAATGTAGAACTATGAACGAATGGTGACCATTTATATGAAAAATAATGTGGAACACTGGATCTGTGGTGGATCTGTAATAAACACAATACACCCACGTACCACAAAACAAAAAAACACTGAACGTGTTTCAATCATCATCAACGGTCGACTAAAGGCGGTTAGTAGTTAATTTCGTATGGTATGTGAGTGTAATTTGTTTGTTATAGAAGTTTGTAATTAAAGGAAAGACGTATCGTAACACCCACATACATATACAAAAAAATATTAATAATTCATCAACGTCATAAGCCGAGGCAACGAGGTTTATGGCTAAATAACACGCACGATTGATTCATTATGACTAACTGACAATTACCATCCGACTCTTACTGGCCAATTAATTGAGTTGAGCAGAACGAGGTCTACAACTCGCAGTATAAGACAAAAATGCTCTGACAGACCATGTTATGTTCTATTTATTAATGTTCCAGTTGCTTTGTAAAAGTTGTCCAGAAGGCAAACACAAGGCCACTAAAGTTTACTAAATTTGTAGACTACGGGCCTTCGTTCTCTTCCTAATTTACGGAAATAACAAATACATGTCGAGCGAAACGAGGCCTACAACTTATAATTTGGAACAAAACACAGTAATTGTAAGAAAAGATATTCCATTGAGTTAATTATGAGCAAGTAGTAGACTTTGCAACCCTCTTTTAAGAGTTACATGATTTGTGTTTTGTAGGTGAAGAGTTGCATGTCAAAAGTGTATGTAACCCAGATTATTGTGAAGTGTTCTTTCTGCTGAAACAAGCACAACTTATTGATGAGTTTACGTAAATGTGAGCAAACGTGATAACCTCGCTTGTTTACAGGCCTTCATTTTGCGTTGTAAAGTTGGTGTAACAAGCGCTTAACCTTCTGCCGAGTTGGAGTGTAAAACCAGCTTTACATCAAATTACTAAGTAAATTTTGGAAGATATCAATAGGCCATTAATTTTTTCTTCAAATTTTCTAAGAAATCTTTGACCATAACTTACAACAAGATTTAACAGCTGTTCTTGTTACCACGCCATGCATTGATTCTATATTGGTGCTCATAAACGCATATTCCAGGACTGCATCAAATAAATACATGTAAGTACAGTTATTTTAGTTTTTTTGAGTTAAGCGCGGTATTTCAGCCGCGTGAAGTTGGCACCCCCAGGTTGGAATTTCGAAATAAAAACTATTGCATAATTTTGCCCAAGTTATGCCCAGTTTTTCTCAATAGTCATTTCGTTTTGCCCAGCCCCGGTTAACCCATGAGTCAATAGTCGAATTTATATGGTGTGGCATGAGTGACTTTGAAGAAATAACATATTCCATAATTTTGCCCAAGTTGTGCCCAGTTTTGCCCAACCGAAGAAAAGCTTTGCCCACGAATACGAGAGTCACAAAATTTCCTAAGTTTTCAATGTTAACTTGAAAGTTTGTCCACTAATAAAAAAATTGTCCACAAAATAACGTTGGATTATTGAGAAAACTTAACACTTAATAAATCGTAAACGTAGAAAATAATGTTAAAGTCAATTTTGTGAACTCAAGTTGAAAACTAACATTGAGTAAAACTGCCACTAGATGGGTTGACGATGTTCTGTGAGGGGTCTCAAGTTTTGCCGAGGCCCACAATTTTTTTCTAAATAATAAATCGTAAATGCAGAACATACTTTCAATGTCAATTTCGGATGCTCCAATTGAAGACCAATCTTGGGCAAAACTCGGAAACCCTTAAAATGGCCACTAGAAGGGTTGACGGTGTTCTGTCAGGAGTCTAAAGTTTTACCCAAGACCACAATTTGTTCTACGATCATTAATGCCATTCATAATGATGGCGCATGTTATTTTCTCGAACTCGCTCGTGGGCGTGCCCACCATACAAAATTTAACTTCTGATTCATGTGTCAAGAAGAGATGGGCAAAACTGGTCAAAACTATGGCCTAGGTTGTTCCTTCGAATTCGCTAACGGGGGAGTCACACCACAGAAATTCGACTATAGACTCACGGGTTAAAGGGACATGGGCAATATGAAACGAGTACTGGGCAAAACTGGGCATAAGTTGGGCAAAATTATACAATATTTATTTTCTGTAAACTCGTCAGTGGAAGTTTTGTCTGAACTTTCCCATAAGTTTTTGCATTTTGACTCACTCATTCTAATTTGTGCCTGGAGCATAAATTTTGCTTGGGCAAAACTCAGAGTAGTCAGAAGTGCTAATTTATTTGAAATTGATCAAATTTATATTTTTTATTTTTATTGCTTGAAATCATAATTGCCATTTTGTGACTCTCGCATTCGTGGGAAAAACTATTCTTCGATTGGGCAAAACTGGGCATAACTATGGCATACGTTATTTCTTCGAAATCGCTCATGGTGGTGCCACACCATATAAATTCGACTATTGACTCATGGGTTAACCGGGGCTGGGCAAAACGAAATAACTATTGGGAAAAACTGGGCATAGCTTGGACAAAATTATGCAATAGTTTTCGTTTCGAAATTCCAACCTGGGGGTGCCAACTTCACGCGCTCGGTATTTCCAACTGTTACATTTAAACGAGATTAGATTCTTGGCAGTGAAGTAACCTGATTTATAAAAACTGAAAATAATGCTCGAATGTCTCGAAAGCGAGCTCGAAACGTTGCATACAATAACGGAAAGAGCGTGCAAAAGGTTCAGTTAAAATACTACCGAACAATAAAAGACGTTCGTTATAATTCAGATTACTATGACCATATAGTTGTAGACCTCGTGATGCTCGGGATGCAAGTTTTCATTTTATTGTAGAGATAACGTAGAAGACCAGTACAGTATAAAGTATGTTTACCTTCCTCCTCGACTCTTGTTGAAGGGGATTTAAAGAGGGGAGAGGGTAGTATGGAAAGAGTTATGCTCTAACATGATACACTTGCATTTGCGACAAAGATCAAATCCTTCGTTTCAGAAGAACACGCCATACAGAAAAGACAGCCGGAGGACATTAGCGTATTTTGCTTAAATCGATTAAAATGTGTCAAAAATGACATCAAAACTGTGAGCACCCACCCACCCTCTTGTAAAAAAAACCCATTCTATAACCATAATTCTAGACTAATTTTAGACAATTATGGACCACAAAAATAAGAATTATGAACAAATGTTAACCATTGCGATGTATTGAAGTAGCGAGTCATGCATTCCTACAACCTTCCTGGTTTTTGTTCAGCAGAAACTTATAACTAATGCAAATATACACTGCAATACAAACATACATACACAAAAAATAATGATTCACCATTATCATAAGCCGAGGCGAGGTCTATAGCTATTGGTTGATTAAGACCAATTTACAAAACGAAAATAGTTCTTCTTTGTCAACAGACTGGCGAATTAATTATGAATTGAGCGGAACAAGGTCTGAAACTTGGGTAAGAAAAAAATGTTCCGAATTCATAGACCTCGTTACGTTTTATTTGGTTTTGTAAAAATTACCCACAAGATAAACACAAAACTACTAAGTTTACTAAATTCAAACGTGAACCTTTTTATCTACACATTGAAATAACAAATACATGTTGAGCGAAGTGACATCTCGGCCTAGAAGTTGCAATTTAGAGCAAAGTACTGTAAGTGGACGAAAAACCTACAATATTCCATTAGGTTTATTATGTGCAAGTAACAGACTTTGCAACCCACTTCTTTCTGAAGGAACCAGCAAAACTTATTGTAATAAATGTCCATATGCAGTTTCTGTTGATACCCAGCGTACATTACTAAGCAAAGTGTTTAGCTCGAACAAACAACCTCTCTTGTTTGCAGTCCATCGTGGGCAAAATTATTGATGTAAAAGTGCTACGATAAAATCCTCACGTCCAGCTTAAATGTAATACCAGCTTTACATAAAATTACTACATTTCTGCACACTAACTTTTTCTGGTTCCTTAAAATTTTCTAATAAGCGGTTGCCCATAGAATTGACCCATAACCTTTAATAGCTATTCTTGTTCACGTTCATCTACAGCGGAGTTCATAAACGTGTCCAATGTTACCTATTTCTATTTTTTTGAGTTACGTTGTTCCAGTACCCGAAATCAAACCTAGCCTGTGTCTAATGTACTTACAAGTGAAGAACGGTATTTCTTAACAAATCTTACATTTGAACAAGATTCGATTCTTGGCAGCGAAATGACGTGCCTTATAAAGATTACAAATGTTGCATAAAGTAACGCCAAAAATCGTACTAAATGTTCAGTTAAAACACTAACCACGTTCATTACAATTTCAGACAACTATGATTATGTAATTGTAGACCTCGCTATGCTCGGCCTGCAAATTTTCATTGCCTGCATCTTATTGTACTAATAACATAATAGCAGACTGAGCGTAGCGCGACATCGATAAGGGCGTTTCAAAACAAAAAATATTTCTCCCTTCCGCCCTTAACGCCCATTAGAGCAGGAGTATAGCGCGACAGGGTTGCTAAGGAGAGGTTCACATACCGACATTGCACGCTTTCGTTTGACACCAAAATTTGCTCTGTGGCTTAATCATGATTTTTACCTTACTCGTCACTTCCTTCTGAGGGGTTAAAGGAGGGGGGCAACAAATCGAGAAGAATTCCATTTGAGACCAAAATCAGCTATTTGGGTTTACAAACATGTCATATGCGGAAAAGATAGCCTGGTGGATAATAGCGTATATTTTTAAAATAAAATGCGCTAACAATGACGTCAATAAAATGACTGTTCTCACTTTGTGTCCAAAATGATCCATTTTATAACCATAAAATTTAAACGAATTTTAGACAATTATGGACGGAAAAATAACATTTTGGACCGACTCCTTTACGGCGCTAGAATAAAATCAAAATAGAGGCGCTAGCTAAAGCTTGACCATGTGGCATACTACCGTTTTCTTCTATCAACTTCCAAGGTTAATTTCCCCCCAAATCGAATTTAAACCGGATAAATTATTTCCGTAAGTTTAGACTAATTTTTTAAATAATTGTGGACCTGAACAGGCTAATTTGGCCTACCGTGCCAAAAGCAACACTTAGGGAGATATTGAATTGCCAAAAGATGACTATGAACGGCTACCTTAAATTATGTGAGAAGAATGTGAATTGCCGTTTGGTACCATTCTATTGTTCATCTCAGTCTACTCACAATTGTAATCTACTTGTATGTCTCAAGACATTAAAGCTGAAATGGCAAATTAATCAACAAAGAAATTCAATGTATTCTTGAATGGGGAAGCAATAATCTAGTTAAATTTAATGCTAACAAAACTCAGTGTTGCTTGTGTCCGCCAAAAAGATCGATCATTTCCTGTTGTAAGCATGAATGGCTCAGTCTTAAGTTTTCAGAGTCTATTACTCTGTTGGGAATGACGTACCTCCAATCTATCATGGGTTTACAATCTTCTGTCAGCTACCAAAACAGTTAGCTGCTCGTAAAATAGGCTTTAGATCTAAGCAGGCCCAAATTTGACCTCATCTAAAATATAATTCTCACCTCTGGGTTGGTGCTCCACAATACGTTCTCGATATCGTTGATCGTATTCAAAAGAGAGGCTTATAAATTGTCCGTCCTCAACTTCTGACATACAGTCCCTTGATCATAGAAGCATCGTTTCAGTTCTATCTTGTATTATCGGTATTACAATGGCTATTTGCGCTGAACTATTTTTGATACCATCTCGGACAACCTTTCCTATAAATACTCAGTTCGCTCATTCACATCATCAGTATGCAGTACAAATATCCACTTACCAACTTCTTCATACACTAAACTCTGGAATGATCTCCTAGGTAATCCTGTTTGGCTCTCATTATGATATAAAAATGCTCACATCTCAATGTCCTTTAGCACGATAGACCAAGTTTAGCCTGTTCAGGTCCAAACTATTAAAAAAACTACAAGTGGAGATTTGTACTGCATATTGATGATCTAAATGAGCGAATCGAGTATTCAAGCAAATGTGGCTTGAGATGGTATGAAAGGCTGTAATTCAATGGCGCAATAGCCATTGTATACCTACAATATAAAGAAAGAACTAAAATGATTTTTCTATGCACAAGAAACTGTATATCAGAACTTAATGACGGGTCATTATAATTTAATACGATTAACGATATCGGGAAACCTAGAGATCAGAATTATATTCTAGATCTATACTAGAAACAGTTGCCGGAAGGTAAATTACTCTTAAATCTGTACAAAAAGCCTATTTTACGACAGCTGCGTTGGTAGGTGAAGCAACCCACAACAGGTTGGAAGACAGTCATTCCCAACATAGTAATAGAGTCTGAAAACTTAAGATTTCATTCATACCTACCGAAGACCTTTTTGGCGAAACTGGCAATCTGAGCTTTATTAGCATTAAATTTGACTAGATTACTTCCCATTCGAGGATACGTTGACTATCTTTGTCTGAAATTGACTTTATCAGCTATAATGCAGATAAAGGTGAATTAAGTGATGTCGTTAGCAAAGCAATAGATCGGGTTAGTCGTTGAAGAAATAAAACCATTTATGTATAGCAGAAAAGTGTAGGCCTGGTCCCTGGGCTCGCCCGCGTTTAACGCTAACTTCTATTGAAAAAGTCATCAATTACGACACGTATTCGTCTTTTATCAAGGAACTAGAAACCCAGTTGATACGTATCATTTAACCCAAACAAGGTGAGTTTGGACTAAACTATGCCAAACGTGAGCAAATATCTTTGAGATATCTAAAGTGACTATACCGATTGTTCTTGGGTCATATGTGAAAGATCACCTTGAACGACTCTGTCTAAAGCCATGTTGATGAACATGGAGTTTGTTAGTTTTAAGGAAAAGAGCAGTTGCTGATTGACGGCTTTTTCCATGATTTTAGACAAAATGGAAGTGATGACAATTGGTCGGTAGTTCGAGAGATCGGTCTTATCGCCTTTTTCAGGAATAGGTTCAATATTTCTTAATTTCCATGATGGAGGAAATTTCCCAGAAGACATAGAGCTTAGATAGAACTGGTACTAATTCGGGGAACTATTTGTTATTCAGATCAAGCCTAATGATAATTGATTCTAGGTTGAACACACCTTTGCCAGAACCATTGAGCTAATAGTTGCAGGCATTTCTAGTCTTGGCCGTTCTATTACATTTTCATTTAATATAAGATTTATTTTTCAAAGATATCACATCTGCACGAGCCTTATTGATTTTGTTTTTGATTACTGAAAGAGTAATGTCCGAAGAAGAGGAGCGCTTAAAACCATGGAAATGTTACAAAGAAATCACTCCATTTGGCTGACTTAAAACAACACAAGGTTCTATTAGTGTTGCGAGCAACAACAGAGGAATTAGGGAACAGTAGAAGTTATACCAATAATTTAACATTTTTGCAATCAGCGCGCTATGTAAAACTAAGAGCGAATGTTGACCATTGTTAATAATATTACTATACATACATTCAAACATTACTTTTTCGTTTTCTTCAGCAGAAAAGTATAATTAATGGAACTATATACTGTAATACATTAAACATATACAAAAAAATAGTCTACCATTATCATAAGCCGAGGCAACGAGGTCTATTACCTGCTCAAAGTAACGTGCATTGGTTGATTAACACCAATTGACAAAACGAAAACAATCGTTTAACGGTTATCTGACTTTACTGGTGAGTTGAACAGAACGAGGTCTGAAATTCGCGATATAAAACAAACACGTGCCGAGTTGATAGACCGCGTTACGTTCCATCTATTACTTTTGCAGTTTGCATTGTTAAGTTATCCAAGAACAAATACAAAACAAGTAGGTAAACCTTTTTGTCTACTAGCCTTCATTTTCTTCCTAGCTTACAGAAATTACAAATACATGAGCGAAATGGTTTAGCGCAAAACTTTTTAAGTGTAAGACAAACTACGATATTCCATTGGATTTATTATGTGCAAATGTTTCATAGGTGAAGACCCACGTTTAAAGTATATCTCAGATTTCTTGCGAGACACTGGACTGAAGCCCTCTTTCTGATGCGACAAGCACAACTTATAGTAATAAGAGTTCGATATGCAGTAATGTTATAAACCTCGTTTGTTTACACTCTTTCATCTTGCGCTGTAAAGCAAAGTTATTGGTGTAAGAGAGCTTAAGCCTACCTCCCAACTTACGTGTAAAACTACCTTTACATAAAATTACTAAATTTCATTATTCCTTCAAATTTTCTAATACATCTTTGACCATAGGCGTGACTCACAAGATTTAACAGCTGTTCTTATTCCACGTCACGTTGATATTCTATATCGGTGTTCATAAACGTAAATTCCAGGATTGTATCACATAAATACTTATACAGATGATAACGTTTATACAAATATGAAATTCTATATCTTAAATGAAGAATAATGTACATTATATATATCAGAGCATTATACGTATATACTTACGTACGTGAATTTTCAAAATCCTAACTTTTAGGGTAACGCTTGTGTAATAATTAAGTCGAAGTGCTCAAAGCTGAATATATAGTTATTACTTACCTTTATTTACTTTAGTATATATTTGTACGCTGTTCTGTTAAGCATATAATTTCAATACAGAACACGCTCGTACGGCACTGCTAATTTTCAGTAACACGGACAATAAGGGCATTATTATACGCAAACCCTTACATCAGATTATGTACATTTCCAAATTCCCGTAAGATAAGAGTGATTACGTATTGCTAAACCCTTAAAACGCAAATTACCCTAAAACCTTGAACTGTCGGTACGTTTAAAACACATTGAAAAGCAACTAAACAATGGCATTTGCAAAAATGGCAACTATGGCAACTTTTACTAACATAATAATTAACAATTTACCTTTAATTTAGATACTCCAAAATAGATAAATCACTTTGAGACAAACAACACAAAACTGCCACATTTTATAAACAAATTTTTTTTTTAACCCCCCTAACGTAATTGACGTACGTACCGAAAGTCACTTGTTTTAATTTTGTAATTATTATAAAAATTAACGCGCCACGCAATCTACCGTTATTATTATTAACACTAACTTTTATATAAATTAATTAAATGTAGAGAGAAAAAAAAAGCTGAGAGTTTAAAGTAAATGTGTTAGGAATAACGACCTTAATGTACACATAACCTAACTTACACTAACACCGACTTTCCCGGTTTCACAATGACTTAAGCGATTTTTTTTATTACTATGTATTATGTACATAATATTTGTTGTTAATGTGGAATTTAATTTAGTGTTTAAAATGTAATTAATGCAAAAAGCGGCGTAAGGTTATGTTATTCCATATTTTAACAGCACACGATTTCGCTCGGCTCGACAGACTGAATGCAGAGTTTCCATCCGACAGTCGTTTGTGAGAGAGAAGGTATATAGAGGCTATGTATTTATTTCCCCTTATATATTTAGGTATATAAGCGTTCCACCGGCGGCTGTTACTCTACTAAGGTTTTGTTCAAATCAAACACTACACTGTTAAAAATTATACCTTATTCCGCTATTTCTGTTTATGTAATACGTAAATTGAGGTTTTTAACTTTTGATAACGTTAATATATCTAAGCGTGATAATGAAAAGTAATTAAAATTCCTTACGGTTTATTTTAGATACACCAATGAAATACACAATGGGATATGACGTCATTTCAGTTACAGAATTCATTAATTGTTGTTAATTTAATTAATCACTGTAGTACAAATAACTGACGTCATCACTGGTTTATTTTTAATTACATTAACGCCCTACTTTTTATTAAATTATTTAGTTTTCTGTAAGTAAATGATTCAAATCATTGTGCGCTTAAAGTATATAAGCGGTCCTATCTGTAGAGAGTTTTTGTTCAGTGGCGGAGAAAGCATTTTTTTTTTTTAGTTAGAAATCCTAACTTTATTTATTATCTCTATCGCTACTGCATGTTAATTGAGCAAGCATACATTTTGATGCTTTGATGGTCCATTATGCACATGCATACTTTTGCGCACTTTGAACAAATCTACAAGCAAAGGCAATTTATTTTTCTTTTTCGATGCTTTACAGTTCCAGTTAACGCACCGTTAAGTTGGTAGCAATGACCAAAACTTAAATTCACTGCTGAATTATTTCTTATTAAAAAGATTAATTAAACAAATTTGTCTTTAGTTATAAATATAAAAAAAATTAAACCTGTTAATCCTTTAATGGTAACATCAATTTTCAGCGCCTGTTGATAACATCCGTCTCTCAGACGGATTCTGCGACTAGGGGCTACTGTCGACGCCAAGTTGCAGTTTCACCCAATGAAACTGAAATTTTAGTTGGAGCTTTTCAGGAAAATAAGAATTAAAATAAATATGTAATTGAAAAAATACTTAAATTTATTTCTTTAGCAAAGAATAATGATCATTTTGAGAATTGTATAAGTTCATAATAAAATTAAGCTTGTCCCTCTATTAGTCTATAATTTTTGACAGCACAATTTACAAACTTTGTAGCTACATTCAAGACAGTTTGGAGACAACTTATGCTGTCATTCTTTTTCTTCGGTGGACAGTATTTGCAGGTCTTCCTTTTTCTAATCATTGCGGTCCACATTCTGATCCGATGGTTATCGCAATATCCAATAATGTTGTTCAATTCTGTTGGTAAATTAGGAATTGACTGTCTTCGGGTAACATGATTTTTTTATGAGGCTCATGCTGAGGTTGTAACTACTTTCAGATTTTGACGACTCACATGATTCATAGATGATTTTTGAATTGAAACAGCTGACTGCAATCATGTTATAAAATACAGCTAGAGGCCATCTCCTTGTTCTTCTGTTAGGAGAATAATTAGCAATTTTCTGGTCGAGCGTATCAACTCCTGATTTTGTCTAATTATAAAAACTTATTATCTCTGGTTTATTATTTGTTACGTCTGTGAAGCGCGAGTGATGCATGGACGAGATCAATAAAACAACTTTCGAGGATTTTGGAACGTATGACAGCAGTGTACAATTTTTTGTAAAGCCATACATACTTGAATTGACCACTCTTTTCTTATTGACATGGAATTCCAGCGGAATTTCTCTCTTATTTTTCTTGAGAGTTCCTATATAAGTAAGATGTCTATTTCTCAGTTCTTCGATGAGCTCTAGGGACGAAAACCAGTTATCGGCAGTGATATTTCTGTTAGAACCATTTAGTAGCTTTGATAGTCTAACAACTGATTGAGAAGGTTTAGATAACTTCTTTTCTCTTCAGAAAGCGTTTTGCCATCACTGAGATTTTACACCATATATACAATATATATATATATATATATATATATATATATATATATATATATATATATATATATATATAAGTGTATTTTAAGCAAACGATAAACGACCTACATGGGAATTAGATTTTGAATGACTAGTTCAAAATAGAAAAATTTGATCTTTAATTATTTACATGTCTTTATTGAAAATTTTCATCCTAACCTGAGATATCAGTTGAAAACAATTTGAAAATCGATTTTATTTTTCAGATTTTCTCAAAAATCAACAAAAGACTTTCTACACTGAGATTTAAGGTACTACCATATGTAATTAATTACATTTTAATAGTCGAGTTTGTTTTCAAGAATACCATCCATGGTCAATATTTTAAGTTATCTTTAGCAAAAAATGTACGCCCTGTATAGATTCTTTTGATAGCAAATATCCATTGTATCATCAATTCTACATTTAGTTTGAACAGAATAATTAATTTCATTACTTATAAGTATTTTAAATGGCGATTCGGCACAAGCTTCGTCATTCTGTAACATTTTGCATTAAATTTATAAATGTACTTTCACATTGTATTCACCTAAAATCAGAAATTTGTTGTATTTACAAAGTAATGTCGTTATTTACTATTAGGTATCTTTATTTTAATAGTAATATTGCAGTAATCAAAAATCCAAGTGATTTTTATAGCCATTTGAAAATTGTATCCTACGTTACAATTGTAAATTTCTGAAATGAAACCTAACTAAAATTTTGGCATGCCAAACGCATGATCCATCTTTTAATGCTGGTTCCAAATTCTCGATTTTTTGAAAAACAAAATAATTTATACACATTTTAAAACCATGAATAAACGGCGACGTCAGTTATTAGTTCCAATCAAAGCTCATTTTTAGGAACATGATTTAAATATAACTTGATTTGCCAAGATGTAACCCATTTGAGAAATCGCATTTTTGCGATCTCTAAGGACGTGTTAAAAATTCTGAAATCTTCTATCATAATATGGTCAAAAGATGGTCAATAATGGTCTTCAAAACCGAATCCGCATTAGGGCTCAACAAAATCCGCTTTAAAAATATCGAGACATCAAGAACGTTTTGGGTTTAATATGTGGTGTGGAATTTTAGAACTAAAATCCTAGGTCCATTTTTTACCATATTCATTAACCGGAGAACGATACCTTCATTTATTACGAAATGATTTAGAAGACTGTTTAGATAATTTACCTCTGGAGGTCAATAGCTGTTGGTTTCAACAAGACGGTGCTCCTGACTAATTCTAGCAAATTGAGAGTATCTCCGGCGATTTCTGGAAAGTGGATTGGAACCTCTAGTGAAGTGTCTTGCCAGCGCGATGGACTTAATCTGACTTCTTCATATGTTTGTTAAAAACCGAGTTTTCAATATTCTTTTGAATCTGAACAGTTACGAGAATGTGTAACGGCCGCATTTAACAGTATTACACCAGAGATGTTACGTGATGTTTTAAGCTCTACAGTTAGAAGATCATACTTATGCTTAGAAAATAACGAAACCTGTTTGAACACCTGCTTTGAATTAAATATAAATGCGTTAATTTCTTTGTTTCGTTACTTAAAAAAATTTCATTACTCGCCTACTTAAAAATACCTATAAGAAATAGAAAAATGCAATTAATTTTCCTTTTAACTAAATAAAATATGGCATGTGATACATCGTTGAATTTGTAATAAAAATGGAATTAGATACAGGTGTACATTTTTTCGGGCCATATAAAAAATAAAGTTGATGATGGTTTCTTGAAAACGAAACGTCGGATATAAAATCTAAAATACCATCATGTAGTACCTTAAAAGTGCCAATGAGAAAGTGTTATTAGTTTTTGATATTTATGCAAATAAAGTGAGAAAAATAAAATCGATATTGTCAAATTCCGTTTTTTCCAAATATCTCAGCAGGGCATGAAAATTTTTCAAGTTTCTAAACGGCATGTAAATAAGCTTCAAAGAACACAACTTTTTCCTAATTTAACCTAAGCTGTATCTCCAACAAGTACTGAGATTCCCATGGTGAGAATCCTTATCTTGCATTAATATATATATATATATATATATATATATATATATATATATATATATATATATATATATATATATATATATATATATATATATATATATAGGTGTATTTTAAAATACCGAAACGAAAACTGGAATTCTATGATTCAAAATAAGCAAAACTGATCATAAACGCTTTTCGAAAATGCTCTAACCGAGATACAGGTTGATTAAAATACTTTTTAAGATTCCTCAAAACTACAAAGATATTACACTGAGATTTGGTACACCTAAATGTCTAATTAAATACAATTAATCAGGTGAGTTTGACAATACTCATCCAGTGGCATAGAACATTTAAGTTAATCAGTTTAAGTAAAAAAAACACACTGGTTTTTTGAAGAAATATTTTTGATAGATTCAAGTTTAATTCTGCAAATAAAATCATACTTAGTATTTTTCGATTCGGCATTTTTGAAATATTTTGCATTAACATAAACGACCACATTATTCAATAAAATCAAATTTCTATTTTACAAAAAGTAACGCAGTTAACTATTAGGTACATTAAAAGATATTGAAGGAATCAAAACAAATAATAGGAAAAGTTTCATATTGAATGTCTAAATTGGAGCCATAATTGAATGAATAAGCGATTAACATTTTAAATCTCTTTGACTCTTGTTAAAGCGCATTACAAAAGAATTGACCATTGACGTTTATCTCGATGTTTGGTTATTTTTGCTATTTCGATGTAGTTTTATGAATAATTCGTAAGGTTTGTTGGAAAAAGTTCAAAGCAGGCTGTTATTTTGATTAAGTAAGTTTTACACACTGTCGCTATTAAAACGATCAAACCAAATAGATTGAATGTTAAACATGTGATTTTAGAAAATAACTGGGGTTTCATAAATTGAACCACCATTGTTGCTAAAATGGACTGGTCAATTTGAAACTAGAATTTCTTATGTTTTAAGTTAATTCTGTAAATATGAAGTTACAATAATCAACATACATGTTTAGATTGTACATTACACAGTTAGTGTCAAATGCATGGTCCAACATAGGCTACAATGTTTACTTTGTTCCAGAATGTCTTCAATAAGACATAAAATATGGTAAATAGTAAAACATATGGTGAAAGCCTTAGGCTTACAAAGGCAAAAGTTAGCTTAAATGAATATGCGCATGTCCAAAGCGACGGTCAAACGGCATAAAAAATAAAAGGCTAACCAAAGCGTGAAATCTTCAAGAACCAACACGTAAAATCTTCGGAAGAACTTTACCTTAGTGAGAGGTTGGCAACGTATATCCTTAACTAGAAGATGTTTATGTTGGTCACCATAAAGATGTCCGTAATGCAATGGTAAAACTTTACGCATTTTGCGTAGTCATCCAACATTTTATTGCGGTAACTAGAATCTACTTTACAGCTGGGTGCAATTCAATAGATATGTTACCCAGTTCTTCGACCTTCTAGAAATTGTCGATGAATGCCAGTTTAATGCAACAAGAATATCCAATGTAGATCTGGCTTATCAGTGATGACAAAATTGACAAAAAACGCCAAGTTCGGTTGCTCACGAACGTTAATACACGATGGTTTATGCCTAGTGCAGTCGGCCAATTTGTTGCACTGATGATAATATTCAAGCGAAAAGAACTAATCCAGATCTCAGAGTTATCTTCTGACTGCGTGGTAGAATATCTGACACCATACATCAACTGTTTGATACCTGGCTCAATGCAGTAAAACCAACAAGGACCAATAATTTGCTTGTTTTAGACCAGTATTCACTTTAAAATCTTGAGGCAATAGCTGGACACGAAATAATAGATTATGTTACAGTTAAAATTAATCCTAGACGTTGCTGTATTTAAGCCACTGGAGTTCTATTACACTGAAGCTAGAGAAATGGCTAACTAATATTGATAGTTTTCAATATCAGTGCTAAACCTTAGATTTATGTCAGCAAATTATAACTGCTACGAATGGTTTCAAGAAAACCGAAATTTGACAGAGTTGATTTCGCATTTAGATATACTCATCAAAACAAGTATAACATGGCTAACATGATAACACTGAAGTTTTTTCATGATGAAGATATGACCTTAGTCGCTGTAAAGACCAGTTAATTCCATTCCTTCATATGTCGATTATATCGAATACCTACAATCGCACCGTGGCTGGTAAAAACGATATGTGATGCGGGTGGAATTAGCTTATGAAGTAGTCTAAATGTATGGAAATGATTTAAGTGGTTTAAATCCGATTCCATATTTTCGATGTAATGAACATTAATTATTGAGTGTTGATGGAAAAAATGAGTGGCTGTAAGGAGCGCCAGTTTGATTTTGTTCTAAAATTAAGCTAAATTTATAGCGATATTTATTGCTATAAAATAGGGGTGGTCTCTTTATTAACGTCTAAAAATGTAGAACTATGAACGAATGGTGACCATTTATATGAAAAATAATGTGGAACACTGGATCTGTGGTGGATCTGTAATAAACACAATACACCCACGTACCACACAAAACAAAAAAAAACACTGAACGCGTTTCAATAATCATCAACGGTCGACTAAAGGCGGTTAGTAGTTAATTTCGTATGGTATGTGAGTGTAATTTGTTTGTTATAGAAGTTTGTAATTAAAGGAAAGACGTATCGTAACACCCACATACATATACAAAAAAATATTAATAATTCATCAACGTCATAAGCCGAGGCAACGAGGTTTATGGCTAAATAACACGCACGATTGATTCATTATGACTAACTGACAATTACCATCCGACTCTTACTGGCCAATTAATTGAGTTGAGCAGAACGAGGTCTACAACTCGCAGTATAAGACAAAAATGCTCTGACAGACCATGTTATGTTCTATTTATTAATGTTCCAGTTGCTTTGTAAAAGTTGTCCAGAAGGCAAACACAAGGCCACTAAAGTTTACTAAATTTGTAGACTACGGGCCTTCGTTCTCTTCCTAATTTACGGAAATAACAAATACATGTCGAGCGAAACGAGGCCTACAACTTATAATTTGGAACAAAACACAGTAATTGTAAGAAAAGATATTCCATTGAGTTAATTATGAGCAAGTAGTAGACTTTGCAACCCTCTTTTAAGAGTTACATGATTTGTGTTTTGTAGGTGAAGAGTTGCATGTCAAAAGTGTATGTAACCCAGATTATTGTGAAGTGTTCTTTCTGCTGAAACAAGCACAACTTATTGATGAGTTTACGTAAATGTGAGCAAACGTGATAACCTCGCTTGTTTACAGGCCTTCATTTTGCGTTGTAAAGTTGGTGTAACAAGCGCTTAACCTTCTGCCGAGTTGGAGTGTAAAACCAGCTTTACATCAAATTACTAAGTAAATTTTGGAAGATATCAATAGGCCATTAATTTTTTCTTCAAATTTTCTAAGAAATCTTTGACCATAACTTACAACAAGATTTAACAGCTGTTCTTGTTACCACGCCATGCATTGATTCTATATTGGTGCTCATAAACGCATATTCCAGGACTGCATCAAATAAATACATGTAAGTACAGTTATTTTAGTTTTTTTGAGTTAAGCGCGGTATTTCAGCCGCGTGAAGTTGGCACCCCCAGGTTGGAATTTCGAAATAAAAACTATTGCATAATTTTGCCCAAGTTATGCCCAGTTTTTCTCAATAGTCATTTCGTTTTGCCCAGCCCCGGTTAACCCATGAGTCAATAGTCGAATTTATATGGTGTGGCATGAGTGACTTTGAAGAAATAACATATTCCATAATTTTGCCCAAGTTGTGCCCAGTTTTGCCCAACCGAAGAAAAGCTTTGCCCACGAATACGAGAGTCACAAAATTTCCTAAGTTTTCAATGTTAACTTGAAAGTTTGTCCACTAATAAAAAAATTGTCCACAAAATAACGTTGGATTATTGAGAAAACTTAACACTTAATAAATCGTAAACGTAGAAAAATAATGTTAAAGTCAATTTTGTGAACTCAAGTTGAAAACTAACATTGAGTAAAACTGCCACTAGATGGGTTGACGATGTTCTGTGAGGGGTCTCAAGTTTTGCCGAGGCCCACAATTTTTTTCTAAATAATAAATCGTAAATGCAGAACATACTTTCAATGTCAATTTCGGATGCTCCAATTGAAGACCAATCTTGGGCAAAACTCGGAAACCCTTAAAATGGCCACTAGAAGGGTTGACGGTGTTCTGTCAGGAGTCTAAAGTTTTACCCAAGACCACAATTTGTTCTACGATCATTAATGCCATTCATAATGATGGCGCATGTTATTTTCTCGAACTCGCTCGTGGGCGTGCCCACCATACAAAATTTAACTTCTGATTCATGTGTCAAGAAGAGATGGGCAAAACTGGTCAAAACTATGGCCTAGGTTGTTCCTTCGAATTCGCTAACGGGGGAGTCACACCACAGAAATTCGACTATAGACTCACGGGTTAAAGGGACATGGGCAATATGAAACGAGTACTGGGCAAAACTGGGCATAAGTTGGGCAAAATTATACAATATTTATTTTCTGTAAACTCGTCAGTGGAAGTTTTGTCTGAACTTTCCCATAAGTTTTTGCATTTTGACTCACTCATTCTAATTTGTGCCTGGAGCATAAATTTTGCTTGGGCAAAACTCAGAGTAGTCAGAAGTGCTAATTTATTTGAAATTGATCAAATTTATATTTGTTTATTTTTTATTGCTTGAAATCATAATTGCCATTTTGTGACTCTCGCATTCGTGGGAAAAACTATTCTTCGATTGGGCAAAACTGGGCATAACTATGGCATACGTTATTTCTTCGAAATCGCTCATGGTGGTGCCACACCATATAAATTCGACTATTGACTCATGGGTTAACCGGGGCTGGGCAAAACGAAATAACTATTGGGAAAAACTGGGCATAGCTTGGACAAAATTATGCAATAGTTTTCGTTTCGAAATTCCAACCTGGGGGTGCCAACTTCACGCGCTCGGTATTTCCAACTGTTACATTTAAACGAGATTAGATTCTTGGCAGTGAAGTAACCTGATTTATAAAAACTGAAAATAATGCTCGAATGTCTCGAAAGCGAGCTCGAAACGTTGCATACAATAACGGAAAGAGCGTGCAAAAGGTTCAGTTAAAATACTACCGAACAATAAAAGACGTTCGTTATAATTCAGATTACTATGACCATATAGTTGTAGACCTCGTGATGCCCGGGATTTTATTATAGAGATAACGTAGAAGACCAGTACAGTGTAAAGTATGTTTACCTTCCTCCTCGACTCTTGTTGAAGGGGATTTAAAGAAGGGAGAGGGTAGTATGGAAAGAGTTATCCTCTAACATGATACACTTGCATTTGCGACCAACATCAAATCCTTCGTTTTAGAAGAATACGCCATACAGAAAAGACAGTCGGAGGACATTAGTGTATTTTGCTTAAAATGACATCAAAACTGTGAGCACCCACCCACCCTCTTGTAAAAAAACCCATTTTATAACCATAATTCTAGACTAATTTTAGACAATTATGGACCACAAAAATAAGAATTATGTAGAATTATGAACAAACGTTAACCATTGCGATGTATTAAAGTAGCGAGTCATGCATTCCTACAACCTACCTGGTTTTTGTTCAGCAGAAACTTATAATTAATGCAAATATACACTGCAGTACACATATACATACACAAAAAATAATAATTTACCATTATCATAAGCCGAGGCGAGGTCTATAGCTATAGCTATTGGTTGATTAAGACCAATTTACAAAACGAAAATAGTTCTTCTTTGTCAACAGACTGGCGAATTAATTATGAATTGAGCGGAACAAGGTCTGCAACTTTCGGCATGGGTAAGAAAAAAATGTTCCGAATTCATAGACCTCGTTACGTTTTATTTGGTTTTGTAAAAGTAACCCACAGGATAAACACAAAACTACTAAGTTTACTAAATTCATAGGTGAACCTTTTTATCTACACATTGAAATAACAAATACATGTTGAGCGAAGTGTCCTCTCGGCCTAGAAGTTGCAATTTAGAGCAAAGTACTGTAAGTGGACGAAAAACCTACAATATTCCATTAGGTTTATTATGTGCAAGTAACAGACTTTGCAACCCACTTCTTTCTGAAGGAACAAGCAAAACTTATTGTAATAAATGTCCAATGCAGTGTCTGTTGATACCCAGCGTACATTACTAAGCAAAGTGTTTAGCTCGAATAAACAACCTCGCTTGTTTGCAGTCCATCGTGGGAAAAATTATTGATGTAAAAGTGCTATGATAAAACCCTCACGTCCAGCTTAAGTGTAATACCAGCTTTACATAAAATTACTAAATTCCTGCACACTAACTTTTTCTGGTTTCTTAAAATTTTCTAATAAGCGGGTGCCCATAGAATTGACCCATAACCTTTAATAGCTATTCTTGTTCACGTTCATCCACAGCGGAGTTCATAAACGTGTCCAATGTTACCTATTTCTAGTTTTTTGAGTTACGTTGTTCCAGTACCCGAAATCAAACCTAGCCTGTGTCTAATGTACAAGTGAAGAACGGTATTGCTTAACAAATGTTACATTTGAACAAGATTCGATTCTTGGCAGCGAAATGACGTGCCTTATAAAGATTACAAATGTTGCATAAAGTAACGCCAAAAATCGTACTAAATGTTCAGTTAAAATACTATCGCATAATAAACCACGTTCATTACAATTTCAGACAACTATGATTATGTAATTGTAGACCTCGCTATGCTCGGCCTGCAAATTTTCATTGCCTGCATCTTATTGTACTAATAACATAATAGCAGACTGATCGTAGCGCGACATCGATAAGGGCGTTTCAAAACAAAAAATATTTCTCCTTTCCGCCCTTAACGCCCATTAGAGCAGGAGTATAGCGCGACAGGGTTGCTAAGGAGAGGTTCACATACCGACATTGTACGCTTTCGTTTGACACCAAAATTTGCTCTGTGGCTTAATCATGATTTTTACCTTACTCGTCACTTCCTTCTGAGGGGGTTAAAGGAGGGGGGGGGGGGCAACAAATCGAGAAGAATTCCATTTGAGACCAAAATCAGCTATTTGGGTTTACAAACATGTTATGTGCGGAAAAGATAGCCTGGTGGATAATAGCGTATATTTTTAAAATAAAATGCGCTAACAATGACGTCAATAAAATGACTGTTCTCACTTTGTGTCCAAAATGATCCATTTTATAACCATCAAATTTAAACGAATTTTAGACAATTATGGACGGGAAAAATAACATTTTGGACCGACTCCTTTACGGCGCTAGAATAAAATCAAAAATAGAGGCGCTAGCTAAAGCTTGACCATGTGGCATACTACCGTTTTCTTCTATCAACTACCAACGGTTAATTCCACCCCCAAATCGAATTTAAACCGGATAAATTATTTCCGTAAGTTTAGACCAATTTTTTTTAAATAATTGTGGACCTGGACAGGCTAATTTGGCCTACCGTGCCAAAACAACACTTAGGAGGATGGAGAGGGTGATATTGAATTGCTAAAAGATGCCTATGAACGGCTACCTTAAATTATGTGAGAAGAATGTGGATTGCGCCCGTTTGGTACCATTCTAGTGTTCATCTCAGTCTACTCATAACGGTGATCTACCTGTATGTCTCAAGACATTAAAGCTGAAATGGCAGACTTAAATCAACAAAGACATTCAATGTATTCTTGAATGGGGAAGCAATAATCTAGTTAAATTGAATGCTAATAAAACTCAGTGTTGCCTTGTGTCCGCCAAAAAAGATCGATCATTTCCTGTTGTAAGTATGAATGGCTCAGATCTTAAGTTTCAGAGTCTATTACTCTGTTGGGAATGACAGTACCTCCAATCTATCATGGGTTTACGATCTTTTGTCAGCTACCAAAACAGTTAGCTGCTCGTAAAATAGGCTTTAGATCTAAGCAGGCCCAAATTTGACCTCATCTAGAATATAATTCTCACCTGTGGGTTGGTGCTCCACAATACGTTCTCGATGTTGTTGATCGTATTCAAAAGAGAGGCTTATAAATTGTCCGTCCTCAACTTCTGACATACAGTCTCTTGAGCATAGAAGAATCGTTTCTGTTCTTTCTTGGTATTATCGGTATTACAATGGCTATTGTGCTGCTGAACTACATTATTTGATACCATCTCGGGCAACCTTTACTATAAATACTCGGTTCGCTCATTCACATCATCAGTATGCAGCACAGATCTCCACTTGTACCAAACGGGCGCAATACACTCTAGACTCTGGAATGATCTCTCTAGTGTAAAGTAGCTGTTCATAGGCATCTCTTGGTAATTCAATGTCCCTCTATCCATCCTCCTAAGTGTTCCTCAGTGCTTCAGCACGATAGACCAAGTTTAGCCTGTTCAGGTCCATAACTATTAAAAAAAAACTACAAGTGGAGATTTTTACTGCATATTGATGATGTGAATGAGCGAATCGAGTATTGCAAGCAAATGTGGCTTGAGATGGTATGAAAGGCTGTAATTCAATGGCGCAATAGTCATTGTGATACCTACAATATAAAGAAAGAACTAAAATTTTTCTATGCACAAGAAACTGTATATCAGAACTTAATGACGGGTCATTATACGATCAAGGACAAGAATATCGGGCGCATCAACTTAGAGATCAGAATTATATTCTAGATTCTAGAAACAGTTGCCGGAAGGTAAATTACTTCTTAAATCTGTACAAAAAGCCTATTTTACGACAGCTGCGTTGGTAGGTGACAGAAGGTCAACCCACAACAGGTTGGAAGACAGTCATTCCCAACATAGTAATAGAGTCTGAAAACTTAAGATCTGAGTCATTCATACCTACCGCCTTTTTGGCGAACACAAGGCAATGCTGAGCTTTATTAGCATTAAATTTGACTAGATTACTTCCCCATTCGAGGATACGTTGAATATCTTTGTCTGAAATTGCTTTATCAGCTATAATGCAGATAAAGGTGAATTAAGTGATGTCGTTAGCAAAGCAATAGATCGGGTTAGTCGTTGAAGAAATAAAAACATTTATGTATAGCAGAAAAAGTGTAGGCGCTGGTCCCTGTGGCTCGCCCGCGTTTAACGCTAACTTCTATTGAAAAAAAGTCATCAACTACGACACGTATTCGTCTTTTATCAAGGAAACTAGAAACCCAGTTGATAAGCGTATCATTTAATCCAAACAAGGTGAGTTTGGTAACTAAACACTTATGCCAAACGTGGGCAAATATCTTTGAGGTATCTAAAGCGACTATACCGGATTGTTCTTGGGTCATATGTGAAAGAACGACTCTGTCTAAAGCCATGTTGATGAACATGGAGTTTGTTAGTTTTAAGGAAAAAGAGCAGTTGCTGATTAACGGCTTTTTCCATGATTTTAGACAAAATGGAAGTGATGGCAATTGGTCGGTAGTTCGAGAGATCGGTCTTATCGCCTTTTTCAGGAATAGGTTCAATATTTCTTAACTTCCATGATGGAGGAAATTTCCCAGAAGACATAGAGCTTAGATAGAACTGGTACTAATTCGGGGGAACTATTGTTGTTATTCAGATCAAGCCTAATGATAATTGATTCTAGGAACACACCTTTGCCAGAACCATTGAGCTAATAGTTGCAGGCATTTCTAGTCTTGACCGTTCTATTACATTTTCATTTAATATAAGATTTATTTTTCAAAGATATTACATCTGTACGAGCCTTACTGATTTTGTTTTTTGATTACTGAAAGAGTAATGTCCGAAGAAGAGGAGCGCTTAAAACCATGGAAATGTTGCAAAGAAATCACTCCATTTGGCTGACTTAAAACAACACAAGTTTCTATCAGTGTTGCGAGCAACAACAGTGGAATTAGGGACAGTAGAAGTTATACCAATAATTTAACATTTTTGCAATCAGCGCGCTATGTAAAACTAAGAGCGAATGTTGACCATTGTTAATAATATTACTATACATACATTCAAACATTACTTTTTCGTTTTCTTCAGCAGAAAAGTATAATTAATGGAACTATATACTGTAATACATTTAAACATATACAAAAAAAAATAGTCTACCATTATCATAAGCCGAGGCAACGAGGTCTATTACCTGCTCAAAGTAACGTGCATTGGTTGATTAACACCAATTGACAAAACGAAAGCAATCGTTTAACGGTTATCTGACTTTACTGGTGAGTTGAACAGAACGAGGTCTGAAATTCGCGATATAAAACAAACACGTGCCGAGTTGATAGACCGCGTTACGTTCCATCTATTACTTTTGCAGTTTGCATTGTTAAGTTATCCATAGAACAAATACAAAACAAGTAGGTAAACCTTTTTTGTCTACTAGCCTTCATTTTCTTCCTAGCTTACAGAAATTACAAATACATGAGCGAAATGGTTTAGCGCAAAACTTTTTAAGTGTAAGACAAACTACGATATTCCATTGGATTTATTATGTGCAAATGTTTCATAGGTGAAGACCCACGTTTAAAGTATATCTCAGATTTCTTGCGAGACACTGGACTGAAGCCCTCTTTCTGATGCGACAAGCACAACTTATAGTAATAAGAGTTCGATATGCAGTAATGTTATAAACCTCGTTTGTTTACACTCTTTCATCTTGCGCTGTAAAGCAAAGTTATTGGTGTAAGAGAGCTTAAGCCTACCTCCCAACTTACGTGTAAAACTACCTTTACATAAAATTACTAAATTTCATTATTCCTTCAAATTTTCTAATACATCTTTGACCATAGGCGTGACTCACAAGATTTAACAGCTGTTCTTATTCCACGTCACGTTGATATTCTATATCGGTGTTCATAAACGTAAATTCCAGGATTGTATCACATAAATACTTATACAGATGATAACGTTTATACAAATATGAAATTCTATATCTTAAATGAAGAATAATGTACATTATATATATCAGAGCATTATACGTATATACTTACGTACGTGAATTTTCAAAATCCTAACTTTTAGGGTAACGCTTGTGTAATAATTAAGTCGAAGTGCTCAAAGCTGAATATATAGTTATTACTTACCTTTATTTACTTTAGTATATATTTGTACGCTGTTCTGTTAAGCATATAATTTCAATACAGAACACGCTCGTACGGCACTGCTAATTTTCAGTAACACGGACAATAAGGGCATTATTATACGCAAACCCTTACATCAGATTATGTACATTTCCCGCCAAATTCCCGTAAGATAAGAGTGATTACGTATTGCTAAACCCTTAAAACGCAAATTACCCTAAAACCTTGAACTGTCGGTACGTTTAAAACACATTGAAAAGCAACTAAACAATGGCATTTGCAAAAATGGCAACTATGGCAACTTTTACTAACATAATAATTAACAATTTACCTTTAATTTAGATACTCCAAAATAGATAAATCACTTTGAGACAAACAACACAAAACTGCCACATTTTATAAACAAATTTTTTTTTTAACCCCCCTAACGTAATTGACGTACGTACCGAAAGTCACTTGTTTTAATTTTGTAATTATTATAAAATTAACGCGCCACGCAATCTACCGTTATTATTATTAACACTAACTTTTATATAAATTAATTAAATGTAGAGAAAAAAAGCTGAGAGTTTAAAGTAAATGTGTTAGGAATAACGACCTTAATGTACACATAACCTAACTTACACTAACACCGACTTTCCCGGTTTCACAATGACTTAAGCGATTTTTTTATTACTATGTATTATGTACATAATATTTGTTGTTAATGTGGAATTTAATTTAGTGTTTAAAATGTAATTAATGCAAAAGCGGCGTAAGGTTATGTTATTCCATATTTTAACAGCACACGATTTCGCTCGGCTCGACAGACTGAATGCAGAGTTTCCATCCGACAGTCGTTTGTGAGAGAGAAGGTATATAGAGGCTATGTATTTATTTCCCCTTATATATTTAGGTATATAAGCGTTCCACCGGCGGCTGTTACTCTACTAAGGTTTTGTTCAAATCAAACACTACACTGTTAAAAATTATACCTTATTCCGCTATTTCTGTTTATGTAATACGTAAATTGAGGTTTTTAACTTTTGATAACGTTAATATATCTAAGCGTGATAATGAAAAGTAATTAAAATTCCTTACGGTTTATTTTAGATACACCAATGAAATACACAATGGGATATGACGTCATTTCAGTTACAGAATTCATTAATTGTTGTTAATTTAATTAATCACGTGTAGTACAAATAACTGACGTCATCACTGGTTTATTTTTTAATTACATTAACGCCCCTACTTTTTATTAAATTATTTAGTTTTCTGTGTAAGTAAATGATTCAAATCATTGTGCGCTTAAAGTATATAAGCGGTCCTATCGTGTAGAGAGTTTTTGTTCAGTGGCGGAGAAAGCATTTTTTTTTTTTTTTTAGTTAGAAATCCTAACTTTATTTATTATCTCTATCGCTACTGCATGTTAATTGAGCATAAGCATACATTTTGATGCTTTGATGGTCCATTATGCACATGCATACTTTTGCGCACTTTTGAACAAATCTACAAGCAAAGGCAATTTATTTTTCTTTTTCGATGCTTTACAGTTCCAGTTAACGCACCGTTAAGTTGGTAGCAATGACCAAAACTTAAATTCACTGCTGAATTATTTCTTATTAAAAAGATTAATTAAACAAATTTGTCTTTAGTTATAAATATAAAAAAAATTAAACCTGTTAATCCTTTAATGGTAACATCAATTTTCAGCGCCTGTTGATAACATCCGTCTCTCAGACGGATTCTGCGACTAGGGGCTACTGTCGACGCCAAGTTGCAGTTTCACCCAATGAAACTGAAATTTTAGTTGGAGCTTTTCAGGAAAATAAGAATTAAAATAAATATGTAATTGAAAAAATACTTAAATTTATTTCTTTAGCAAAGAATAATGATCATTTTGAGAATTGTATAAGTTCATAATAAAATTAAGCTTGTCCCTCTATTAGTCTATAATTTTTGACAGCACGATTTACAAACTTTGTAGCTACATTCAAGACAGTTTGGAGTATGCTGTCATTCTTTTTCTTCGGTGGACAGTATTTGCAGTCTTCCTTTTTCTAGTCATTGCGGTCCACATTCTGATCCGATGGTTGATCGCAATATCCAATAATGTTGTTCAATTCTGTTGGTAAATTAGAATTGGTTGTCTTCGGTAATATGATTTTTATGAAGCTCATTCTGAGGTTGTAGAAGTTGTAACTACTTTCAGATTTTGACGACTCACATGATTCATAGATGATTTTTGAATTGAAACAGCTGACTGCAATCATGTTATAAAATACAGCTAGAGGCCATCTCCTTGTTCTTCTGTTAGGAGAATAATTAGCAATTTTCTGGTCGAGCGTATCAACTCCTGATTTTGTCTAATTATAAAAACTTATTATCTCTGGTTTATTATTTGTTACGTCTGTGAAGCGTGAGTGATGCATGGACGAGATCAATAAAACAACTTTCGAGGTTTTGGAACATATGACAGCAGTGTACATTTTTTGTAAAGCCATACATACTTGAATTGACTACTCTTTTCTTATTGACATGGAATTCAGCGGAATTTTCTCTTATTTTTCTTGACCGTTCCTACATAAGTAAGTGTCTATTTCTCAGTTCTTCGATGAGCTCTAGGGACGAAAACCAGTTATCGGCAGTGATATTTCTGTTAGAACCATATAGTAGCTTTGATAGTCTAACAACTGATTGAAGGTTTAGATAACTTCTTTTCCTCTTCAGAAAGCGTTTTGCCATCAACTGTCCTTACCTGCATATATATATAATATATATATATATATATATATATATATATATATATATATATATATATATATATATATCAGTTTGTATTTTAAAATCACCGACATGAACGAAAACTTTGGAGATTCATGATTCAGAAATAAGACAAAATTTGATTCATTAAACGCTTTTCCGAAAATGCTTCCTAACCGAGATACAGGTTGATTAAAACTTTTTTCAATTCCTCAAAACTACAAAAGATATTACACTGAGAATTTGGTACACTAAATGTCTAATTAAATACAATTAATCAGGTGATGTTTGAGTAATGATCTTCCAGTGGCTTAAATATTTGTAAGTTAATCAGTTTAAGTAAAAAACGCACGCCTCTGGTTTTTCTGACAGAAATATTTTTGATATATTCAACGATTTAGTTTGCAAATAAATCATAACTTAGTATTTTTTCGATATCGGCACCCGTTTTAAATATTTTGCATAATAACGACCACATGTATTCATAAAATCAAAATTTGTTTTATTTACAAAAATAACGCAGTTAACTATGGCTACATTATTAAAGAGTATTGAAGGAATCAAAACCAAATAATAATTATTTTTATAATATTGTTCAAAATGTCCTCCTTCCTTTTAAATGCAAGCTTGTATTCTTCTTAGCAAATGAAACCTAACACGCTGAAAAATTTGTGGCATAGCCCTAATCTCATCGCATGCCATCTGTATGCGATTCCAAAGTTGCTCTCGATTATCAATTTGAACAGAATAGAACGAGTTTTCAGATACCCATACAAAAAATCCAATGGGTTTAAATCTGGCGATCGTGCCGGCCACGGTACTTCACTTCCTCGTCCAATCCAGCGTACAGAGAACCATGCATTTAAAAATTCTCTGACGTTTCGTGTAGAATGTGGTGGTGCACCATCATGCATGAAATACTTGTTCATTCTAACATCTAAGGGTACGTCGTTAAACAATTCTGGCAAATCTTCTCTCAAAAAATTTAAATAGAATTCGCCAGTAAGTCTTTGAGGAAAACGGATAAGTCCGATTAGGTGATCGTCTAGTATACCTATACAAATCTATGTTGGTGAGCTGTAACTACAGCTAGATGCTGATTTTCATCTAACCATTTGTGGGAATTATGAAAGTTTATTATTCCATTTCGAGAAAAAATACACTCATCAGTGGTCAATAAGTTTCTAACAAATTGTACATCTTCAGCATTTTTATTTAAAAACCATTCGCAAAAATTCATTCGACGAGGATGGTCAGCAGACAATTTTGTAGGTGAAAGGGATGTAAATTTTGTTCTCGTAAAACTTTCCAAGACTTGATATGCGCACACCAAATTCTAAACCTAACTCACGCGTACTTATTGATGAATTTTCATAAACTCTATCTAAAATTTGTTCCTCAACTTCAACTGGTACACGAGCATTTCGTCCGGAATTTTTCTTTCCTTCTAAACTTCCATACTCTAACAAGTTACAATGAACGGTTCTAAACGTAGTACGATGTGGATGTCTTCTATTTGGAAATCTTTGTTCATAAAGTCGAGCAGCTGCACGAGCATTGCAATTAGTATTACCATAACATAAATGCATATCGACCAGTTCTCGTTTGGAATAATTCATTTTTTCACAGTAATTAGACACAAACAATGAATTACAAAACACGCGTAAATGTAACTATTTTAGGAAACATAAGATACGTAACTGTCAAATGCAAAGCAATCTGTGATTTATTTAATTTGGTTATTACTGAATAATGTAGTCGTTTATGTTAATGCAAAATATTTCAAAAACGGGTGCCGAATCGAAAAAATACTAAGTATGATTTTATTTGGAGAATTAAATGTTGAATTTAAGAAAAAAAATTTCTTCAAAAAAAGCAGGGACGTGCGTTTTTTTTTTACTTAAAGTGATTAACTTAACATATTCTACACCACTGGATGGAGCCAGTTGACTCAAACTCACCTGATTAATTGTACTTAATTAGACATTTAGGTGTATCAAATCTCAGTGTAATATCTTTTGTAGTTTTTGAGGAATCTTAAAAAAATCTTAAAAAATTAATTTTTTTAATCAACCTGTATCTCGGTTAGGAAGCATTTTCGGAAAAGCGTTTATGATAATTTTTGTCTTATTTTGAATCATAGAATTTCCAGTTTTCGTTTGTCGGTGATTTTAAAATACACCCTGTATATATACAGAGTGTACTAACCAAGATGCAAAGTTCGATAACTCCTTTGGTTTCACAGATATCAAGAAAGTTCTCAAAAAAAAAAAGGGTACAGGAAGTAATAGTGCATTATTTAAAATTATTTTGAACTATACAGGATGTTCCAAAATTCAGATATGAGTCTAACTTATGTTTTTTTTAATGGGAACCCCTGTATATTATTTTAAATTCAGAAAGCCCACATTTTTTCGATTTTTTTTAATGTCGGGATTGAATACATTATACAGGGTATTTGAAAAAATATGGATTGTTTTGTGTTGCAATTGTACTCATTTCAATGCCCTGTAGAACAATACACTCTGTTGGCCAGTTGTCTTTCAGAATATTGTCTAGTATCGTTACTCACCATTATTCATTTAGCTACTTCGGGTTTGTATACAGGGTGGCTCAAATCTCGGATGTGTCATTTTCTTCCTTAACTCGAATGGAACACCCTGTATTTTTTATCACTATCAAAGTCCTCTGGTACTCCTCTTTAATTTTTGTCAGAGGTTCCCTGTATCTAACGAGAGCAGTTATCGAGATATTTCCAGATATTTGATGAATTTGATACAAAATCTAGGATTATGATGTTTATCTGGTCGTCATTTGACAAATTTACTGCTGTTTGAGAAGGATTTGTCCTGCAAATGTGTCGAAACAATACAAATAAATCAATCTAGTGCACTATCTAACCTGTTTACTTGACACTGATTACATTAACTGTAAATATAGAAGAACAACAATAACGAAAGAATAAATAATAAAAAGAAAATAAGAACATTAAATTAATCATATTAGGTGTTCGAAGTGACCTCCACCAACATCAATACAATGTTGAAGTCGACTCTCGAATGCCCGACTCACATTTCGCAATATTGTAAGATCAACACTCTTGAATGCTTCTGTAATTCTAACCTTCATGTTTTCTTTTGTCGTTGGTGGGTCATTATACACCATACTCTTTACATAACCCCACAAGAAAAAATCGACTTTTGTTAGGTCTGGTGATCGAGCTGGCCAATGTTTAGGTCCTCCTTTGCTTATCCATCTTTGTTGGAAATAATTATTCAGATTGTCCTTGATAGGACCTGTGTTATGAACCGGTGCGCCATCATGTAGCAGCCACATGCGTTACCGAATGTCGAGGGGCACTTCTTCAAGAAGAACTGGTAAATGATTTTTAAGAAACTGTAAATAAACAGTACCATTCACCGTTTCTTCAAAAAAGTGTGGCCCTATTATACGATTTCCCAAAACTTCACCCCAAACATTCAAGGATCATCTTGTTTCGCTGTGTGTTCGTATCAAATGTAGATTAGATGTCTGGTAATAGCGAAAATTGTGTCGGTTAACTCCTCCATTTTTCGAAAATGTTGCCTCATCCCCAAACAAAACAAAATCAAAGGAAAATGGTTCTTCGTCGATTTTCGATTTTGACCATTGACAAAATTCTACTCTGGTTTGGAAATCGTTTACACAATTAGTTCCTGATGTATTTGGACATGGAAAGGATGCATTTTATGTAACAGGATTCGTTGAACAGTACCATGGCTAATGCCTTTTTGAGATGAAATCTTTCGTATACTGGTATGCGGGTCTTCTGTAACGCTCAGCAACACTTTGAGTTGGTTGTCTTCCGTTATTGCATGTTTTCCTGCTTCTCTCTTGTGATAGTTAACCGATCCGGTACGGTCAAAACGATCCAACAATTTTCTCAAAGTAACTTTACTCGGTTGTCTCCGGTCTGGAAATCTTTCACCATATACTCTTGACGCCAATAAACAGTTTTTAGTGCATTCACTAAGTATCCAAATCATGTCAGTCATTTCACGACGGGAAAATTGTTCACCATTCATCTCGTAGCTACTTTTCACTTCAACTATATTGAAACAGAGAAATAAATTGAACGAATAACTGAGCGAAACACTACAGTGAAACCTGTCGAACTGACAGATATGTCAAATACAAAAACTACTTGATAATAATACAAACACTTCGTGACAATTACTTTCAAACAGCGAATTGCAATGAATATCTGGAAATATCTCGATAACTAAATTAAAGAGGAGTACCAGAGGACTTTGACAGTGATATAAAATACAGGGTGTTCCATTTGAGTTAAGGAAGAAAATGGAACATCCGGGTTTTGAGCCACCCTGTATACAAACCCCAAGTAGCTAAATGAATAATGGTGGGTAACGATACTACTCGTATACAATATTCTGAAAGACAACTGGCCAACAGATAATTCATTTCTACAGAGTGTATTGTTCTATAGGGCATTGAAATGAGTACAATTTCAACACAAAACAATCCATATCTTTCCAAATACCCTGTATAATGTATTCAACCCCGACAATAAAAAAATCGAAAAAATGTGGGCTTTCTGAATTTGAAATAATATACAGGGGTTCCCATTTAAAAAACATAAGTTAGATTCATATCTGAATTTTGCAACATCCTGTACAGTTCAAAATAATTTTAAATAATGCACTGTTACTTCCTGTACCCTTTTTTTTGAGAACTTTTTTGATATCTATGAAACCAAAGGAGTTATCGAACTTTGCATCTTGGTTGGTACACCCTGTTATGCCATATTTGGCGGGCTTGTTGGGTATATACAGACGGAAAGAACACCTCCCTCCAAATGGCAGTAGCATTTCATCAAGACAGGTCAAATTACCTATGGCGTAGTTATTTTGACAATTTTTTATAAACTGATTGTAAATACCTGACACTGCAGCTGCGGCATCGTCAATTTTCCTCAAGTCCCTCGTAGTTCGATCATCGAAACGAAGTGCCAATAACAGAGTTTGGCATCTTTTCAGCGACATAACGCCCATAAAAATTGGCCGACCCACAGGCCCTTTAGAGAATAGAGATGACAAATCCTCTCTTCCTAGCTTAAAATTGAAGACAACATCATCAGTCATATCAAAGCTTCTAGTTCAACCTTATCTGTATTTTTATAGTTTGGTGATTTCGAATCCTTTAGTTTAGATCTCATAGATACGAATTTTATATTGGTATTTATGACAATTTGCTTTATCATGTCTTCACTGAAAAGTAGCTTCCAAACCTCATATACTGTGGGTACCGGGCCTAACTTTTTAGCTTCACCGACAAAGCAGGAAGTTTTTTCCGCATTATGTTGCATCTCGGGTTTTTTTTTTGGTGGCAACTGGTTCGAAGCTATTCCAGACAAAACTTTTATTCTTACCATAATAACATAACGGCTCATTTTCACCATTATCTTCATCCTGTTCAATAGCACTTATTTCAGGCTGTATTTGGAAAAATTCTTGGTGATTCTCATCCGTCACTTCAAAGTTCTGGATCGGTGTTATTGCATTCAATGTAGCCGGATCTTCTGAATGTTCATTTTCCATCATATGATCCTCATACTCCATTTCACCTTTATCAAGGTCTTCTACATCATTCTTTTCTGCTTGCATTTCTATACGATCGATATCTGCTAATGAGTCGTCGGATAGGTATTCTTCATCACTGGCACCGTTTTCTTCTAACTAATGGAATTACCATCGACATTATCTTTTGTGTTCGTGATGAGATGACGCTCGACGCCATTTCTAAATAAAACAAAACGTACAAGCTCGTCACTCTAAGAATTATTCATATATAAGCCAACCTACCTGCAAATAAAACGTAATGTCGTCACCAACTCGTTCTAAAAAAAACGAGACCGATAGCAACTCGACGTTAACAGTAATATCCTGTCAGTCAGCTATGATTCAGCGGTTATTGGTAACACCCGTCTGATAGACGGCGGTTTTCGTGTGTATAAGCTGACGCACTCACCACTTAAAGAGCTCTACTGAACTAGAAGATAGACGCAAGATGTAGATATGGGAGGGTTTCGGTCGAATACGGTGAGAAGCCGAACATCAACACCCGACTCGTATGTTAGCAGTTAAGGGTTAAAGAACAATAAAATTAAGCAAACAAGATTAAACGGCTACTGAATTACTTTTGAACGGATAAATAAACGTTTACATACTGGATTTATCACTACATGCTCATGAATTTATTGTATTTTTGTGATCGTCAATACGAAGCCTACAGGAGATGGAATTTCATCCTTTCTCCTTAACCCAGGGATGCACAACATGGGCTTGACAGGCCCGTCGATGTCGTTGTTGTCTTATAACTCTGAAATTCATTTACTCAGCGAATTGTACTTTTAGGAATGCCTTGTAGGGTTATATATTAATATATTTTTATACCAACAGACTTAAATGTGAAACAGATATTTCAAAAAAAATTTTTTTTTTACTGTTACCTTCGCCTTTACGCAACACGGGCCCCTGAGGCCCATTCTGTTTTTAAACAGGTATATGTCTTTTTGCCGTAAAAATAGTTTCTTTATGATACGTCTGAACTTGTATACGTATTAGTGGCTTTGTATAAACCTGTATTTTCAGGTTGCGACTTGCATAATTAGAATGATATACAGGGTGACATAGAAAAAAGTGCCATGCATAGTGCCACGCAATAGAGGACACTAAAATAAGAAAAAAAGTTCCTATGAACTTAGGTCCGCAACGCCTTTGTTTAAAAGATATAGGGTGTTGAAGTTTAATTATTTTTTTGTTTTTTTCTTAATATCTTCTTACAATGATGTAATAAGCGGACGAAATTTTGTATACAGGGGATTTTTATCACGCAGAATTCAAATATGACCTTAGTTCTTTTATTACTGAAGAGCAGTGATCAGATTACAAGCCCCCCACGACAATTCCACCTATTTTCAAACCCCCTTTCAAAAAATTTCCTTTCCACTCAAGAAAAGTGAGCTAGCTTGCCATCAAGCATAAAGTCCACTCTTGCAACAATGTCCAATGAAACATCTTCTAATAATGTGTTCAGGTTATTCCTTTCAACAGTGCGACGAGTTCTGGAAACTCCCACTATTAACTTTTTTTTTAAACAGACATCTTCACCACCCATCTTTATCCAAACGGATATGCACGTCAATAAATGTTCGAAGATTAGGAACCTGTCCTAAAGGATATCATTCTCGATAGATACGTTGAGCTTTGGAGAAATTTGACCGAGCTTCTCCGTAACACATAATCATGTCCCTGTATTCTTCAAAAGTATAGTGAACCATTTTAGCAACACAAAATAATATGTACTATTGGAGTGATGAAAATAACAGACGATGGAAATTTACGAATAAAAACGAAATCCATGACTCTTGTCAAAATATTATTATCTTGTTAGAGGTATTTTGTGTTCTTGATTAAGTTTTTCATTGATTCTCTTATTGATTTTTCAAAATTACTTTCAAAAATGGTTCACTACACTTTTGAAGAATACAGGGACATAATTATGTGTTACGGCGAAGCTAGCTCAAATTCTTCCGAAGCTCAACGTATCTATCCAGAAAGATATCCATTAAGGCATATTCCTCATAATAGGACATTTATTGACGTGCATAGGCGTTTGTGTGAAGATGGTTGTTTTAAAAAACCAGAAGTTAATAGTGGAATTTCCAGAACTCGTCGCACTGCGTGAAACGAAGAAACTGTTTTACGAATGGTAGAAAAGAATCCGAGAACAAGCACCAAGAAAACAAGTTCAGCGGTACGAAATGTTAACCGTGAATCAGTTAGACAAATTTTCAATGAACAACTTCTTCGCCCGTCTCATTTCCAGAAGATTCATTCACTTTTACAACATGACTATCTTCCTCGTGTACAATTTTGCGAGTGATTGCAAAATCAGAGACACGATATTTTTTCTTCAACTTTGTTTACTGATGAAGCTGGTTTTAGTCGTGATGGTGTTCTGAACCTACATAATATGCACCATTGGAGTGATGAAAATTCTTATCAAACCGTAATTACAAGTCACCAATATGGGTTTTCTATTAATGTGTGGGCAGGTATAATTGACAATTACTTAATTGGCTCATTTCAATTGCCCAATCGATTGACAGGTGAACTGTATCGAAATTTCTTGGAGAATGAACTAAATACGTCATTGGCTATTATTGGTAGAATGCGTTACATGCATGATGGCGCGCCAGCTCATTTTTCTCGATTGGCAAGAGAATCGTAGTCCCGACCTTGATCACCTCGATTTTTCATTTTGGGGATTCATGAAAAATGATGTTTATTCTGTAGAAATACATACTGAAGAGCAACTGTGGATAAGAATTATGGAATCCGCAGATAGATTCCGTAATAACCCAGGAATATTTCAAAGATGCCGTCAATCCTTAGGAAGAAGAATTGAAAAATGTATTCAGGTACAAGGGCAACAATTTGAACATCTAAAAAACTTAATGTTTTTTTAATCACTGCCCTTCATTGTTGCTATTAAAATTTAATTGTTGAAGTGTTATGTCATTGTTTTTGAAAATAAGTTACTTTGGCGCTTTTGGATAATTTCCATGCATCGGATGCATTTTTCTCGTAAACCGTTGGTCCTAGTGACTTCAATAAGGTATACCTTTCTGAAGCAGAAAAGATGGGAAAACAAATTTTTCCAGTCGAAAATGACATACTGTGTAACTTGTAAGGCAAAAAAGTTAGGACCGATACAAACCAGATGGAAACCAGTATGTGGCGCCCTCTATCAGTAATAAAATAACTAAGGTCATATTTGAATTCTGCGTGATAAAAAGCCCCTGTATACAAAATTTCGTCCGCTTATTACATCATTGTAAAAAGATATTAAAAAATAAACAAAAAAATAATTAAACTTCAACACCGTATATCTTTTAAACGAAGGCGTTGCGGACCTAAGTTCATAGCAACTTTTTTCTTGTTTTAGTGTCCTCTATCGCGTAGCACTAAGCATGACACTTTTTTCTGTCACCCTGTATAAGCGCAATTCCCAACAGATGCATTTAGTTGGTCTCAGATAAGCGTTTATGTTACAACTAGAATGGCATAGCGTAGACAAAAACATTGTGCTAAGAGTTGGTGATGATAAATTTGAAGAAACTGCTTTAGTATCGGCCAATGAATCAAATGAGGAGCCATCCGGTGAAAGCGTAGTTGGATCAGAAGATAATATAAACGTTGACGAAGATTTTAGAATATGTGTTGATTATTATTCAAGCGTTAGTGATGATTCTGATGGCGATGAGTTGAACGATCCTCTTAGCACATCCACAGCTGACAATTCGGCAGTTTCTCGATCATCTAATTGTTATATTACTCCGAGTGGTTTAGAATGGAGTATAGATCAGTCAGCAGCAAGCAAAATACAAAAACGCAATATTATCCGTCCAGCTCCTCGATTGGTAAGAAAGCACATGTGATCTACACCAAAAGAAGCGTTTCAGCTGTTTATGACTGATCAAATTTTACAAGAAATAGTAAATTGTACGAATTTAGAAGGGAAACGAGTGTGTCGTAACAAATCAAAGGATTGGAGAAATGTTGATTTACAAGAACTTCGTGCTTTTCTCGTCATACTTATTGAAGCAGGAGTAGAACGAAGTTGGGACGTAGCTGTGCGGAAACTATTTTCCCAAGATACGTCTAGAAACTGATAAATTAGCGATGATAGTTTATATCTGGCATCTTTTCATTGAACAGTGTCAGGCGTGTATTATTCCTGATGAAACGTGACAATCGATAAGCAGCTTGTTGGTTATCGAGGTCGATGCAAATTTATACAATATATGCCCAGCAAACCTGCCAAATACGGCTTCAAGCTATTTTGGTTGTGTGAATACAGCTCGGGGTATGTTATCGATGGCATGATTTATGCGGGACGGCAACCTGGCGAACCACTGCATAAGAATTTAGGACTTGAAGTTGTTCATAATTCCGGGCTAAACCTTACGATAGATAATTTTTTACAAGCGTTCCACTAGCTATATATCTGCTGGATAAGGACATTACAGTTGTTGGTACACTAAGGCAAAACAAACGAGACGTTCCAAAAGAACTAAAATCGTCTAGAAATCGTCCAGTAAGTTCAAAGTAGCATGCATCACGATACTTCTGTCAGCGACAGGTGCAAGAAGAAACCAGAGATAATTTTATATTATAATCAAACGAATGGTGGAGTAGATATCATGGATCAGATGGTAACATATATTTGCAAGATACAAACTAAACGTTGGCCATTAGCATTTTTTTTCAACATCGTCGATGTATCAGCTCTCAACGCATATATAGTTTTTTCCAAAGAACATCCCAACTACAACCAAGATATGACTTACAAACGGAGATTATTTCTGAAAGATTTGGCCAAGGACCTGATGTTGCCACATATGCAGAGGAGGTCTACAAATCACAAACTGCGAAAAAGTGTTTTAGAAGCAATGAAGCATTTTATTGACATTCGTGGTTCGTAGCGAGTTCAACAAGTAACTGAGTTCAAGAGAAAAAAAATGTTCATTATGTCCAACCAGTATTGACCGTAAAAGCAAATTAATTTGTGACACATCCAAAAACAACATTTGTAATGAACACACTGTTAGAGTATATACCAACTGTTACCAACAAAACTAATTTTTTCGTAGATTTAAGATTTTTTCGTTTATTTTATATTTTTGTAAACATATAGTTCAATAAATAACTTTATTATAACTATTTTGTACAATTTACTGCAATATAATTCGAATATGGTTTATATTTACATCTACAAAAGCAACGGGCCTCCGAGGCCCATGTTGTGTAAAGTCGTATATCGAATATGTTCTGCATCCTAGGGTTAAGGAGGCTTCTACGTTATCTTTTACTACAGATGACGATTTCCAATCGCCATATCGTTTAATTCTTAGTAAATTATCACCATGGTTTGCTAAATGAGAATCAGATGACCTCCGAATACAATTCTGAATTAGATCATTTTAAAAAGGGCAGCTATTACTTTTTGATCAGGAGCTATATATTTTTAGAGTAGAAATTATTCAGAGTAAGGATTTTTTTATGAAGCGGCTGTTTAATAGTTATTTACCTAACTAGTTCGGAAAGTTAATTTTCCCGCATGAGCACTTTGCGTTTAGTGCCAACAAGTTAAGTACGAAGTTTTTTGTAAGGGCTCAATTACACAGGGCGAGTTTACTACCTACTAGCCGGCTAGCGCGCTAGTTGACGATGGCATTAAAAGCTTCCCATACGCTCACTAGCCAACTATCTGGCGAATAGAAACCACGTGTGTTGTTTTGATTGCAAATTTGTCAGTTTCCTGTTTATTTTGTATAAAGAAGTGGAGCGCGAATAATATTGTTGTGTTTCTTGAAATATACCGCCCTTTGTTGTGGAACATCATGGATAAAGACTATAGCAACAAAACATTGGAGGAGGACAATTTGAAACATTTAATGTGTGCTCTTTCAGTAAAGTGTTTGATGCACTATAACTTAAACGTCTTCCTACCTACGGTTTCACCCACACTTTTCTTCGATGAAGTTCCTTTTTCTCATTTTGTGTTCGTATTAACTAGTATTTAATAACTTTACATAAAACTAGAACTCCGGCTATAACCAATTCCTCAGACATTTCTGCCACCACTGACTTGCAGCTTTTTCACTAGCAACAGTGATAACACGCAGCTAATTTACTAGCTAGCTCGCTCAAACGCCGGCGAGTAACTAGTAAAGTAGACCGTCTTTGAACTTTACTCGCAGCGTTTTACAATCTCCAAGTCTTGCTAGTGATTAGATGACACGGAGCTAGTTTACAATCACCGAATAAATTCGTCGGCTAGTAGCTAGTAAACTCGCCCCGTGTAATTGAGCCTTAGCGAATAAATTAATAAAATTAGAAACAAATAATTCAACATTGTTTGGTTTTTTTATTCTAAATAGATTGTTAACACAGCCGGCATTGTAATGTTCAATTGTTGTTATGGTTACATGTCAACAAAAATTCAAACGTTGAGTCGTCATTATTTTTGTTAAATTTGTGAAAAATGGGTGATTCCGAAGAGCCATTATATCAACAGCATTTCAATTCTGCTACCAACCATACAACCTAATTACCAGACCCGGCCTTAGCACCGCACAAGGGCGCCGAGAGCAAAGTCGCTGAAGGTGCAATAGACGCACATGTCAGCCATCTGACGTGCGCACGATTTTCCTATCAGTGGGCGGCACATAATCGGCTGACGACGAAACCTAGACGTATCGCTCGATACGGGATACGCCGTACGTCGCCGCCGCCTATGAATGAAACACGTGCACCCCGCACCCCTTCAATTGTAAAATGGACTAGGTCCAAATGCCTTGCGGTTCGTGTTGCATGGTCGTGCGGTCATTCGATTTTTTCTTCCGAATATCGTTGCGTGTTGCGTTACTCGCATTTAATCGTGAACACAGTACTACTTACAGTTACATAAATAGCATATCAATTTATTAGTGATTAACGTTATAATAATTATGAAGAGGTTCGTTGATAGTGAAATTGCATGAATAAACGAGCGAAACCGTCAGGGAATGAAAACCGATAAAGGAAACAACAAAAACTGTAGAAACTTGAGGATGTGAAGAGGTGTATAAAAAAGATTGATACAATTTTCATGAATCTAGCTACACCTTCAGTAACTAATTCAGAAGCCCCCACAATTAAGGAAACTTTGAACGTAAATCTTGACATTACCGTCATCATCAAGAATGCTGAATACACAAAGGTCAAACATCCAGAGCCTACAGATGATGGACCCGATTCAATATAACAAGAAGAGGAAGAAAGTCAAAATAGTGAAAGTGAATTGATTGAAATTCAAGGTGAAGAAGATAGTCAATATTACAGAACCCTTCTTCTTGGCCTAGACTATTGTCCCAAAAATTTATTGACCGTCTTATTGTTAAACGATCGTCTCAGTTTAGATTGAAACATTATGACGAAAAATGACGAAACCGTCACACGCCGTTGGCTCCTTTACGAAAAATCTAAGAACTGCGTGTTCTGTTTTTGCTGTAAAGTTTTTGAAACGGCTTCCTCCTCAAATTTCGTCATTAACGACTATAACGATTCCACTCATCTTTCTGCTGCTATCAAGATTCACGAGACGAGTGCTTCACACATGAATTATTATCGTAAGTGGATTGAGGCTAAAATGAGACTCAAAATTTGACAAACCATTGCTCAATAAAGAAGTTGTTCGTTGGAAGAATGTGCTTTCAATGCACAGAAGCATTACTTTATATCTTGCTGAGAACAATATGGCATTCAGAGGCTTCTCCGACCGATTATATATTCCAAATAACGGTAAATTTTTGGGATCAGAGCAGATGGTGGCCACATTTGATCAAGTTATGCAGGAATACTAAAACTAGCACTGAGTGGTGAGATCATTATTACGGAAAGCATATTCAAAATGAGATTATCCATCTTAGGGCAGAAACAGTTCCCTTCAAGATTTTGGAGAAGATAAAAACTGCCAAATATTATTCCATAATTGCCAACTGTACTCCGTATAATAGCAATGTGGAACAGTTATCGATTACCATTAGAATTGTTGATATATCTGACACCGTAGCTATTCGAGAATATTTTATTAACTTAACATAACCTTCACGCCATTCCCTTGCGGGGTAAGCAAAACAATCCCTGCCTCTTATTTATTTTTTATTCACAATCTTTCTCCGTGCTTTTCGTAAGATTCATACATTGTCTCTGATATGCCCTTTTATTTTCAAAACTCCTTATCTTTTATTTCTTTATCATACATTCAGCCAAGTTTTACGCCCATCCTTTCCTATAATCTCACCCACATATATTTGCTTCGTTAATCTTGCGTTATTCATCCTCTTAATGTGACCAAACCAGCGCAATGTACTACTTTCATATCTATCCATCATCGTCTTTTCGTCGCCACGGCATTTAATTTTCTTTCGTGCTTTTTGTGACATACCCATGTCTCACTTCCATACAGTAGTGACGGGACAAACACACCATTATAGATTGCTCGTTTCATAGGCTCATGCTTTCGTTTCTCATTATCGTTCACATACTTCCTATCTTCCAGCATCGACGCTTCGTCCAATCTCGCCTTCCATTGTACCATCTGCAGTAAACATTCTACTCAGATATACTAGCTTGTCCACTTGCTCCATAATTTCATCTTGGAAAGTAAATACTCTGTACTCCTTTCCACCTTCCCGATTGAACACCACAATCTTAGTTTTGTTCACGCTTACTTTTAGGTCCATGCTCTCACCGGCTGTATCAAACTCCCTCAGAGCGATTTGCAGATCATCCGCACTGTCACTTAATAAGACTGTCATCTGCATACACCAGAAGTCGTACATTTACGTCTCCAACTATTACACCATTTTATAGGTACATGCTGGCCCAACACATTTATCCATGTATACATTGAACAACCACTGTGACATCATACAGCCTTGTCGCACTCCTTGCTCAATATTAGAGGATTCACTCGCACCTCCTCTCACCCTAACACATGCCCGACTACACGTTGCATACTGCCCCTATTCCATTTATTAGACCTTTATTTACGCCATATTCATTTAATATCTCCCACAGCTTCTCCCTATTCACTCAGTTCTTAAATATTGATGATACTACTGGACTAGGACTTACAGCGGCTATTATGAAAGTACTGGGAACACACGGACTCAAATTAGCAGACTGCAGGGGACAACGGACCTAACATGAAAGGAAAGCGCAGTGGTGTACAGAAAAGAATCTTGGACCAAAACTCTTTAGCATATTTTGTGCCATGTGGTTGTCACAGTTACAACCTCCTTCTTGCTGATGCAGCCACTTCTTCTGTACAGTCGGCGAATTTACTCGGTGTTCTTCAAAGACTCTACTTTATTGTCTGGGTCGACAGCACGATGACAAATTTTAATAAGCCATGTAAAAATACATACTCTTAAGAAATTGAGTGATACCCGTTGCTAAGGTAGGATTCAAAGTGTGCAAGCAGTGAGATACCAGATTGAAGATGTGCATGATACGTTGGTCACATTGGCAGAGAAAGATGAAAATCCGATCCTAACGTTGCTCATGAGGCGGTCATACTCTGTAATCAGTTGAAATATTTTTATTGTAAGTTTAATCGTATGGTACGACATACAACGTCGTGAGTAAATCACTACAATCTGAGCCTGCGATTCTTATACAAGCTAAAGAACTTTTTAATAAATGTTGCAAATATCTAAATGACTACATAAAGAATGGATTCGTCAATGCCAAGGAAATGGCCGAGGAACTGAATATCGAGTCAGTATTTAGGGAACATGGACGAATTCGGCACATTAAACGTCAATTCGATGAAATAGCTGAGGATGAACCAATTCAAACTCCCCAAAAAAAGTTTGAGGTTGAATTGTTCAACTTGCTTCTTGATACAGTACGCACAAACCAAACGAAAGGTTTTCTATTCGACTTCAAAAACTTGCCAGTACAGAAGAACTTGTGAAGTATTGTTCTGATTTAGAAATCAAATTGACCGTGGGAGAGGATTGCAACATCGATGGAAAAGCGTTGCGCGAAGAACCCATAAGTATAAAGACTTTCCTCCCAGAAAGCGTATCAACTACGTCACTCAATATATAGTATTGCGATTCATACAGGAAAAATGTTTGCAAGATTTATATCCCAATGTCTGGATTACTTTAGGAATTTTATTGACAATTTCTGTCACAGTCGCCAGTGGAGAGCGAAGTTTTTCAAAACTGAAGTTGGTAAAAACATATTTACGAACCACGATGATATAAGACAGGCTGAGTGATTTGGCAATTTTCTCCATAGAAAATGACTTAAGCGGAATCTTTGGACATTGAAGAATTAATTCAAGATTTAGCTGATCAGAAGGCGCGGAAGGGTAATTTCAAATGAAATTAATTTATTTTCAAAATAATCCTGAATGTTTTTATTCTTCATACTTTTTATTGTCAACGCAGTCCTTAATAAAAATATATTCGTAAAAACAGATTTTCTCTTACCACCCCCTTTGTCATTAAAAGGGTGCATCGAGTCAAGCTGCACAAGGGCAGTAGAAAACACCGAAGTGCGGGAAAACAAGTTTCGGGTGCACCGCGAATTCAGTAATTCGGATTCTTCGGTACTTAGGACCTCCCAATAGGATACATGTTGTATGTTATAGTCCGGATCGTCTCGTATTTGATAAAATCCGGATATATAAATCTGGACAGGATTTTTCACGCATTCGGTTGAATTTACGGCAACTAATTTAGGCATTTCACCGGGTACCGTTGCACAAGCGAGCAGATAAAATGGCAACAAAACGAAAACAGGAAACTTTAACTTTAAAAGAGAAACTTGAAGTGTTAAATAGGTTAGAACGGGATGAAAGTGGTAAAACGTTCTCTATTTCAAAAAACTTCTGTTTGAGTGGTTTTGTAAGCAGCGTTCTCGACACATTCCCATATCGAATGAAATTGTGCCAGTAATGACAATGCAGTATGAAAGGGCGTATGGACAAGCAAATTTCGAAGCAAGTCGAGGTTGGTTTGCAATTTCAAGAAAAGACATGGTTTGCGTTCTTTAAAGGTGTGAGGCGAAAAGATATGTAATGGTGAAACTGCTGTTAATCCATTTTGCACGCATTATCGGAGAAAATTAAGGAACTTAATCTGCTGCCAGCTCCAATATATAACGCTGCCGATGAGTCGGCACTGTACTAGAAAATATTTCAGAAAAAAACAATGGATCGATCACAAGAACAAACTGCACCTGCACGGAAGATAAGTAAGGAGCGTGTTACCTCCTTAGCTTGTGGAAATGCTAATGGTTTACTTTTGTTTATATGAAAAGCACGAAATTCGAGAGCCTTGAAAAATCAACACATTTCAGTCTAATGTAAATCCTCTTCTAATGCTTGGATGATGACAGCAATATTCCAACAGTGGTTTCTTCTTCTTAAAGTCCTTCTCCTATCGGAGGCTGGAAATCATATTTGATATGCGAACCTTATTTGCAACTGCTCGGAACAGCTCGATACTACTGCAGTCAAACCAATCCCTCCATTTTGATCTTTTAAGACACTGCAGCTCTGTTTGCTGATTTTGTGATCTGTTACTTCTCTTACTTTCTTGTGCATGTGAAAATTGTCATGTTTCTTATTTAACTGTTCCATTTCTTCACATCGTTATTCTTTTGTATTACTTTACGCAGTTCTTTATATTTGTTGATATCTTTCTTGTTTATTCGTCTTTCTTCCATAAAATCTAATATCTCTTCAGTCATCCAAGGTTGTTTTCTTCGTTCTTTTTTTCTTTAGTTGTGTTTCAGCTGTTTTCAGCAGCACTTCTTGAATTTGTCACCATGTTTCATCTTCACTACTTTCTGCTTGAATATTTATATTTTTAATTTATTGTTTGTTGTGTTTTATCTTTTATTTCCGATTCTTTTAATAGTTTTACGTCTGCGTTGTTACTTTGTCGTTTTACAATCTTTTTCGTTCTTACATTTATTCTAGCTACTACTGGGACATCATCAGAATATATGCCAGCATCAGGGTATGTTATTGTTGATTTAAAGGCATTTTTGTATCTGTTGTTAACTAGTAAGTGCGTACTATTTTTCCAGATTTATCTGCTGGGGACTTCCATGTGTATAGGCGTCTTGCTGGGAGTTTAAAGAGCGTGTTTGCAATCACCAGCTCTTTATCTTGGCAGAACTGTATTAATCGGTCTCCTCTGTCATTTCGTTGCCCCAGGCCAAAGCTTCCCTTACATCCCTTGACTTTAATGTTACCAACTTTCGTATTGAAATCTCCGATCACCATTGTCATATGTTTGTGTTTGATACTTGGGTATACTTCTTCTAACTGCGAGTAAAATAATTCTATTTGTCTTCAACTGCAGCATCATGATCCTGTCCGAGTATGGTGTAAAGCTTGCAATTGTCGGTGTCATTATTTTATTCACTATAGTTCCAACTCCGTTTCTATGTTCTCGGTCATTGTTGGTCGAGTAGTATATGGTGCTGTTGTTTGTTGTGCACTTCCCATTTCCTGGCTATGCTGTATCGCTAACACCCAGAATGCTTACCTTTAACCTTTTCATTTCCTATTCTATATTATTCAGGTTGCCTGCCCTGTACAAACTATTTGCATTTCACTCTTCAGAATTACTGGGTTAGGACATTTAGTGGAAAACAAAACTATTTTCAAGCTACGTTTCGTTTAATTAATTAAACGAAACCCAGTAATTCTGAAGAGTGAAGTAATTAATTAAGGACTGTAAATAACAAATCCAACTATTTGCATTCCAGGTTCCAATTTTTAATTCATGTATTGATATTCTTTTGACTTGGTTCACAACTGTTCCACCCCGGGGATGCGATCGGGGATCTTACCCCGAACTTTATTTTGGTTCTGAACCTTGCCATATTGATGATGATTTATTACTAGGGATATCCATGTGGATATTTAATGCAGTGGTTTCCCGCTGGCTTCTGTATCTTCATGCCGTTGACCTATTGGTTCATTCGCCTTTTGGATTGATTTCTTGATCCAAGGACAAGAGGGTGCCCTACCTTCTATCAGCTTGTCCACACGATGCTGTTGGCCAATAAGGAGGGGGATTGTTTATATCGGCAATCATTCGGTTGGGGACTACTTATTCGTCTAAGAACTATCTGTTCTTAGCTTATATTGCAGCTAACCTTTATATCTAAAGGCTGTTCACTATCCGCCATCTGTGACCATGCTAGTAGCCTGAGCTAGCCCTAGCTCTAGAGTGGTTTCACACATTATGTATTCCTCAAGTAAGAAATCATTTAAAAAAATCAAAATTTGCCGGAACGTGCCCTTCTGCCAATTGGTAACGCTTCAAGCCATGCGTCTGTCGAAGAATTTTTCTACCAAACTTGCACCGCACTTCCACAACCGATGGATTAAAACGGAATCAAATTGACTAAGCTATTTTACCGAAAAGCCTGTTGGAGTATATTTTGTCTCAAGAAGAAAAGAATGTTGCTCAGCTTTTAAAGAACATACATTTAAAAGATCCTGTATGCTTACGTAGTAACGCTTGGTTAAACGTTTCCGACGAGACGTTAGCAAAATGCTGGGAAAAAAGTTCTTATCCAGAATGAGAAGCCGAGGATCTAATTCCTTTAAGAGAATTGTGTGAGCAACAGATCGCGCTCAAGAAAATTTCGCAAATGTTAACAGATTAAGGCACTTTTACTGATCCCGACGTTAACCAGTGGATAGAAAAAGACAAGGACTTGCTTCCAAATGAACCGGAGGTGAATGAAGAAAACGACTGCGAAGCTAATATCATACATGGTACTAATCCAAAAGTTAATAGTCACAAGGCACTTAAAAGTTTTATGATACGCTTAAAATGGGCAGAAGAAAATAACGTTCCAATTCATGTTAGTTCTTCAAAGACTTAAGGAAACAGCTTTCATGAACCACTACAAACAAGCTAAGTAGACGACGATTACATATTTTTGTGTCAAATATTTTTTCAGTTTTTATTAGTCCGGATTATCGAGGTTGTACTGTATTATTAATGAGTGTTTGGTTTTCCCACCCGCCAACAAGTCATACTTTCTAAGTGGGCGAAAGGAAGGAAAATAAGTTTTTTTAGAAAAAAACTGGTTCAGTATATAATTAAAAAAACCGCCCCGTACATATTTTTGGTCACATTGACAAATCTTTGCTTTATGATATAGTTTCGAAAAAATGCGTCTAGTTCATTTCTTCACGACGATTACACCCGTCTTATTAGAAAGATCGTAGAGTGACATGACGGCTATTAAGTCCTCAAGTTTTTCGTCTATTTTGACAGAACAGCTATTGCCGTCGAATTCTCCATAACTGCGTTGTAGTACAAAGTTTGGGCCACAGTAGAAAGTGCACTCACATTCAAATTGTCATATTATGTCTTGTGTCTACTATTTAACCATACTGACGCGCGCATGTACTACGTACTACTGCAACAGCGGCTATTGCCCTCCAGATGCCATTACAAGTTTATTAGTCAACTGGCTTGTGTCTCGTTGCGCATAGTGTTCTTGTAAATGGTGTTATGGTTACACCCCGATTCAGCGGTCCCGTTACAGTAGCCCCCGTTTTAGCGGTGACCCGTTACAGCGGTCACCGTTTTGGCGGTATACCTTTTCCGCAGCCCCTATTTGGTAAGGGTAAAATGATGGGGAGTTCACCGTTTGAAATCACTTTTCAAACATTGGGTTTTTCTCGTTTTCCATAATTTACTTTAAGTTGGTAGTGAAATAGATACATAGGTAAATGATAGGTACTGCTATTTTGACCTTATAAAATAATTGATTGCAACACATAAATAGATGCATGATAATAAACCAACAAAAAGCGTACACTGTACATATCTCGATCATGATTCGAAAGACACTCACATAAATATTTCGGGATTTTTCAGAAAGTATGAAATACACCATAGGTAAACCCTGTTGTCTGCCAAACTGTGTATATTAAATACTTGTTGATAAAACTGTGGAGCAACACTAAATGTACCGTCTATAAACTAATGTGTATCATTAGACTGCGTTCTTATATTTTCGAGTGTTGCAAAATTCCACATATCTTCACTTTCGTGCGCAAGGAAATTTTCACCAGCAACTGTCCGTCGCAAATTTTCCGGAATTCTGATTTCGTTCTAAGTTTTGGCAGTGGGGGATAATTTATATGTCCTGCACGATATAATACTGAATCAGCAGAACGCAAAGTTGGAAATACAGCGGCTAATGCGGGTTTAATCGAAACTGTGGCAACTGCTTCTTGGTAAACTGTTGAAATTGGTACTTTACCGGTTCTTGCACGGTCTTTCATTGCACTCAAAATCTCTTTCAGATCAGCACTTTGAAGATCTGCTAGGCGGTTAGTTCTCTTCTCTCTTGTCGTATTGTCTTGTTTGTAAGAGTCCAAAGTTTTTCGTTGCAACCCTCCTTCAACCAACGCTAACGTTTTTGATTTTCTAAAACTTGGTCCACGCGATAAAAAAACCGTGGTAACTACAAGCCATCAGCATTTCTTTTCGTTTTAAAGAAATCCATTTCTCACCAGCAACACAATCAACTAATTGTACCTAATGTACTGTGAAATACAAAGACAGAAACGAACAATACAACAGAGTTTATTAAAATTTAGATATTTAACAATTCATAGGTATACAATACAATACATATTACACTTAAATTAAATATAACATACAAGGTATAGTGTATGTGTTGGTCGAGCGCTGCTTAGGAGTCTTCATCTACTTCAAAGCGTCGGTTGTGTGATGTTGTTAAGCCAGTTGACGTCGTGTTGTTTAGTTGTTGGTTCCAAAAAAAGGACGATCGTTGTCTCGGAATTCTGAAATAAAAAGAAAAACGTATTAGTTTAGCCGTCATTATTTCTAGCACAACGATAGCGGTGGTGTTGTTGTGCAGTCTGTAGGGTGAAGTTTCTGCATCGTGAGGCGGTACAGAACAATTAGGAGGTTAGGAGTAGAACATCTAATAGTAGGTAATGGTCAATACTGGTATTCCTTCTCTTCACCACTCTGGAAAGTGTTTACCCAAAAGGGCAGACACCTCCGGACCGTACGTGAAGATCACTCCCCACAGGTCAGTCGCTGATTGAGCCTTAGCTAATGCCGCTGCTACCTTGCGGACGACAAGTAGTCTTCGCCAAATTTAAGCCTCCGAGGAGGCTTACAATGGCGCGAAATCCCCGGATGTTAGCCGGGCGATCTTCACCGCAGTTCACGCACTTAGCCCGGTCGGTACGGGGTTTCGAGCAATCGCTGGAGTGGTAATTGTTGCGCACTTGACACAGCGTACGTCGCTCTAGAGCACAGAAATTCCTGGCACCGATGACACTGTCCGGATTTCCGCCTCAAGCCTTTGATGGAGACACGAAGCAGTACCGTACCGTGCTCCACCTGTCGGATCTTCCTTGCTTACCTCTTCTGTTGGGAGCGTCACCCGCAGAAGTGGGATCGGGATTCCTTACTTCCATCTTAAAACAAGAAATAGGATTAATATCGCGTTTTTTTAGGTCTTTGCAAACGTCGCTCTCGGAGACTTCTATAGGTACACCTTGAACGTACGTTCACAAGTTGCATGATAGGTATGATATGGAGTACTATGCCTATCCATATACCGCATTAGTCTGTCACGATCCTTGGCTGTGGCAGGCTGTATCCTGAATCCATCGTTGATTGCCTCCGCGTCGGGTGATGACTCTGCTGCGTTGTGCATCGATGGTTTCTTCATTCTTCTGTTCCTGTTGTAGTCCTTGCTGCAAGGCGCGTTGCTTGTTGTCGGTGCTCCGTCCAACATAGAGGATCTCCGGCTCGTGCGCTATACCCGGCATGGTAATAACGATCCTGGTAGAGGCAGGTCGATTGTTCTTTTTAAAACGCTTAAGCGGTTTTTTTCGATGTTCGCTGTTCCGAACGCAGACAGCGAATGGAGATGAACAAAGAATTTTAATATTTATTAACCATTTATAACTAGTTGCAAAATCATTCCCCCAGACATTTCGAGAAATAACAACATAATATTCTAAGAAATTGAATCAGCTTAAACATCACTATCTTAAATTAGGGTAATTATAATTATCTAATGAATGTTCAAACATGCACATTAAAATAATTAACTGCGCTAATAGCCGTTTAATTATTCAACTCTCATTCACATAATACATTACTTTGTAACTACTTTTATTCTAAATATTTCTTTTATCTCAAATGGTTATTAAATTTACCAAAATAGCAGCAACTTTCAGATCAAATAATTCTTGTAACTTGTAATAAATGGAATAGCTTTTTTAAAAATGAATTTTTCGGTTTCCATCGCTTATCTTCAAAAGCGCTTGGAATTTTTTATGTTTTAAGGACGTGGCTTATCCCATCAAAAATTCGATCCCAATCAACTCATTTTTAGCAATTTGAAAATATTAAAATGAACTATTAATTAAAATTAATTTATTCATATCGGATATAACCAATAATTACATTTTGTGACAAGTTACATGATTTTTTGGTAACGCAACTATGTCCACTTTCCTGCTAAAACGAGGTCCGCTGGAATAGAAGCCGCTGAAATGGGGCACCGCCGAAACTGATACCGCTGACACGGGGCACCGCCAAAACGGGGCACCGTCAAAACGGGGCACCGCCGAAACGGGTCACCGCCGAAACGGGAACCGCTGAATAGGGGTTATGCCGGTGTTATTTTTTAGTTATGAAGTGTTATAAAGTCGTAAATATTTGTTTGTCAAGAAAGGTTAGTGTTATGATATTTGATGTGTTTACATTACATAATTGTTCTTGATTTCTTTAGCGTGTATATACTGTTTACATTATGTTGCTATCCTATAATCATAGCAAATACCTTGAACTAAGTATGTTTTCTATAATTTTTACTACTTTAGATTTTCGTTGCATTTCACTGTTAGTACATTGCATACGTAGAAAAAGTCCCAAAGCAAAACGCAGCTAGTAGAGTTGTGGTAGCACGATATTCTTAGCATTCGGGAGGTAATAGGTTCGATTCCTGTTACCGTTTATCCCGTATAAGGTTTTTTAGGGAGTTTTTGTTTATACACATGTAGCGGCATGGTCACTTAGATGAATGCTGGAGTAGTATTTTCCGCATCAGAACCCTAACTCCGCCCCTTCCGATACTATCCTGACCGCACCCATCCTTAATTCCACTATGCATATACGATCCCAGAATCATATCATTTGGCCCAGTCAATGATGTATTTTTTTATTTTATTTTAGAAGACTTTGGTAAACACAAATGGAAAATCTATTGAATGCAACTATTATTATTGTAATTTGAAACATTCATGTAACATTTTTTGCAAAACTAGTATTAGAAAACTAGAGATATGCACAGAACAATAAATTCAATAATATAACATTCAATCATTTCCTTTAGCTCAATAATCATATTTTTTTTCCACTGCGTAACATATTCCGCTTGCTTCAGAACTGCATGAATTCGCTTTGGCATAATGAACTGTTCACAGTGTTCAGTAGTAAACGGGTTCCAAATTTAAGTTAGTTTCTTTTTTAATTCAGGAACTGTTCTAGCAGGTATAGAACGCAGGTGATAGGTTGGGGCTATTGGATACCCAATCTAACATCTGAATGTTATTTGGCAACATCGATTCCTTTACTTTTTTAGCACGCAGCGCTATCTTATTGGAATATGTACTCATTTTCTGTTGTTTTTATGGTGTCAGTGGACGGAATTATGCTGTCTGTAAGGATGTTAGTGTACCTAGCAGCATTAACAGTGCCTTTTATCAGGTGCAACTTTCCAACTCCATGAGCTCTAAACCATCACAGAAGCCGAAAATTTCACTTTCCGGCGCAAATAATCCGGACGATATGGTTCATTTTTGGTCCTCAATGCTGTACTTCGGTAATCTCCACCACATACCTCAAACCTTTACTCATCACTCCAAATAACACTATCCCATTTGTTTGTGGCCAGTTTTGATGATTTTTTGCCCATATTAGTCTATTATTTTTCTGTCTTACAGTTAACCAAGGTTTTTCTTAGCCTACGAGTTAAAAACGCTCCACTATTGAGTTTGTATGAAAAAAATTCTAAAAAATAATTTACTTTATAAAATTTATAGCCTAATCGTTTGATAGCTTTGAGACAAGTTGACCTTGAGAAATATTTACTGGTTGCTCTATTCCACGCTAAGCTTAATTCACCATGATTGGCACGTCGGTTGTGTTTCAAAATACGACGTAAAGCTCTCATAATGATCGGACTTATTTTTGAAGTTCTACCCAAATTGGGCTTTCTTTAACTGCTCTTGTCATTTTATATGATTTAACTGTATTTCGCACAGTATGGCGTGATAATTGCAATTGTTTATCAATTTTACCACATTATTAAAGGACCACGCCATTTTCTTATGGAAAGTGGCCTTCGGTTAATATGTATAATTTTTTTATATGCATTACTGCTTGTCATACCCATCAATATTGCTCATAGGCACAAAGTCATTCTATGCTAGTTTTAGAAATACAGAGTGTTAAAGTTTCAGTATACCTACCTTGCCATGTTCATTATTTTTGGTTTGAAAGTACTGATGTTCATTTTATCTTCCAAATGCGATTTTTATATCTCTATAGGATATGTAGTTGTACACACAGGGTACCATTCAATCTTATCTACAGCGTGATACACATTTTGACATTAAAGTTTTTTCAAAAAGTTGTTTTGTTTTATTACAGCCACATAATTGCTACTGTGAAAGACTCTTCATTAGATATGATACTGTGTTGGTTAAATAAATAGTTATAAATATATACTATACAAGATGATTCATAAGTTTTGTCCCAATCATCAATTCTTTTCAAAATCAAATAACGGAACCCTCTGTATGTGGGATTGATTTTGACTTCATGTTCCTTTAGTTAGACAGATTAGGTACTACTTAATATTATACATGGTGATTCAATAATTTTGCAAAATATTAAATATAACAATTGGTCGAAAAACCTTTCTTTTTTTTTCATCATCCTGAATCTACAAATTGACTCGGTCAAGGTATATTGATTTTAAAATCTTCGAATACAGCATATTATAATGATTTCGTTACTTAAGTTTCATTTCAATCCAATGAGTAGATTTGTAGAGAGTCTGGCAAGATTCACCAAGACATGTCAAATGAAATTGTCAGCATTTTTAAATCCTTATGGAAAGTGGCCTTTAGTAAAAATGTATAATTTTCTAATACGTATTAGTTCTCGATGTACTCATCAATATTGTTCATGAGCACAAAATCATCCTCTGACTGGTTAAAGTGTTAAAGTTTCAAAATACCACTATTCGCATGTTCATTGTTTTTTATTTGAAATTACTACGTCAATTTTTCTTCAAAATGCGATTTTTGCATCTTTATGGGATATGTAGATACAAATACACAATAGGGTATAATTGATTCTTAGTTACAAGGTGATACACCGTCTAACGGTATACTTAAAAAAAAATATTTCGTTTTATAACAGCCACATAATTGCTACTGTGGAAGGCTTTTCATTGGGTGTCGTATTGTGTTAGTTAAGTTAATAGTTAAAAATATATATTATATAAGGTAAAAATATATATTATACAGGGTGATACAAAGGTTTGTCCCAATCATCAAATCTTTTTAAAATCAAATAACCCTCTGTATAAGGGAATTGGTTTTGACTACATTTTATCTTTTAGTTAGACGCATTATGTACTACTTAAGAATATACAGGGTGATTCAATAATTTTACAAAATACTAAATATGACAATAAGTCGAAAAACCTTTCTAGTTTTCATTACCCTGTATCTTAAAATTAGCTCATTCAAATTATGTATATAGATTTTAAAACCTTCGAATACAGCTTATTGTACTGATTTTGTTCCGAAAGTTTCGTTTCAATCCTGAGACAGAGTCTGGAAAGTTTCACCAAGACATATCAAATGAAACCGTTAGCGGTTTTAAAGGAACCAATATGTTATCTTCGATGGCTCATTGTTTAAGCTGGATTGAATTTGTAACGTCCAGAGAGTAGTTTTAAATTATGAGACACAAGTCAGCATGTGCACATGTGTGCATAGTGAAAACCAGAAATATAATATGTCTTGGTCAAACTTGCCAGGTTCTATCTCATAGGATTGAAGAGAAACTTTCGGAACAAAATCAATATATATATATATATATATATATATATATATATATATATATGCATAGTGAAAACCAGAAATATAACATGTCTTGGTCAAACTTGCCAGGCTCTATCTCATAGGATTGAAGAGAAACTTTCGGAACAAAATCAATATATATATATATATATATATATATATATATATATATATATATATATATATATTATATATAATATATACATATATACATATATACATATATATCATATATACATACATATATATATACATATATATATATATATATATATATATATATATATATATATATATATATATATATATATATATATATATATATATAGATATATACACATACATACATATATATTAGAAATTTCTTTAGGTCGTCCTAGTCGAGGGCTGATGATAATAGCTTAGATATTGAAATGCGTTCGGTGTTTTTTACTTTTGTGGGGTACGTGGGTGTATTTTGTTTGTAATATGAAGTGGTTGTCCTGCGTGGACGGAGGATTTTTCCTTAACTATTAGAAATATCAAAACAATGTATATATATATATATATATATATATATATATATATATATATATATATATATATATACAGGGTGTCTCAGAAACATGTTGCCAAACTTTAGGGGTTATAAAGGCCGATGAATTAAGTACTTTTGCCTTATAAACGTATGTCCGGAAATGAGTCGTTAAGGCACTAGACGAAGAAGTGTTAAAAAATTGAAGAATGTTCGCATTTACGACTTTTTGTATTTTTTAATATTTATTAAATAAGAAAAACAATAAAACATTATATTAGTTGTTCAAAATTGCGGCCATCTACCACTTCGTGAGGGTTTTCTACAGCCCAATGATGAATGTTGTGCTTATTAAAAACTTCACAATTCGTAAACCTACTCTCATCAGATCACAAGACATGATTAACAAAATCGGGATTTTCATTACACATTCTAGTGTACCACTCGCAGAAGCGCATTCGTCTTGGAAAATCAGTTTCCTTAAGTCCTTGAACTATTGTGGGTTTGTATGGATAGTAGTTATTCTTTTTTAACACTCTTTGTACAGTGGATTTTAACACACGAATTTCCCGTTCTACCGTTCTTACCGATGCACTGGGGTTTTCGTTGACAGCTTGTAAAATGTTTCTGTCATGATTTTCATTATCAATATTGTATCCGCTTTTAGGTTGTTCGAAGGCCCCATAGTTAATTAAATTAATTACAATTTTTCTGAAGTGGGTTTTATGAGGCTGCCGTCGTTCGGGGTACATCTCCAAATACCTCGCTGAGGCAACGTCGGCGTTTTTGTTTGACTGCAAGTAAAGGGCTAACATGTCAAACTTTTCTTCATTTGAATAGAGAATACCAGCCATTTTCAACGGGCTTTTATAATTTGTGTGTCACGTGTATGATTTTAATGACAGAAAAGCGTACTACTTATGAAAACACTACTTTGAATTATTTAACGTCAAAGTCAGAGCCACCTTATATGGAAAAAATGAAACCCAATTTTACTGACAAATAAATCATGTCCTACTAATAATAATAAATAAGACCTAACTTTAGAAAGTGTGATATTTCGATGAAACTCTAATCATTTATGTACTTGTGAGACATCACTAAACTGGAAATATTGCGCTCTTTCCAAAAATTGAAAAATCCAATATGGCGGCCATAAGAAAAATGAAAGTTGAGGCAGATTGTGGGATAACAAAAGACTATTGTGACATGTCATACACGACATCTTATTCGTCTTAAAAAAGTGTCCGAATAATCTCACATTGTGACAGCTGTCAAATTAACCATTTCGGATTTACTGGCGACAAACGAAATCCGCCATTTTCGGTTTTTCGCCGATATTTTCAAAACCAAATGACCGATCGTAAATCTGAAACCGGATATCGAATGCTCTAAGCTTCCTTTAAAACTTTCCCCATTTAACCTTTGCCGTAAGTATAACAGAAGCCGAGATCCCTTTATAGAGAAGCGAATTTGGGACACATTGTTATTTATTATTATTATATTACTATTTATTAAAAGAGCTAATTTTAAGATGCAGGGTAATGAAAACGAAAAAGGTTTTTCGACTTATTGTCTTATTTAGTATTTTGTAAAATTATTGAATCGCCTTGTATATTCTTACGTAGTACATAATACGTCTAACTAAAAGATAAAATGAAGTCAGACTCAATTCCCGTATACAGAGGGTTCCGTTATTTGATTTTAAAAAGAGCTGACGATTGGGGTATAGCTTACGTATCACCCTGTATAATATATTGGGATGATTAGGGTTTTAAATTAAATTATATGTAGTTATATGAGGATATAATAATTAAATTGTGGGGATAGGTATATTTAGTTGGATTTTAAATTTAAATTAATATGTAATTATATGTTTAATTGAATAATCGAACATGTTTAATTAAATTGTGATGGGATAGGGATCATTTAGTTAGGCAAATAATTTTAATTTTGTATAATTATATGTTTAATGATTAACTGTGCACCGAACTAGCTCAATCTCATTTTGGGGATAGGGATCATGTATTTAGTGGGAAATTAAATTTATTCTGGATGTATGTAATTATATGAATTACACTTTATAAAAATTATCATAAATGTATAAGAATGAGTCTGAATATAATTTACACTTCCAACGCATGCGTTGTAACGTTATTGAGTGAAGTTAATGATGTCAAAATTGTCAAATAATGATTTGTAAATTTATTGTTTACGTCCACAATTAAATTTAGAATATGAAAATAATTTAAAATTTTGTTTCCTTTACAGGTGTTTATACAAGTATTGTTTGAAATTCTACACCAATACATATACCTAATAAATAATAATTTGCAGGAAATTTAACACAACAATGTACACAATAAATAGGGTTATAAAGAAAATGTGACTCACATATACTGTTCCCAATGCAAATTGATGTCTTCAAGTTGTTCCAATTTGATGCAGGCACTTTCCACTTGATTCTCGCTGTTACCATACACCCATTTGCTGCTGACTGGTACACGGGTTGTCGATGACACTAACTTCCAAAAACTAATAATGTTTTCTTCCAAATCGGCAACACTCCAGTCACTAATTTTATCTTGGTAAAAATTTTTTTTTATTTAAATAAATTAAAGCTTATTGATTGGTATCGTTTATAAAGTGTTTAAATGTTGTCCAAACTTTGTTATTATTTCACTTTTATTTTTAGATGCCGGATCAAATATAAATTATTTAAAAGAGATTTGTACCAAGAAATAAGAAACAAATAACCAAATAAATGTGATTTTAATTTGTTAGAATGGAATCAAATTACGTTTGATAAAACGAAAACTCTTAACAAAATCGTAACACAAATTAAATCGTACAAATATTTTCCGAAAATTAACAGGTATCGGAGACCGAACTATTTAAATTAATTACCGGTATAAAAACAATTGCTCTTGAATATACTCTTCGTTATTTATAACTTTCTTTCCGATAATTAAATTAGGTTATGAAAACTTACTTATTACACAAATACACAACACTGCTTTAACCTTTTTTTAAAATTGAACAAATTCTAGAGAGCTCAGCACTTCCAGGGCAATTCCTTTTATACCTTTTTGGTTGTTACTAAAAATTCAATTTTTTTTAGCAATTCTACCTATGTAACTAAGGCTCTGATTGGTTGAAACATTTTAAAATTTTGACTAAAATAGAAATTTGGCCATAACTTTCTTATATACTAACGGATTTAAAAACTAACGACAGAAATGAAAACTATATAAAATTTCGAATAAAAAGACATGCAACAAGATATGGTTCCTTAAAATAATATGCGAAATCACCTAATCTAACTTGAATTTGCTTATAACTATCTAAACTTACAAGCTACACTTAATCTAATTACATAAACGGAATCCTGGGAAAATTTTACATAGGAACACACACTTTAAGAGTTAGAAATCTCGAATTTAAAGAAATTTTATGTGTATGCAAAAATATTCTAAATTCACCTCATATTTGACGAAATTTTGCGGTGAAATGCATTGTATCCTTTTAAAAACTGTGAGATACTGAGAAAGAACTCCTATTAATTACTTTAAGAGCATAATTTAAGCCTAATAATATAAAAAAACTATAAATTTATGCAAAAAACCTAGAAATTACAACATAACCAAACTTAAATCTAAAATTGCAAATAACTTATATTTAAAAACGTTTTTATCACTCAAAATGTTATGCTGGAGGTTTGTAATACTTTATTATATTTACTGTTCATTTCAAATGCATTGAGTCAAATAGTGTTGCATTAAAAAGTCACATCGTCTAACACACTTACTGGAATTTTCATTATAAAAATGTATATAACTATGAATGTCTTTATGTTAAACTGTTCTATGCATTGTTATTGCTATGAAACTTGTATCACTATGTTTGTAACAGAGTTGCATCCAGAAATATGTGAGAAATATGTCTAAAATGTCCATATTATAACCCTTTTATGAATTTTTCACATTTCCTGCATTCTAAAACTATTTACACAATATCCCTAATATAATTCTAGCTATACAATTTATGTTTAAACACCTGTAAAATGTTCACTTGCCAAATTACCCTCGAAAAATTGACTTTTATTGAAATAAAGGAAATACTAAATTGACTTTACGAAAATAAGTGTATTTAACATTCTTGACATTTTTGTTGGTAGCACAATGCTTTTTATCATGAAACCAAATTGTATAAATAATATTCAGACTATTTTGTCCAAAACAAATCTACTTTAAACACATCGTGAACCAGATTTCTATCAAACAATGTCTCGCACATGTATCGAGCTTGAAATCACCCCTTTTTATAACTAAATTATCATTTAAACTGTCCGATCCTTCTTTTACTTCTTTCTGAGCATCTCAATATATTTTTACCCTGTATAATATATATTTTTGACTATTTACTTAACTAACACAATATGACACCCAATGAAAAGTCTTCCACAGTAGCAATTATGTGGCTGTCGACAAAATATATTTTTTTAAAAACTATAACGTTAAACTGTGTATTACTCTGTAACTAAGAATCAATTATACCCTTTGTGTAAATCTATATATCCCATAAAGATGTAAAAATCGCATTTTGAAGAAAAAATATACTTAGTAATTTCAAATAAAAAAATAATGAATATGCGAATCGTGGTATTTTGAAACTTTAACACTTAAACTAGTCATAGGATGATTCTGTGCTTATGAACAATATTGATGAGTACGTCGAGAGCTAATACATATCAGAAAATAATAGGTTTTTCGACTTATTGTTATATTTAATATTTTGCAAAATTATTGATTCGCCCTGTATAATCTTAGGTAGCAGCTAGTCTGTCTAACTAAAGGACAAAATCATGTCCAAATCAGTTCCCACATACAGAGGATTTCGTTATGAATCTTCTTGTATAATATATATTTATAACTATTTACTTTACCAACACAACACCATGTCCAATGAAGAGTCTTCCACAGCAGCAATTATATCGCTGTAATAAAACAAAACATTTTTTTTTTTTAAACTATGAACAATACTGATGAGTATGAGAAGAACTAATACATATAAAAAAATTAGACATTTTAACCGAAGGCCACTTTCAATAAGAAAATGAGGTGGTCCAGTAGCGTTCTGTGCATATCTCTAGTTTTCTAATATTGCTTTTAGCAAAAAATGTTTACACGAATGTTTCAAATTACAATAATAATAATAGTTGAATCCAATAGGTTTTTCTTTTTTCTAAGATATAATAAAAGTCAAAACAATGACTGGGCCAAATGGTATGATTCTGGACTCGTTTACGTAATGTATGTATGTATGCTGGGAATCCATGATCGTGGCTGAAGGAGTCCGCCCTCCCCCTTGGGGAGGGAATGAAGTACGTGGCCTTTTCCTTTTCTCCTCCAAAGCAAATAAATATTTTCAATTGTTTCGTTAGGTATCGGATTCATATGAGCTAGGACAGAAGCGTTCGCAAAAGTTATTTGATGAGGTTTCAAGCTATTTACGATGAAGAGGAAGAGAATCTGTTTACTGATGATGGGGATTATGGGTCAGATCCAAATTATAATCTTAATGATGAAGGAAATAGCTCTGATGGTTCTGAAAATTCTGTTGCTAGTCCTTCAAACACAAAATACAATAGAATCCAAACTCTTCGCAACCAAGTAATCAGAAATATTCATATACAAATCCCGACCATAATAACGACCACGATTCATCAAGTGAATCTAACTGTTACTCCTCTATTGATGCAGACTTGGTGCCCAATACAAGAGATATTCCCTTATTCGACTTTGATAAAGATGCTGTTGGTTCCAACGTAAATCTCGATCCACAAATAACTCCACTTCATGTTTTTGACACTATTTTTACGGCGGATATATTAAATCTCGACATAGTAGAAAACTTGTTTTTCGAGAAGTAACTTCAGATGAAATGAACGAGTTCTTGTTTATTACAAGCACAAGTCTCATTGACTCATAGAAGTCAGCTTCCTTCTATGGATCTATTATATTTTTATTCCACTTTTTCATGTTTTTTTCTGTACAAAGATTTGAACAAATATTGCAGTGCTTTTCCTGTGCAGGAAAAGGTGCAAAGCGGTTGGCAAAAATTAACCCTTTAATGAACATGCTGATAAATCGATTTCACTATTGTTTCTCTCCTTAACAACCGCTGCCACTTGATGAACCATTGTTCCTCATGTTTCGAACATACACCAAGGGAAAACAATCTAAGTATGAATTCATATACATATACTGACATGATATCTGTATATAGCCAGTTGTCTGGAGAATGTGAAAGAGTTCTGAATAACCTAAAGGTCATTCATCATCATTATTCATTAGAGTTCGTATTTATCATTAACATGTTTGATTAAAGATAACTTACCTACTACATGATTTTTATCAAACATATGTACAGCTATAGCAGACTTGTCTTAACGATTTTCAAAGAAATTTTGATATGTTATGTATTTGCCCTATATATAATTGTTCACAATTTTTACAAATATCTTTATGTTCTCGATCCATCCTGCTTATCCACTTGATTTTTTGATTGCATAATGAGTTTGCAAACTCATTTTCAAATTAACCTTGAAATAGATTTTAGATAGACCTGTATATGCAGGATAGTTTGGTAATTGCTTTCTCATATGCTTACGTATAAAAAGCAATGTAATCGGTTTAAATTTTCAAAAAAATTGTTTCCTTTTCTCGACGTTTTATGGCCTAAACAACATGAAAAACACATTTTTTGAAAAACAATTCGTGCCTGTGTGTGTGCGATATCTTTTGAATCATATTATATCGATATAAAATTTGGCACAAAAACTCTTAGCCATAAAATCTAGGTCAAGTTCGTTAATGAGCAAAATCCAACCAGTGGCGGGGCTCTTTATTTAAGCATAATCCCCCATTCTTGATCCGCCATTTTACATTTTGACAAGTAATTAGACATAGCAATTTTAAAATGCATAATTTTGCACCCTAAAAACGGTGCGCCACTGGTTATTATTTTTGTTTATTTTGAAATTATATAAAAAAGTATTAGCTTGTTTTTTTAATTTTGTAACTTGAAGTTGCTTATTATTGGCGAAGATTCGTTTACATATATAAGAAAGCATAATTTGGGAGCGGTTTTTTACATACTACTCGTTCTCTAGAGTTACCTAATGGAGTTACATTCTTCGCCCTCATCCTATGTGTTTGTCCCTATTTGTCACTATTAACCACTTCTGCTCCAACCCGTTCTATACTGCAATTTGTTTAATAGTGCTTAATTATTTATTATAACTTTGATGTAGATGTATGCTGCATATTGTGATTGGAATCATTGGTTATGAATCGTTTAGTGTTAGTTTAGTTTAGTGTTAGTTTCTTTACGTTAGGACAGGTCTACCGTAGCCCTACATATTTTTTATAAAAATCGTACAGTTTATGAGGTATCATTAATCAAACATGTTAGTAATATATACGAATTTGATTGCTATGAAAGTTTAGAGATCTAGAAAAACAAACAGTGTCATAATGTGTAATAACGATCAAAGACCTTTAGGCAAAACTAATTAAACTTTTATAACTGTCACTTTCACCAGGAAAGCAAGGAAGTTACTCGCTGATGGTATATATAGAAATTTATAATATATATATATATATATATATATATATATATATATATATATATATATATATAAATTTCTTTAGCTCGTCCTAGTCGATTGCTAATGACGATAGCTTAGCTATTGAAATGCGTATGGTGTTTTTTAATTTTTTTGAGGTACGTTTGTTATATTTTGTATATTTTATGTTTGTGTATTCTGTATTATTACTCTGTCGCTATTCCGCATCGAAATACACTTCTTACACAACTAATTCCTTTAAAATCCCTATCGCAATTCATATTCCATTCTCTATCTACTTTAATTTTTCAATAAGTATCATAATTTCACATCATTATCACTCATATTCTATTTATATTATTTTTTCTGCTTCCACATTTTTGGTTTCTATGTTTTTTAATCTATTGACGTTTTTCAAATTTTCTTTTTCTATGTATAGTTATTTTGAATTATATTTCCCTAATTTCGTTTCAAAAGGCGGGTGACCATAATTTCTATATCCATATTATCATTACCCATCTTTTTATTTTCAATAAGTAGTAAGACAGACACCTCAATTTTCACTTTTTGTGACGTCATTTGATCTTGGCGATTTCCGATAACGTAATTAGCCTGGATTTGACCTTGGGACTGACCCTGGGTTGACCTTGAACCTGACATTCACGGTCACGTTACGTCAATACTCGCACGCGAGCATTAACCTAACCTAAACCGTGCGTTTATTAATCTAATCTAACATTATACGTGTATTGACCTAACCTAAAACGAGAGAAACAAGCACTATCAACTTCTATTACAAAAAACATTCGTTAGTTTCCGTGTGTTTTCGTGTTTGCATGTTTCTGTGTTTGCGTGCCTGCGTCTTTTCGTGTTTACGTGTTTGTGTGTTTTCGTGTTTGCGAGTTTTCGTGTTTGCGTGTTTTCCTGTTTGCATGTTTTTGCGTTAGCTTGTTTCCGTGCTTGCGTGTTTTCACGTTTGCGTGTTTGCATGGTTGCGTATTTGCATGTTTTAGTGTTTGTGTATTTGCATGTTTTCAAGTTAGCGTGTTTTTGTGTTTGCGTGCATTGGCATTTGCATGTTTTAGTGTTTGCGTGTTTGCATGTTTTCGCGTTAGCGAATTTTCGTGTTTACGTGTTTGTTTTCGTTTTTTTCAGTTTGCGTGTTTTCGTGTTTGCGTGTTTTTGCGTTTATGTATTTGCGTATTTTCATGTTTGCGTGTTTTCGTGTTTGCGTGTTTGCATGTTTTCCCATTAGCGTCTTCGTGTTTACGTGTTTATGTTTCCGTGTTTTCCAGTTTGTGAGTTTTCGTGTTTGCGTGTTTTCGTGTTAGCGTGTTTGCGTGGTTTCGTATTTGCATGTTTGCGTGTTTTCGCGTTTATGTGTTTGCGTGTTTTCATGTTTGCGTGTTTTCGTGTTTGCATGTTATCGCGTCAGCGTGTTTTCGTGTTTTCGCGTTTGCGTGTTTTTACGTTTGCGCATAAGCGTGTTCTCGTGTTTCCATGATTTCGTGTTTGCGTATTCTGCGTTTGCGTCGATGCGTATTTGTATGTTTTCGGGTTAGAGTGTTTTCGTGTTTACGTGTTTTCGTGTTTGCATGTTTGTTTTCGTGTTTTCCAGTTTGCGTGTTTTCGTGTTCGCGTGTTTTCCTGTTTGCATGTTTTCGCGTTAGCGTGTTTTCGTGTTAACGTGTTTTCGCGTTTATGTGTTTGCGTGTATTCATGTTTAGGTGTTTTCGTGTCTGCGTGTTTGCATGTTTTCGTGTTTACGTGTTTTCGTGTTTGCGTGTTTGTGTTTTCGTGTTTTCCAGTTTGTGAGTTTTCGTGTTTGCGTGTTTTCGTGTTTGCGTGTTTGCATGATTTCGCGTTAGCGTGTTTTCGTGTTTGCGTTTGCGTGGTTGCGTATTTGCATGTTTTGGCGCTAGCGTGTTTTCATGTTTGCGTGTTTGCATGTTTTCGTGTTAGCATGTTTGCATTTTTTCGTGTTTGCGCATTTGCATGTTTTCGCGTTAGCGTGTTTGCGTGTTTTCGTGTTGGTGTGTTTGCGTGGTTGCATATTTGCATGTTTTCGTATTTTCGCGTTTATGTGTTTGCGTGTTTTCGTGTTTGCGTATTTTCGTGTTTTCGCGTTTGCGTGTTTTTATGTTTACGCGTAAGCGTGTTTTCGTGTTTGCATGATTTCGCGTTAGCGTGTTTTCGTGTTTGCGCGTTCTGCGTTTGCGTGGTTACGTATTTAAATGTTTTTTCGTTAGTGTTATTTCGTGTTTGCTTGTTTTCGTGTTTACGTGTTTTCGTGTTCGCGTGTTTGCGTTTCCGCGTTTTCCAGTTTGTGAGTTTTCGTGATTGCGTGTTTTCGTATTTGCGTGTTTGCATGTTTTCGCGTTTATGTGTTTGCGTGTTCTCACGTTTGCGTGTTTTCGTGTTTGCATGTTATCGCGTTAACGTGTTTTCGTGTTTGCGTGTTTTCGCGTTTGCGTGTTTTTATGTTTTCGCATAAGCGTGTTTTCGTGTTTTTGCGTTAGTGTGATTTCGTGTTTGCCTGTTTGAATGTTTTCGTGTTAGCGTGTTTTCGTGTTTTCATGTTTGCGTGTTTTCATGTTTGCGTGTTTGCATGTTTTCGTGTTAGCATGTTTGCATTTTTTCGTGTTTGCGTGTTTTCGTGTTTGCGCATTTGCATGTTTTCGCGTTAGCGTGTTTGCGTGTTTTCGTGTTGGTGTGTTTGCGTGGTTGCATATTTGCATGTTTTCGTATTTTCGCGTTTATGTGTTTGCGTGTTTTCGTGTTTGCGTATTTTCGTGTTTTCGCGTTTGCGTGTTTTTATGTTTTCGCGTAAGCGTGTTTTCGTGTTTGCATGATTTCGCGTTAGCGTGTTTTCGTGTTTGCGCGTTCTGCGTTTGCGTGGTTACGTATTTAAATGTTTTTTCGTTAGTGTTATTTCGTGTTTGCTTGTTTTCGTGTTTACGTGTTTTCGTGTTCGCGTGTTTGCGTTTCCGCGTTTTCCAGTTTGTGAGTTTTCGTGATTGCGTGTTTTCGTATTTGCGTGTTTTCATGTTAGCATGTTTTCGCGTTTATGTGTTTGCGTGTTCTCACGTTTGCGTGTTTTCGTGTTTGCATGTTATCGCGTTAACGTGTTTTCGTGTTTGCGTGTTTTCGCGTTTGCGTGTTTTTATGTTTTCGCAAAGCGTGTTTTCGTGTTTTTGCGTTAGTGTGATTTCGTGTTTGCCTGTTTGAATGTTTTCGTGTTAGCGTGTTTTCGTGTTTTCATGTTTGCGTGTTTGCATGTTTTCGTGTTTACGTGTTTGCTTGTTTTCGCGTTAGCGTGTTTTCGTAATTGCGTGTTTTTGCGTTTGCGTGATTTCGTGTTTGCGTATTTGCATGTTTTCGCGTTAGCGTGTTTTCGTGTTTTCGCGTTTACGTGTTTGCGCCTGTGCCTGTGTTCGCATTTGTGTTTGTTTGTGTCTTCGGGGTGTGTCTGTGTGTGTAGGAGAGAGACGGGGGAAACGAGCACGGGCAACTTCTATTACAGCAAACATTCGCTAGTTTAAAAATAACCCACTTGATGTCATCATAAACATACAAATTTGCTTTTAAAAATAAGTGTAATCTAATTAGTGGGATTTTTTGTCATATAGGTGAAATTTTGCGACACGAGGCTATCAGCGAAGGCTGTTTCCAGCGATACCCGTATATTGGAGGAATTGGTGTAAGCACTCGACAATATTCGGATAGGGTCGGTTGTCTGCGGGAGTCGAGGGGTGGGGGTCGAACTAACTATAGTCTCGTTAGTGAGATTCTTACCTACATGACACAAACTTGTTACCTTCATCCGTCTGTAGATTTGCCTGTGTATTATCACTTTCACACATCATTAACCGTCAGTATATAATTATACCATTCATTATATTTATTTAGATATCTCATGTCGCAAAGATCAACCCACCATAACTCTAAATGTTACTCACAATATACTGTTTCGAATAAATTTCTCGCTACAGATTTACCTATGGTGTACGCTTCTAGTTTCTGTAACCACGCTCTAATATCTATCCTAGGGGCATGGTTATAGATCTAAGCGCTTTTTTGACAGAGGTATTTCTGCTTAGGCCGAACATGCATCTAAAACTTTCTTATGTGATAGTATGACAAGTCTTATGGTATAGTATGACAAGTTTTATCGGTAAAACTCGAAAATTAAAAAAATAGTATTCTAATAAGAAGTCAACATACTTAACTTGATTATAAAATCTAAGGCCCTTTTTGACGGAGGTTTTTCTGATAACGTAGACAGACATTGTATGTAAAATAATATAGAGATGAAATCTAGCTTAAAGAAGAAGAGACAGACATTTCGTTGCATACATCACAATATTGAAGATCCTATCTACGCATTAGAAAACGTACTACTGATTCGAGATTGGATAAAGATAAACTCAAAAAGATGAATGCGGTACAGCTTCTGAGAACGAATAGGAAGATTTGAAGGCGCGTGTAGTATTTCTAGCTGAAAAACAGCTAATTTAAGAATAATCTCACATCTATGTAATAATAGTGGTAAATAAAGACTGTATATTATCATTTGCATATATTTAAAGTGTAGTCACCAACGAATGAGCATTATTATTATGAACCAACATCAGGGACATTAGATGTTTTACTGGTTTGTTAATAAACCATTACAATATAATCGATATATGTCGCTTTGTGTACCTTTTTTAATATCAAAAATGACCCTATTGTTTTCTTTCCTCTTAATCTACTAAAATTAAACAGTTATAAATTTTATTATTATGAAAATATTTTACTATTTTTAAAGAAAGTATGATATTCAATATCAATACACAATTTTACGTAATTTAGATTGTTAAAATTGATTATATAATTTACAAGGTGCCAATAATAATTAACTCAAAACCTGAAAGTAGATTTGGTAATATTAACTCTTAGGTCAGTAACAATAGAAAAATATCTCAAGGTGAAATAATTTTAAAGCATGTTATAAATAAATTCATACAGGCAAGGTCACGCTAACCAACTTGTAATTAACGCGAAAGGTGAATAGAAAATTACAAGCGTGTGTTAGAGATAATTAGATTAGATTTGTATATTTAAGTTATACATTGTAAAAACATTATGTGCAATGACAGTGAAACAGATTTTTTATGGACAGGAACGCATTAAAGAGCGAGTAATGCTTGATGTATATCTATTATAATACTAACGTTGTCTTAATCACGAATTTTTAAAGTAATTCTTTATATATTCACAACACCGTTGAAGGTGACTTTTACATTCTCAAGGTAAAATCATTCAAAAGCATGTCAATAAAATTCGTATAGGCAAGGCCACAAAATGGGAATTAAAAGAAATGTAATAATTTTAATAACATTTTTACGATAATAATTATGCAGCCTCTTGTATAATAAGCTCATTACGAAAAATAAAATCACGTTGTAAAGAAAAAGCAGGTATCTATGTCAGAATGACGTTTAAACTTCATGTCAGATAGAGACTAATAGACATAAACACATTTTAACTGAAAAAATTCCAAGGCTACTCACTTCTATAAGATATCAATAATACGGTTTAACCATTTTCAATTTTAATTAATTTCAGACTTACCTTACGCTGTCTATACCTGCCTTACAAGGCTAAGGCCCCTTATTAGAATACAAAAAATTCACAAGGCCAACTCCAAGACCAGACCCGAGATCAGTGTCAAAGTCAAATTGCGTTGCCCACATGACCGCCAAGGTCAGGCCCAAAGCCAACCCATGGTTAGTCCCAAGGTCAATTCAAGGTCTAACACGTCATCGTAAACTTCCAAGGTCAAATGACGTCACAAAAAGTGAAAGTTGAGGTACTGATTTTACTTTTACTACTTCCATATTACAATTTTCCACGTTTTTGCTCTCCATAATCTTAGTTGTTTTCATTTATTTTATCCAAGTTTTCAATTTTTTGCTTTCCTTACCTTTTCGGATTCTATACCTTTGTATTTCATACTGCCTTTTCACGTTTTTGGTTCCCATGTTATTTTCTTTTTCATATTGTAGTCTGCCATACTGCTATGCCATATTCATACGTTTTAATTAAATTTACATCCACACATACAGACGCACGCACGCACATACGCACACACACGTTCATTTTTAAACGTGATAATAAAAAGTAATTTAAATTACTTACGGTTTATTTTTGATACACAAATGAAATACACAATGGGATATGACATCATTTCATTTAAAGAATTCATTAACTGTTATTAATTTAGTCATATAAATGTACAGCTGGAACCAAAAATAAGTGACGTCATCACTGGCTTATTTTTTAAATACATTAACTTTTTATTAAAATATTTAGTTTTCTTCGTTAAATAAATGATCCAAATTATTGTGCCCTTAAAGTACATAAGCGGTGGAGTTTTGTAGAATTTTTGTTCAGTGGCGGAGAAAGCGTTTTTTTTTAAGATAATGTTCACCATAGCATGCATTGATGGTCAAATTTATATCGTGCTTTGATGCATATTATTAATTCTATTACGCACGGGAAAAGAATATTTATACACACTTTTAAGCAGATCTACAAGAAAATGCAATTATTATTCTTTTTTCTATGCTTTACAGTTCCATAATGAGTTTCGTTAACGTACCGTTAAGTTGGTAGTAATGACCAAACCTTAAATTCACTGTTTTCATTTAAATTATTTCTTATTAGAAACGTTAATTAAATAAATTTGTATTAGTAGTAAGTAAATACAAAGAATTAAACCCATTAATTAACTAAACAATAAAATTAAACGAACAAGATTAAACGGCTACTGAATTACTTTTGAACGGATCAATTATTATAAACATTTACATTTATAACTGGATGCTCTGATGAATTTATCACTACAGCAGGTATTTCATACTCATGAGCTTATTACCTTTTGTGATCGTCAACACGAAGCCACAGGGGGTGTCTATTCCTTCCTTTTTCGTTAAGGATTTCCAATCACCATGTCGTTTAATTATTAGTAAATTGTCACCATGGTTTGCCAAATGGGGATCAGATGATCTCCGAAAACAGCTTAGAGTTAGGTAGTTTTAAAAACGCGGATATTACTTTTTGACCAGCCGCTGTATACTTTAAAGTAGAAATAATGTTCAGAGTAAGGATTTTTTGATGAAAACTTTCAATTAAGCGCGGCAGTTTGCAAAAGCATAAATGATTTGTAGAGAGAAGGGAAGATGCAGTAACAGTCGCTTTAAGTAAGCGGTCAGAGTTGGTTGATAGTAACCAAAGGGGGTAATAGTCAAGTTACCCTACATTTAAAATTAAAGTAAGATAACATTTAGTGTATAATAGGGAACAAGTGAAATTACCTTCCTCATTAAGAAAATAAAAGGCTAAAGTAAATACTTAAATGCAAATGTTATCGAGTTGGTGAAAAAGATTATGTAATAATTTAAAATCGCGTTTTGTGCACATCGAAAGTGTTCCAAGATTGTGTTTAAATATTGAACGATTAAATGTAAAATAAGACAATCGATACAGTGTAATAGATCGATATATAAAGCAAAGTAACCGGAAAACATTGACAATTAAAAGCAGGGTCGTTAGTAGTTCGCTTGCAATTCGTCGCGCACGCTGTTTGTTAGTTAAAATTGAACAATTAAAGTAATAATACACTATTATAAATATATCAAGCAATCATTTACAAAAATCATAAACATGTTGGAAAGAAAATTGCAATAGACTTAATCCACAAAGAATTTGTAAACAAGATATTGTGGGAGCAAAAGAAGCAAGGCGCCAAGTTCTCATCATCGGCCCAATTGCTTGGCCATATTGTAGTTACGTCATCGGCTTTCAACGAAGCAACAGATAAGTACGATTTCCAATTGTTTAAATAAAGAAACGTTCACGTGTTTTATTTTCTCTAAATTTGAATTTGAGTATTAAAATTGAATGCAGAATATTCCATTCAATTTTGATAAAGGGTTTTTGTTGCATGTTAGTATTAAGAATAGTATTTATAATCAAAGGTGTGATTGTTATACGTTGTTGTGAACAAAACATTTTGCACTGCGAATTTCAGTAATTAAATAAGTATAACGTTTGATTTATTTTTATTATTAAAGACTATTAATATTAAAAGCTTACATTAACATTAAATATATAAATGCGGAAGGAAGCACACTCAATAGAAATCCAAATCAATAAAAAAATCAAATTGAGTATAAATTTTGGTAATTGATAACAGTGGCCATTTATTTTAACGTTTGAGCTAGCTGGTGCATCTTGATAAGACAAGAATTAGCAAACGTAAATATTAAAGTCCATTTAATCAAACTGAAATTAAATAGCAAGCGAATTAAAATTAAACTAGTAGATGATATCTTTATAAATCAAACCCATTCCGCTTAAATTAAAAGGTAACCAATCCACATTTTCCCAAGAACGATATCAATTTTGTATTAAATAATTTCAGAAATCATATTGAATTATAAAAGAACCCAAGTTTTATTCTTTGTAACGGGGTGAAAACAAACACAAGTAATAACCACAGGTATTACGCCCGTTCCAACGAACAGAGAATTACAAGTAGGGTAAACCCAGAAAAATTAAACCGCTCTTTGTAATGCCGGTAATTTTTGTAACTATACGTATAACGGCACGATCACTGTATATACATCATTTGGGGCTATTTAGACTGCTACTAGGGTAGTAACACCCCCTAAGAACCTTAACTTCGTTTCTTCCGATCCTATCCTATCCTTAATCCCACGATACATACATATTTAATGTATGTATGTTGAAAATCCATTTATGTGGATGAGTGAGTTTGGAAAGTTCAAGCAGCCGCGCTTCTTCTTGGGGAGGGAATAAACCACGTTACACATGTTATATATTTTATACCTTTTTTGTATTTCATATTGAAAAATGACGAACATTAGATCTGTGGTAAGACCCGTAACCAACAAAACACACCCAGGGATCACACAAAAAAATACCGATCAATAGCTAAGCTATCATCATTAATTGTTCACTAGGACGAACTAAAGAACTTTCTAATATATACATCAGCTTGTCTGGTGATAGTGAAAATTATGAAAGTTTAATGAGCTCTAAGCAGTTTAAAGTCCTTGATTATCAATGGAATTCGTTCGATTTTCAAGATCTCTGATCTTTCATAGCAATAAAGTTCGTACGTGTTAACGTGTTTGATTAAAGATACCTTATCTGCTACATGATATTTTATCAAACCCACGCAAGGATACGGCAGACTTGTCTCAACATTTGTGTTTGATATGAGCTAAATGTTCTTTAAAGCTAATTTTGATAGGTCGTTTAGTTTACCCTACATATATTTGCTCACAATTTTACAATTAAATGTATAAATTCTCGGCCTATCCTGTTTATCCACTTGATCCTTTTGATTGCCTAAATTTTAGATAGACTTTTTGTATAATCTAGATAGTTGGGAATTCTACATAACCTGCTTCTATTTGCTCTCCAGCGCTGCCTAATGTAATTACATTTTTAATCATCGTCCGATGATATGATATGGAAACCCATTTTATGTAGCAATTTCTTTAATAGTTCGTAATTCTTCATTGTAATTTTGAACTAAAAGAGAAAAATTAAACACTCCATGAACCAAAAAATTACAAACCGCTCATTCATACTGTCTTCATTGGTTATGAATTATTAATTGTGTTTAATGAAAATCACGTAGTAGATCAGGTATCTTTAATTAAATATATTAATAATAAGTACATACTTGATTGCTATGAAAGTTCAAAAACAAACAAATTCTAATGAATAATGACGGTCAAGGACCTTTACGCTACCCAGAACTCATTAAATTTTCGTAGCTTCCACTTTTACCAGAAAATCAACTAAGCCGTTACTCGCTATGGTATATACATCCTGGAAATTTCCTTTAGTTTGTTCTAGTCGACCGCTGGTAATGATAGGTTAGCTACTGAAACGCGTCCGATATTTTTTAATTTTGTGTGGTACGTGAGTGCATTTTGTGTGATATATAATTTATATATTTTGTACATGTTATATTACCCATATAGTGTCCTAAATTTGTTTTGCATTATTACATTCTCGGAAACCGTTTTAGCTACAGAGTTGGTTAAATTAGGAAAGTGTTAGAGAATGTTGTTACAAATTTAAATCAGCCTCAACATTTAATTTATCTTTTGTGAAGTTTGACATATCAGTTTTAACTTCTGCCAGCAACTCGTAAGTGAGTATTATGGTTTTTTATTAATACATTATTAGAGCACTTTTATAAGAAAAGGATTTAATAAAAACAAAAATGAACATTTTATTTCTTATGACGCCATATTCGATGTTTGTATTTTAGGAAAAAGCGCTTCAAGAGCTTTTGAATGGTGTATTACAAGCTTAGGTTAATAGTTGCCTTAAGCTCCTAAATTCCAAATTAGTGTAGTGGGCAAAAACAAAAGAATGCCTCCTGTCATTATTCCATATCGCTGAGTTGTCCTTAAATTGGGCTGTTTATTTTCGGTGAAAGAGATATTTGCAAATATTGCAAGAACAAATTATTCCTGCTATTAGGAATGCTGCTCCCCAAATAAATGGTCCACACGTCCACGATTTAGTTTCAACAAGATGGCTGCTCGATCGACAATACCAGATAGGTAATGGAGTTGCTTAGAAACACTTTTGACGAAAACATTATCTCCAATAATACGCCCATTGCTTGGCCGGCTTAGATCACCAGAACTTACACCTCCCAATTTTTATTTACGGGGATGAGCCAAAAATGAGTTGTACGAATATTCTCTGCCTGAAAATCGCTAGGAATTGGAAAACAGGCGACAAGATGTTTTAACGAACGTTAAAGAAATACATTACCCAGAAGTGTGCAAATGTGATAAATAGAGTTGTAGTAACACGACCTGCTTAGCATTCGGGAGGTAATGGGTTCGATTCCCGTTACCGTCTACACTGTATGAGGTTTTTTTAGAGAACCCTATCTCCGTTTCTTCCGATTCTATCCTGACCACACCCATCCCCAGTCCCACCATGCATATATACATGATGCATGTATGTACATATGCTGGGAATGAAATATTTGACCTTTTCCTTTTCCTTTTAAAAATTTGTTTATTACATTTTTGTTCCATTCTACTAAAGTTCTATTTAATTATTAGGTAATTAGATGGTTAGTGAAAGCCTAATAATGAATAGGAAGTTCTTAACTAGAAATCTAAAATGTCTCTTTTTGTCTTGATGCCAATTTTTAAATAGGTAAGCCTATTTGAACTTAGGGAAATAGAATAATGACATGAGATATGCTTTTGTTTCATGATGGCGGCCACGCGTAATCAAAGCCTACTATGAAAAAAACTATCGTTTATGATTTTGAAGCGTAAAGAAGCTATTGACCTAAACTTGTAGTACTTCATTAAAAAGCTCTGGTAAAGCATTTTGCAAAAATACATAAATCTAATTTGGTGTCGGTAAGACTATAAGAGTTCAGGTAGATATCTCGAGAACGAATGAAGCTGGACAATTACCTTTGCGTTCATTAAATTCCTCTTATTCATGACTCGATTAATTGTATAAAAGTGCTAAAATAATGAATTATCGAAAAAAACTATACCACTCATTCACGAGCTGCCGGCAAAAGTGAAAATGCACCATTTTGGTTTTCCCCATTATCTCAAAAACCACAAAAGATAAATCAAGCTTTAAGGCGGATTTGAATTTATAATAAAGCTTTCTATAACTTTCCTAATTTGACCAAATCTGTAGTTAAAACGGTTTCCGAGATAGCAATACATGTAAACCAAATTTGGGACAACCTGTACATTTTATACGTTCTACAGGGTGTCCCAAAATTCATTTCCCAGCCGCTGGGGTTATACTATATGACCAAAAATAAGTTGGAAATCACCTGAGTCAAAATTTCGAAAAGTTGCCCCTTACGAAATTATGGCCATGTAAAAAATTGCATTCATGTTTTCAAATATCCAAGCAATAATAGTTTATTAATTTAAACCAAGTGGCATACACACACAATACAATTAGAATACTTAAATTTACAAAGGCAATTGTACGAAATGTTCGCCATTATGTTCTATGCATGCATGCAATCAGCGAAGAAAATTGTTTTCAACACGTTTGTAATTTGAGTTAAAGCTCCATCACCTTCATTATTCGGTAGGACTTTGTATACTGTATTTTTCAAGTAACCACAAAGCCAAAAGTCTATTGAGTTGAGATCCTGGTACCTAGGTGGCTAACACGTAGGTCCCCGCCACCGATCCATTTATCGGGAAATCGACAATATAATATCTCTGGAACAACTCGAGAATAAGGAGCAGGCGCTCCATCATGTTGATGTGCAATAGTTTGACGTTGCAATAAAGTGTTTCCGCAAACATTTGCATAATTCTCTGCGTTTAATATTCTAGGCAAAAAATGTGGTCATATTATGTTATTACCCATCAGACCAATCCACGCATTTACACCCCAGTGCACTTGATTATGTGATTCTCTAACTTGATATGGATTATCGTAATTCCAGCTATGCAAGTTGTGCTGATTAAACACCCCTTGTGGATTAAAATGGGCCTCGTCACTCCACAACACTTGCTTAAAAAAATCTTCATTTGTATCTAAGCAATTTAAAAACCATCTGCACAACAATAAGCGCACCTCACAATCCCCAGGATGCAATTTTTGAACCGGCTATAGGTGATAAGGATACAGATTTTCTCTTTGTATGAATCTGTGAATAGTACTACAACGATGGTGCCGATTGGTTTCCAAGATCCTGGTACTTACAGACATGTCGTGTAGTAACTGCTCTTCCTGTTGCCATGTTAGCCGTCTAGGACTACCAGCATGAATCATTATGGGCATTATAATAAGTATGAAAACTGAATTGTTTATCTTTGTACGTCATTTTAAAACCGAAATATTTTACAATCAAACATTGACACACAAAATGTCATATTCTGTCTTCGTCAATGGTGACTTAACTATAAATAAAGTATCTTCACCTGGATACCTATTTCAAAAATTGATTTGCCGAAATACCTTCATTGCGATCTTAAGATGGCTATAATTTCGTAAGGAGGAAATTTTCGAAAATTTGACATAAGTGACTTTCGACTTTTTTGGCCATAGAGCCTAACCCCGGCGGCTGGGCAATTAATTTTGGGACACACTGTATATATATATATATATATATATATATATATATATATATATATATATACCTGTATATTTTATATTATTACATCTCAATAAAATTTATACAGAACCGATCAAAATCTCTATCGTAAACCATATTCCATTCCGTCTCTATTCTTCATTTTTCCAATTATTTCGATTTCAATATTATTGTCGCCCATATTATTGTTTTCCACTTTTTCTGCTTTCCGTATGTACTATTATTTTTTTACTTTATTGTCGTTTTTCAAATTATCCTTTGCGTAGATATATATAGTTATTTTGTATATTTGCGCAATTTCGTTTCTAAAGTTCGGTGCCCATATTATCTTTTCCCATAATCTTATTTTCCACATTGCCATTTTCAAACTTTCGTTTTTCATATTTTTACCTTCCATAGTTTCGTTTGTTTTCATTACCTTTGTTCAGCTTTCATTACTTCTTTTTTGGTTTACAAACCTTAGTATTCCATACTACCTTTTTTATGGTTTTGGTTTCCATTTAATTACCGTACTCATATTTTTATTTTCCATATTGTCGTTTGCCATATTGTTATTTTCCATACTTTCTATTTAAATTTACTTTTCATACCATTTTCTCCTGAAACGTCACCTAGAAAATCGTTTTAAAGGTAAGTGTTATATGGGTCACATTAGTACATCTTTGAGTTATGACCTAAACATTCGAAAAAACATTGATTGCATAAACATTAATTATGATTCTTAAGTATACGAACAGAAAAATACAAATAAGGTAAAGCCGAGAAGCTGAGAGCACTTTTTTTTGGAATGCTTATAATTTTTGTATGTGATTTTTTTATTTGTAACACACACACACACACACACACACCGCCCGCACGCACGCACGCACGCACACCACACACACACACACACACACACACACACACACATACACACACACATACACACACGCACACGCACAGGCACGACAGCGCACGCGCACGCACGCACACACACACACACACACACACTATATATATATATATATATATATATATATATATATATATATATATATATATATATATATATATTAGACATTTCTTTAGTTCGTCCTAGTCGAGGGCTGATGATAATAGCTTATCTATTGAAATGCGTTCGGTGTTTTCTACTTTTGTGGGGTACGTGGGTGTATTTTGTTTGTTATATAGGGTGGGTGTCTACTCCGTGGACGTAGCATTTTTCCTTAACTATTAGAGATATCAAAACCAATTTTGGTGTGGTAATACACGATCATTGGACCTACATTCTACAAATATTTAGGTATGTAAAGGGTGATTGACAAAATATTCCAACTCAAACCTGTGTTTTTTTAAATGGACTACCCTTTATATTTTTGCATTTTTGTATTCACTGTTACATTTAGAATAAAAGTATAGAAATTTGTATCTGTATCACTAACCGTTCATAGCCATAAGACAGACAAAGTAAATGAAAACAAACGGAATTATGGAAACCAAAAACATGGAAAATGAAAGTAATGGAAAATGGTAATATGGAAAATAAAAAGATGAAAATGGAAAATGGAAATATGGACACCAAACCTTAGAAACGAAATTATGTATATTTAATACAATAAAAAAAAACAATAATACTAAAGGAAAGAGATAATATGGCAATAGAAAACACGAAAAAAGCAAATATGTACTGGAGAATTTTGGAAATCAAGAAAAACGAAATTTAAAAAAAACCAGGAATGGAAAAATATTGAATTGAAAAAATGAAAAAAACTAAATTATGGAAACAGAAAAAAGTGAAAGGACCCTGCACACCTCTTATGGGTTTTTAGACCACAGTCAAATTTAATCAAATTTTAATATGTTATAGACTAAAACTATCTGAACAATATTTGTCATTGGACCAACTTAATATAATGGCTAGTTTTTGATATACATGGCGTTAAAGTAATAGTGCCTAATAAGAATAATGGCTGTTCAGTGGGTTTTAACATTGATATACGCAAGTGTTACCATTACACATTATACTTTTTTGTAATTCTTATTATTCTGTACTTTCTAACGTTTTATACAGGGTGTTTCAACAAAAATTAGTATTAAATATGATTATTTACATGATAAAAAATGGAACTTATACATAGAATAAACAACCTAATATTTACATGATTTATATACAAGAAAAGCAACATTTAGACGGCAGCATGTCTGTTTAAAACATCTTGAGTAGCGGCTAGCACTTTGGTTTGCGGTAGCCTAATAACTTCTTCGTGCCTTGCATAGCCCAAAAACCAAATAACTGCTGCTATATGTGCACACATACCTACAGTTCGCGCTCCTGTTTTGCATTGGCAATAGTAGCCAAATATAGGACCATCTTCTTGTTCAGCATCATTATCAGGAACAGGGTTATAGCTAATTATTATTTGATATTTAATTTGATTTCTATGTCTAGATCTAATTCTAAGCCGAACGAGATTTAATTCGATGAACGCAGTATCAATTTCGAAAAAGTGGTTGCCCAGTTGGTGATTGTTATCCTGTATGTAAGAAGATGCTAGTTTAAGTTGGAAAGTTCCGTAAGTTATGCGTCTTAATTGAGCTATATTTAGAACTGGAAAATTTTCTAATTGGTTTTGTTCTAAAGGTACTCATCTGCCGTGCAGCCTCAACAAGCTTTCATTTTCCGCTCTAGCTTGTACATGATTAGGTTCGTTTACCATTTGAATCATTTCTTATGCTAGTTCTTCATTTGCTTCTTCCATGTGTAATATCCACCATTAGCGGTTTATTAGGGCACAGGCAACACGGAAAAATGTCCGCAAATTGGGTATTTTGGCAATTGAAAAGCAGTTACGTAAAATTTTAAATATTGACTGAACGTGTCCGTTTCGAGCTTCTACTACCCACCTTTGCTTAGTAATAATTCTGCTAGCGTTGGCTTCTACAATTGGCAATTGACGTCTACCATCTAGCACTGGTGGAATTTGCACAGATATGCCAATATTATTTAAAATTCCCGAGCATCTCGGTAGCCTCTATCCACAATCACAACATCGCCAGGTTGCAGCCAGTGTCTTAGTTCTTGATCCTGATTATATTGGTATCTTAATATACTCGCATCATTATTTCTTGGGTCGAAAAGGTATGGACCATGAACATCCAAAATATATCCATCTGGGGCAACAACTAGCACTGGCTTAACAAGATGGCAATGTTTGTGAACTGAATAGGACTGCCTGAGGGTCTGAAAATTTTTGCTACGCTCTATGTTAACATAAGTGGCATCGATACAAATAATGGCTTTTGGGTTTTCAGGTTCCTCATTAAATAACTCATTTGCAAATCTGGTAACGTGTTCAGCAATAAATTGGTTACGGTTTATGTGACGAGGTCCTAAATTCTGGGGCACAAAATTATTGGATAATGATTCCTTAACTTTTTGAATTGCCAATGAGACACCCTGTCTGCTACCATAAGAAAACATCGCCGCTAAAAACGTGTCTGAAAGTCCTTGACGTAATTTACATAAAAAACACAGTAAATCTTTTTTTTAACTTCTCTGCTTCTCTGTAAATATTAACATTCGCACAAAAGTTGAACAATTCCCGAAATTGATCCCTGTTTAAGGATGACAGCGCACTTAGCTCCTCATCACTGAAACTGTTTTCATCCAAAAAAGTTTCATTTTTTGTGTTACTTTCTCGTATTGTTGTCAACAACTGATCCAACTCTGCCCCTTTTAAATTGTATGGCTTTTTAATGGACCTTATACCATTTTCTAATGGAAAAAGTAATAAACCATTGATACGTGTAAAATTTGGTTTATAAATTTATGGTCTTTAAGTTACGACTCATCTTGTATGTTGTTGGAAAATGGCAACATTGCCACTAAAAATCGTTTAAAATTTAAAATGTTTCAAACATGGGATTACTTTAACATCTTTGGATTGGTGAAAATAATCAGGCTATTGTTTTTGGGTTTTCTGGTACCTTCAGAGAAGAAGGAAAACGTCATTTTGGCAAAAAGAAATTGAATGCGTAGTTAGAAGCACATGTAAAATTTGGAAAAGGTGTTCTTAAAAATTTGATTGAATTTTTCAAGTAAAATTTTAACTCAGCCTGTTGCTGGTTTTAATCTTTTCCATATAAATAAATCCTGTTGGGATTTCGAATTTTAGTTCGGCTTTAATTTTTTTTGTTTCTACTACACCTTAGCTTCATTCAAGAGGTAAGCTACTCACTGTCTTTTCTTATTTACTAGACATAGCTTTGAAATGCATGCGTACATGTTTTGAAATTTTACTACAGCATAAAGATCATATTTTATAAAATTTGGGTATCGATTTAAATTCTAACACAGTTATCTTATATAGGTTCTTTTTGGTCCTTTACACATTCACTCAAGATTAACATATCTCGTGCTTCCATAAGGAATAATTAAACCGTTTCTGACAGCACATTTGGATATCATTCGTCCGAGGTGTGAAATATTAGTTATGGGTCTTCGAGCCTGAATGGAAACAGTCTACGATTACTCCTTCTCATAGTATCTTCCGAATTAACTGAAGAAATAGACGTTACACCTACGACTAGTTTCTGATAAGTATTATTGTTACATGCATACAAAATTTACCTATGGTGAGTGACTTTTGATTGCTTTTCTACATAACGAGGCTCTCGTTATCTGTACTTTACTGAAAGTCTTCTAACCATTACATTACTGTGCTTGCTACTTGTATTAGTGTGTTTCCGCAATTATCTTAATCCTGAAATTAATGCTTATGCTTTATTGTTAAACATTTTCTTAGTAATCGAGAGTAATACTCTACATTTGTACCTGTAAAAAATAATTTGGGTTATTCCAAAGTTTTGCTTATACTTACATTTAACTTTGCAATAGAATTTGTATTTTATCTATCAACTTTTCTTATGTACTAGCTTTATTCTGATAAATAACCGTAGTTGTTCAACCGTTAGAACTACCTGTGTTTACTATACATGCAATCAGCTGTTTTGTGTGACTGAATGCTACTCGTTGAGTTTAAATATACAATGTATGTCAAAAAATTATGCTAACTGCTGGGGTTTCAATTACTGTGTAAATAAAATTGATATTTATTTATTATCATTGGGGTTGTATAACATTTGTTATTTTTTTTTCTGATTACAATTTTAATATTTGTTTAGTATAAAACTGTTTGAAGTAGGATTTACTAATTTGAATCTTTTGTTGGTAGCCCTATGCTTACCAATAAATGTGTCATTCTGTGTTGGGCTTTATTAAATTTTTGTACTGCAATTGCCAAACCGGTAATAAACTTGGCCTTTCTAAATTTCCTAAACGCTTCATGCTTATTATTTTGTCTGTAATGCTCATAGTAATTTTACTAAAGAATATTTTGTGCTGACACAAGTAAACAACAGGGTAGACATCTAGTGCTAATTTTCGCTTTATATTTGGGGTTTATTTGCGACCGGTTGATTGGAAACTGATAAATTAGTCCAACGGAGAGCTCTTCGTGGAATATCGGTATACAAGAATTCAATTTCGGATAATTACAGATATATGTTTGGGTATTCTTTTTTTTTAGGGTCAACACTAGATGCCGAACCGTATTGTGTCTGAGTATATAAATTTTAAGTAAACTTTATAATTTTATTTTAGTTTTGGTGGAAAGGTAAGTTGATTACTGCTGGTTTATTTCATAGATATATTGTCTCTGATATATATATATATATATATATATATATATATATATATATATATGATTAATGTATTGGGAATCTTTCCTGATAAAATTGTATTTAAGTCTGCGAGTTGGCGCTATAAAATATTTTTGTGTTAGATATTTACGAAAATTTAATTATTATTATAACATTTATACTATTTTACGTTGGGGTGTATTAAATAAGTGGTGTTAAACGATTGTAAGTTCTTTCATTAATCCTGTGATCTACGATCAAATTCCTAGCCAGTCCTTTGTCAGTGTGGACTTAGTTCACCATTTTCTTTTAGCTGTCTCTTTTGTCCTATGTGGCCGTAGCCCTTTTCTTGATAGAGGGGCGATAAAAAAATTAAATCAAGTGGTGCCCTTTTTAAATTTTATGTATCTCTTTTCTCCTGCCAAAACGCCCATGCATCCAAGTGCTGAACCGACCGACTGAGCTTCCGTCTAATTCCTTATTCTTTGTTACGGCACCTTAGCCACAATTTCTACCAATGTCCTTTTGTGCACGTAACACCATTCGCATCAAGATGGACAGGCCAAACCTTCCAAATACGAGGTATGTATACTCCCTTTCGCATAAAAATATTTGCCCTCGCCTGTCCTGATAAATGTTGAATATTTGCAGCATTATTGCATATTAAACAATGATTAGCACTATATTTTAGAGGAAGCGTCATAATTGTTGGATCTGGATCATTTTCATAGACCTGAATTTCATCTATGATACCTTGATTGCAATTTGTACATAGCCTGGTATTACCATTTATGTCCATTGGCGGAAGTGAAAGTTCCTGTCGTCTTCTCTGAGCAATATTTATCTTCTGGTCGGCATTTTGTCGTAAAATGGTCATTTGTCTGGGTTCCCCACTATTTCACATACATAACACTGAAAGTTTAATCGAAAAGCCATTTTAATGCAAACTTAAATAATGACTTTAAGGAAACTTGGTTACAGGTGACATTGTCATTTTAAGTAACTGGTTGTTATTAACAATCGAAAGTGTAGATATGTATCAGGCTTATTTTTTATTTTTTTATGATTGTGGACCTGGACAGGCTAAATAAGGCCTATCGTGCTAAACCACTCAGGAACACTTAGGAGGGATAGAGATAGAGGGATAATGAATTGCCAATAGATGCCTATGAACAGCTACCTTAAATTTTCTCATATCATAAGTGAGAGGAAAACAGGAACTAGGGAGATCATTCCAGAGTTTAGAAGCCGTGTAGAAAAATGTGGATTGCGCCCGTTTGGTACGATAAGTGGAGATTTGTACTGCATACTGATGATGTGAATGAGCGAACCGAGTGTTTCTCGCAAAGATAGCCGGAGATGGTATCAAAGAATGTAATTCACCAGCACAATAGCCGTTGTAATAACGATAATACAAAAAAAGAACTGAAACCATCCTTCTATGCTCAAGAGACTGTATGTGATTGTATCGAGAGCGTATTGGGGAGCACTAACCCAAAGGTGAGAATTATATTCCAGATGAGGCTGTATCTGTAATTTTTAATACTATTAACTACTAATTTTTATTAAAACACCATGTATAGAATGATAGAAAGTACAGAATAATGAAAAATTACTAAATAGTATAATAAGTAATTGTAACACGTGTATATCCATGCTAAAACTCACTGAAAACCATAATGTTATTACACTACCACTTTAATCCTGTATATCAAAAACATGCCATTAGATCAAGTTGGTCAATGACAAATATTGTTCAGATAGTTTTAGTCTATAACATACTAAAATTTCATTAAATTTGACTGTGGTCTAAAAACCCATAAGAGGTGTGCAGGGTCCTTTGTATATTTCATATTATTATTAGTCTATCGTTATTTCACATTAAAATACAATCATTTAACCCGTACCATCAAAATTCCTTTTGTAAACTATATTCGATTTTGTCTCTACTTTTCAATTTTTCATTATTTCAATTTCATACCATTGTTACCCATATTTTCATTCCAACCACCGAGCTGGTTGAGCTTTTAAAGATCTCCCATGCATACATTAAGATGTATGCATGATGGGATTAAGGATAAGTGCGGCCAAGGTAGGATCCGAAGGAACGGAGTTAGGAGTTTGAGAGGAAAATTACTACCCCAAGTATTCATTTAAACAGCCGTACATGCTGTACGTATAATCACTGACCATTCTATTATATGTACATGAGGAAAATCCCGTTAAAAACCCTCATAGCGGGAAGACGGTAACGGGAATCGAACCCTTTATCTCCAGAGTGTTTGGCAGATTGCGTAACCCCTGGCCCATGAGCGTGTGTGCGCGCATAACATCCAAGAATTATAGGCATTCCACAAAAAGTGGTCCTAGTTTCTCGGGTTTGCTCTTCTTGCTATTTTTTGTTCGTATAGTTAAGAATCTTAATCTATGCAATCAATGTTCAGAATAGAAAAATCGAAATGGACAATTTCGATGACGTGCACTTTTTCGAAACTTTAGATCAAAGATATGTTAATGTGACGAATACAATAATTGCTTTGTAATGTGATTTTTGAATGGTAACTATGTCGATTTTAGAGGATTAATTTTTTTGTTTTTGTCCAAAACTGATAAGACGAATCATATTTGCCACCTAATACTTTTTGAGTTTTCTAGGTGACGTTTCAGGAGAAGGGGCTGTGAAATGTAAATTTAAATAGAAAGTATGGAAAATAACAATATGGCAAACGACAATATGGGAAATGAATATATGGAAACACAAATGATATAGGAACCAAAAACAAAAAAAGGTAGTAGAGAATACAAGGTGTAAACCGAAAAGATAAAGAAAGCGAAAAGGTGAAAAATCTAAATTTGCACGAAGTAAATAAAGACAAAGGTAAACATGGAAAAAGAAAGTATGGGAAACGGTAATATAAAAATAAAGATAATATGCATCAACGAAATAGGTAAATATAACACAAATACATGCAAAAAGTAATAGTACACAAGGAAATCGAATATATGGAAAATGAATACTTGAAAAGAAACACAAGTAGAGACTTAATAATTATGGAAAACAAAAAAAAAACAATGAAATTACGGCAAATGAAATTTAAAAAAAGAAAAGAAAGAAAAGGATCGAACTAAAAAAATTAGAGCATAAATATAGAATACGAAAATACGGTAACAGAAAAAATAATAGAGATAGGAAACATGAAGAAAAATAATAATAATGGAAAACAAAAATTGGAAATATATAATATTGGTAACAATGGCACGAAATCGAAATAATGGAAAATTAAAGAATAGAAAGAGAATGAAATGAATTTTGGTGGCACAGTTTATGTAAAGACTATATTTTGATGTAGAATAGCGACAGACTAATGATGATATGAAATATACAAAACTTATAAAATATACAGGGTGGGTGTCTACTGCGTGGACGGAGGATTGCTCTTTAACTATTAGATATATCAAAACCAATTTTAGTGTGGAAATACAAGATAATTGGACCTACATTCTAAAAATATTTAGGTATATACAGGGTGATTGAAAAAAATATGCCAACACAAACCTGTGTTTTTTTATTAGAACATCCTGTATATTTTTGCATTTTTTGATTCACTGTTACATTTAGAATAAAAGTATAGAAATTTGTATCTGTATCACTAACCATTCTGCAGATATCGTCACTTCAGTACCAAAACTTTGGAACCACGTGCGAGCGCTGTCACCACGATTTTGTAAATCTGTTTGTACCACCGCCTATTGATAATAGTCTACTAAAAACAAACTGGGAAATTTTTCGAAAACATGTAAAACTATACAGAATGATTAACTTACAGGAAATGTAATCTTTCTCATGTTTTTGAAATGTATGTGTATATTTTTTTACATTTCGATTACCCGTGAAAAGTAGATACTAAATGATAAGGTTTTATACCCATAAGACGGGCCCTTTTTGAGATATTGACGCTTTCACGTAAAAATATTCTAAAATACAAATTTACTATGACAATAGAATTCAACAAAACAAATCAGGAAGGTTAGCAATTGCATCTATTGTTTTGACGTTTGTATAATCATTAAAATATTGTTCCATTAGTTTGTGCGTTTTTCGACTATCGTTTTGTCAATTTTTGTATAAAATCAATATTCCCAAAGAAGAAATGATCGATGTGATATTTATTTACGGTGAAGCTCAAAGAAATGCTTTGCTGGCTACCCGTTCGTACTGTGAACGATGCCCAGAGAGAAGACATCCGCGGAAAGAATCGTTTATGAATGTAGCTGAGAGATTTATAAATTCTGGAAGTGTGTTAAGGAAAAATCCTACGTCTACGCAGTAGACACCCACCCTATATAACAAACAAAATACACCCACGTACCCCACAAAAGTAAAAACACCGAACGCATTTCAATAGATAAGGTATTATCATCAGCCCTCGACTAGGACGAACTAAAGAAATTTTAATATATATATATATATATATATATATATATATATATATATATATATATATATATATATATATATATAGGCTTGTTGAGGCGGCACGGCAGGTGGGTACCTTTAGAACAAAACCAATTAGAAAATTTTCCAGTTCTAAATATAGCTCAATTAAGACACATACCTTACGGATAACAATCACCAACTGGGCAACCACTTTTTCGAAATTGATACGGCGTTCATCGAATTAAATCTCGTTCGGCTTAGAATTAGATCTAGACGTAGAAATCAAATTAAATATCAAATAATAATTAGCTATAACCCTGTTCCTGATGATGCTGAACAAGAAGATGGTCCTATATTTGGCTACTATTGCCAATACAAAACAGGAGCGCGAACTATAGGAATGTGTGCACATATAGCAGCAGTTATTTGGTTTTTGGGCTATGCAAGGCACGAAGAAGTTATTAGGCTACCGCAAACCAAACTGCTAGCCGCTACTCAAGATGTTTTAAACAGACATGCTGCCGTCTAAATGTTCCGTTTCTTGTATATAAATCATGTAAATATTAGGTTGTTTATTTTATATATAAGTTCCACTTTTTATCATGTAAATAATCATATTTAATACTAATTTTTGTTGAAACACCCTGTATAAAACGTTAGAAAGTACAGAATAATAAGAATTACAAAAAATTATAATGTGTAATGGTAACACTTGCGTATATCAATGTTAAAACCCACTGAACAGCCATTATTCTTATTAGGCACTATTACTTTAACGCCATGTATATCAAAAACTAGCCATTATATTAAGTTGGTCTAATGACAAATATTATTCAGATAGTTTTAGTCTATAACATATTAAAATTTGATTGAATTTGACTGTAGTCTAAAAACCCATAATAGGTGTGCAGGGTCCTTTCACTTTTTTCTGTTTCCATAATTTAGTTTTTTTCATTTTTTCAATTCAATATTTTTCCATTTCTGTTTTTTTTTTAAATTTCGTTTTTCTTGATTTCCAAAATTCTCCAGTACATATTTGCTTTTTTCGTGTTTTCTATTGCCATATTATCTCTTTCCTTTAGTATTATTTTTTTTTATTGTATTAAATATACATAATTTCGTTTCTAAGGTTTGGTGTCCATATTTCCATTTTCTATTTTCATCTTTTTATTTTTCATGTTACCATTTGCCATTACTTTCATTTTCCATGTTTTTGGTTTCCATAATTCCGTTTGTTTTCATTTACTTTGTCCAAGTTTTCATTTTCCATCTTTCCTCTTTCCTTATCATTTCGGTTTCCACACTACTTTTTTTACGCTTTTGGTTTCCACATTATTTCCCGTTTCTATATTTTCGTTTGCCATATTGTTATTTTCCATACCTTCTATTTGAATTTTACGGTCCCATTTTATTTAAAAATTTATTAATTATTGTTAATTTAGTCATGTTAATATACAGCTGTAACCAATCACGTGTAACACAATAACTGACATCATCACTGCTTTATTACCTTCCAACCTACACATACACAATATGTAGGTATAGAAGATTACGCAATCGACTTTTTTTCACTATCGCTAAATCGATTTATTAGCTCATTCAATTACTTTTGACCAAGTTTCGCCAAGATCGGCCATCATTAGTTCAATTTTTTTCAATATCTGAATATCGATTAATTTTCTAAGGAAAAGTGTAGACATATTTTTTAAAGACAATTTGATTTTACATAACTTTTTTTATAAAGTTTCTTAATATAACGCATGGTTAGTCTAAAAATTAATTAAATATGAATGAAAATGGTTAAACTGTATTATTGATATCTTCTGGAAGCGGGTGGCTCTGGAATTTTTTTTTAAGTTAACTTGTATTTATGTCTATTAATCTCTATCTGACATCAAGTTTTAAACGTCATTCTGACATATATCATTGTTTTTGTTTTTACAATGTTACCTGTTTTCGTTATGAACGTATGAAAGAGGTTGCATGGTTACCCTAAAGAAATTATAATTAAAATTATTTCATTTCTTTTAATTTTTACATTCCAACCTATATATTATCCTCGCCAGGAGTGTTTATCGCTACGTCATTAATTTATAAATTTACCTATCCATTTCGTTTATATTGCCTTCTCATATAAAACAGTGAATTAAATAAGGATGGTGAACATTCGTAGTGCATTTGACGTAATCGACATACGGTATTGAATAAGCAAATGTAATATGATCTTTTATAAAATAGCTTTGTCAAAGAAGTTTTACAATGTAATGGGCTATATTTTATAAGATTTCTTTTATAAAATTTCTTTTATTAAAGTTAGCTACATTTGACCATATTTGATAAAAGATTTGACAACCATTTTATAAAATGGCGTCAACTAAGTACACCTAGTTTCTTGATTTTACTACAACTTTAATTTCAGAATATGAAAGTTCTGATTTTTTGTATCATGTTGAACACGAATATGACAAAAATAGAAATAAAAGGTTAGAGGCGTATCAAGAAATTTCCTGTGTTATTAGCAGTGGATGCACACATGTGGATATAAAAAAAAGTTAAATGGACTGAGAAGCCAATATTTAGCAGACAAAATGAAGGCGAGTAGATACTATGTTGTGTCCCAAAGCTAAAAGTGTAATTTGAACTTATTCGCAATAATGCGAATTCAAGAACAAAACAATCGCTAAGGGATGTATCTTGACTTTACTGACAATAATGCTACTATTACTTAAATTAATTACTTGCCTTACATTGACTTTCCTGGCAAAAATTAAAACATTAGAATTTATTCAGAAGTCTGATATTTAATTACACGCAAACCTCAAATCTGATCAAAAGAATTAACCATCTGGTGGTAGCTACGTCGTGTTATGCCAATGAAATAGGATTGGATGAGGTTAAGCGTTGCACCATGTGGGACAGGTAAACAATGAAACTACTCAAATTAGAATTAACGAGCTTTACACAATGATGGTTCAACCCGTTAATTTACTAAGCTGGGAAAGAACCACCAAGAAAACCCAATTTACTCATAAATAAGTAATTGCACAAGTACATTAATAAATCAAATAACAAAAAAGAACGATGGAAGGGTTCTGTATATAACAAAACACCATTAAAGTGCGTATAAAATTAAGTAACAAAAAAAAGCAGTTTAGCTACACATAAAAACACAAACAAAAATAAACGGTGAAATCACACCCACAATTATATCATAAATAAATAAGAATAAAAGTTGTAATATCAAACATGTGGCCCTATACAACCAATCAAGCTAGTCTTTAAGTAAATAAGCAATAACAAAGTAGATACTGCGTTGTGTCCCAAAGCTAAAAGTGTAATTTGAACTTATTCGCAATAATGCGAATTCAAGAACAAAACAATCGCTAAGGGATGTATCTTGACTTTACTGACAATAATGCTACTATTACTTAAATTAATTACTTGCCTTACATTGACTTTCTTGACTTAGTGGCCGCGGAGGGGCGGTATCACAAATCTTGTTATAATTTATTTTTTAAAATGACAAATACAAACCAGCGAGGCAGGCCTGTTGAGAAAACGTATGAAAGAGCGTTTAGTAACTTGTGTATTTAAACAAATGAAAATTTAGATTTATGTCAATTTTCACTCTCTGAGCTAAATGGAAGTTTATTTATCTAATGAGCAGAAAAGCGAAATGTGGAGCAAAACGAATTTAAAAAATATATTGAGTTTTCTTTACACAAGAAGTGGGTAAAAATACCATAGTAACATTTAAAGAGCAAATTATAAATGAACATTGGTATAATATCAGAAGTGAAAATGAAGAATCAGAGAGAAAAAGGGTACTGACAGCAGCAGCCAAGATACTTCGGGAAGACGTTCCAAATCATGTATTTAAAACCCATGTATATCCCTCCGCTCTAGAATTTGAAGATGGAGGAAAAAGTGATATCCCTGAAACCTTGAAGTTATTCTTACAAACCTTGTTTAATGTTAACCTTCCCAGTGAAGAAAGGAATTCAAAGATCGATAAAAAATTAATCAGCCTAAGTAATTCAATCAGACCAGTGATACGCCCGAAGTCTTATGTTTCTACCGTTTTATTAGGCTTAGGGATCCACCTTCACCGCAAATTTGGATCAAAGGATTTATTATGAATTTTACATGCTTTAGGGTTCTGTACAGGATATTCGTCCGTTTTGGCTTTTGAGAATACTGCATCTAAAATATCGGTAAATATAAAGGATCCTTCCTTTTTACAATTTGCATTTGACAATGCGGACTTCAATACGAGAACTTTAGATGGGTGGAGTAATAGTGGTTACACCGCAAGAATCTCTATCTATAAAACATGTTCCTAAAATACCAAGTTCTTAGCTAATCTCAGGCAGTTTTGGCACAGCTCCTATATTACATTACCGAAAGCCAACAAAACTTGGCTTAAGCAAGATTAAAGTTGCAGGAATTGAGCTCATTCCACATAAAAGTCTTCACCAATCAAGAATGCTTAATTGTCCTTGGAGCTTTGGACAAATGCACCATTTTTATACAAATTCTTCTTGGCAAGGATATATGTCAGCTAATTTAAAGGAAACTTCTAGCGCAATTGAGGTAAGTAAGGTGCTGCCTTTGCCTTTTGTTAATTTGGACCCAAGTAATATGACTACCATCTACTCATCTCTAACGTTCGCATTATATTTATGTAAGAAGAATAATTTTCGCAGTTTCGTGGTAACATTTGACCAACCCCTTTTTTTAAAAGCCACAGAAATTGTGCTGGCAACCGATGTTGCAGATGAACTCTCAAGAGTCATTGTTCGTTTGGGAACGTTCATTCATGGGCGAATAGGAACCATATGCTAGAGCGCTGCGTGCACACATATTGACACAGTCTGCGCTAACAAAACTTTTATTAAAAGACATAGATTCGTCTAAATACTTAGAAGGCGATTTAAATGAATTGTACAATAAACAAGGTGCGCCATGGAAACGGCCGATTTTGAATGTCACTTTAATAGTAAACTTCAAATAGTTAGAGGCTGCTGTTACTTTTAGGTTATTTGTCAGTTTAACAGCGTTTTGTCAAAATGCAACAGTGGTCTGCTGAACACCGTTCATTTGCCGTAAGAGCATTTCACAAAAGTTATAGTTACGTAGTAGTTCAGAGAATGTTTCGCAACCATTTCAACATTGATCGTAATAATGCTGTGCCCTTTGCGCATGCTATCAAAATTTGGGTTAAACATTTTGAAGAAACAGCTTCATCGCTCAAACGGAAGCCCCACCGGAGATTGAATCCAGTGAGAACACCGCAAACCATTCAGAGAGTCAGGGAAGCTATGGTAAGAAGTCCACAACGTTCTGCACGGCGTCACTCAATTTCGCTGGGAATTTCAGCGACAAGCTTAAGAAGAATTTTACACAAGGACTTTCATTTTAAACCATATAAAATTCAGATTGCCAAGAATTAGAACCAAATGACTTCATAAGTCGTTCAAACTTCAGTCGTGATTTGTTAAACCATATTAACAATCCTGCAAATTTTATTGACAATGTGATTATGAGTGATAAAGCTCATTTTCATCTCTCAAGATTCGTAAACAAGCAGAATTTTCGATACTGGACACATGAAAACCCTAGAGTTCTTCATCAAAAACCACTACATAGTGCACTGTGACAGTGTGGTGTGCAATTTCGTCCTTTGGAGTAATTGGTCCATTTTTCTTCGAAAATGACAATGGAAATGCAGTGACAGTTACATCAGGCCGTTATGTTGGAATGATCGAAACATTTTTAAGACCCAGGCTAGCGTTACTTCCACAGATAAATGTCGACACATGGTTTCAGCAAGACTGCACACACTGCCAGAATATCTATAGAAGCCATAAACCGACTGTTTCCCGATCACATCATTTCTAAGAATGGAAACATTCCTTGGCCAGCGAGATCTCCGGATTTGTCGGTGTGTGATTTTTTTCTGTGGGCTACTTAAAGACTAAAGTTTTCACATCGCCCACAGAACATTGATGAACTGAAGTTAAGAATTGAGAAGAAATCAACCGGATACCTGTTGAAATGTTACGCAATATTATGTATAGCTTGATACGTTTGGAAGAATGTTTGCATAGAAATGGTGGACATCTGTAAACGTTATTTTAAGAAATAAAATGCTATTTATATAGGTTAACGAAATAGTTTTTAATTCTCTTAATAAAATGATTTAGTTATTTTTTATGTCTTACAAATCGCCCGTTTCCGTGGCGCACCTTGTATATAAGGAAACAGAAACTTTAAACGAATATCCAGTTCCTGTTAGCATTCTTAGCGATTTTGAACAAATAGTGGAAAAACAAAAAAAAAAGTTGTACGGTTAAACACTGGTGTCAGTACTGAAAGCAGATGGAAATTTTGAAACTGACTATTCAAGCCGATAGAACCGCCGATTGGGATCTACATTTATATTGTGCAAATAATATGCTACCTTACTTTCATGCTGCTGGTCATCTACCGTATGCAAGAAGTTATCACCTGTATATAGAGAATATGGTCACTTGCAAAAGGATAATGGATCCGCCAGATTACGAAAAATTGACACGGAAAGATTGCAACGTAGTACGGCGTTGGTCCGGGACTGCACTGGATATGGTAATAGAACAGAGCTCATGAGACGTATGAAAACTTCTGGAGGACTAACCCATGGAAGAGCATTTCAGACAGTACATTGTCTCGATGGATTACGGCGATGCCAATGTTTAGAATTGACAGAGCAATTGAAAGCTTTTCCGGCATAACTACTGTCGCAAACGGTCAACACGTCGATCTACGTCCTTCTGTACCCAGCGCAACCAGAATGACATACTGAAGCTTACAGATTGGTTGAAAATGCGAAACCCGTTTGATCCAAGCATTAATCTCGATCAGTTCAGGTGTTGTCGGTAATAAGACGTAAATGCGACCGTGCCTTGAAATAGGAGAAAATGTTGTACAAAATAATTGGTGACCTACAGTGACTTAAAACTGAAGCAAAATGAAAGAGTTCCACTGTCAGCTGGAATTACGGTAAAACTGAAAACGAGGAATTGAGTATAACCAGCGTTTTAGTCGAATACTTTGTTCGGATCTACCAATCAGGAAAAGAGTGTTTTTAATAGGAGTTGGCTTCAAGTTCACCATGTTTGTTTCAAAATTCCACTTTGCGAGAAACTGTGAAATCGGCTTTGTGTAAGGTCTTTGATAAACTTTGTTCACCCCTAGATGTTTGTCCAGATTCTGTTACACATTATGTGATTGACGGAGGTCATTTACTCCACAAAGTAGTTTGGCAAAAACCGGCTGTGTTTTCAGAAGTGTTTTCCCAATATCACAGGCACCTAAGGCATCATTACGGCCAGAATGTAACTGTTATATTTGATAGTTACACTACACCCGAAACAAAATCTGCAGAACAAAGTCGTCGCATTCAAGTCAGAAAAGCCACATCTGTTATCTTTCTCCGATTTGACACCTGTAACGGTCCCTCAAGAAGATTTTTGGCGAACACCACGAACAAAAACAAATTTATTGCTGTATTAAGTGAAATGCTAACCGATAATGGGATTCATGTAGCAGAATCGGAAGGTGATGCCGATCTCTTACTTGTAACTACGGCAGTTTCATTATCAGAGGAGCTGCGTAATGATTCTGTTGCTGTAGTAAGTGAAGATACAGATGTGATGGTCTTATTAATCCATTATGCAAAACAAAGATTGTTTATGCTGCGTCCAAGTAAGGCTTCAAATCCTAACAGAGTAACGGACATAACGATGCTGCAAGAAAATCTGGGCGAGTTAAAAGAGATAATTCTGGCTTTACATGCCATTTTTGGATGTGACACGACTTCTGGAAGGAAAATAGTGTTATTGAAACCGGTTCAGAAGAAGAAAATATATACCCTTCTGAAAGGTCCTCATACCACCAAAGAGAACTTAGGAGCCCTATGTTGCAAATTTGTAACTAAACTTTACATAAAAAAACGAAACTGATACGAACCTGGATACCGTAAGGTATATACTATACCAGCAATATATTGCCAGGAGAAACCTGAAAAGAGATTTTAATTTGGCTTCTCCACCGCCAACCGTCGATTCTGCCTATTTCCATGCCCTTAGGGTTTTTCATCAATTAAGCCATGTTTTTTTAATGTTTCAGTTTTATTTCATTTCTTCGTTTATAGGTCCAAGCTTGGTTGGGCAGTAGTCTGCCACCACAGGAGTGAGGATGGATGGTCGATGATACTGGGTATTTGCCTATTAAGACCGAAAAAGAAATTGCCCCACGATGGGTATTAGAAAAAATATTTTGCGGCTGTCAATCGCTGTAAAAATGCTTGTTCTTGTCGCAGAATGGGAATCAGATGCTCACTGGCATGTGGCCGGTGTAATGGTATCATCTGTCACAACAGTATTCAACCCGAAACTGATGAAGAAGATATATATCTACAGTTGTAGGTATTTTTATAAAATATTAAAAAAAATTATGAACTGCTGTGACTACGCCACTGGTGAACTATAAAAGATTTGTTTAACGTATTTTTTAGTTATTTGTTTAAATAAAATTATTTTTTCGTCGACCTTTACAAAAAATGACAATCTACGTACTGATTTCTGAATATAAAATCAATTATTTTTGAAGGCAAGCATTTTTCGTCCGCAAACTCTTTTCGTGCGCTGTGGTCACTATAATACGGCACGGTGCGAGAGTGGCTATTGAGTCATTTTGTAAATCCACGATTTAATAAAAACAAAGGCGCCTGTGACAATAACTGTCATTTGCTGTTGTCAAATTAATTACTAAATTCGCTTGATTTTAGATGTTAATAAGACCGTGTTGTGAATATTAGTGGGTATCAGTAACACTCCTCCGGAGCTGCGGGAATCGGCAACTACGACCACGTTGGATTTACTCCCCCAGAAATCGCGAGTTTTATACAAAAAAAAAATATTCCCCGTTTAAGAATATAATGTCGAGAATCTCTCAGAAAATGTTCTTCTGGCCTATTTTTCTACTAAAACTAGTAATAATTATAAGTTATCAACGCTATGGTCAATATACTCTATACTAAAATCCACATTAGCCATTAAGGGAAACGTTAACATATCCAAATTTCCGAAACTTATTGCATTTTTGAAAAAACAAAGCGTTGGGTACAAAGCGAAAAAATCTAGAGTATTTAGTCGAGATGAAATAAACAGATTTCTTCGTGATACCCCAGATGAAACTTACCTTTTGCACAAGGTAAAATGTTTTATTTTGCTGATGTACCTATTGTTATATTATTACAGCTCTGTTTAATTATTGGAATTGCTGGGGCTTGTCGAAGAGCCCAAAGAAATTGTTGATAAAGACGACATGCTTGTAATAACCATTCCAGATTCAAATAATGGTAAAAGGCGAATTTTACAGTTAAAGACAAACTTTGCGACGGGGTGAATCCTTCAGAAATATTTCGACAATACACCAACTTAAAACCGACGCTTGATCGCAAAATACTTAAAATTAGTAAAAAGGAAGGAAAGGTCCACGTATTTAATTCCCTCTCCAAGGAGGAGGGTGGGCTGCTCGAGCTTTCCGAGCTCCTTCAGCCACAATCATGGATTCCCAGCATACATACATACATTACGTATATATGCATGGTGCGATTAAGGATGGGTGTGGTCAGGATAGTATCGGAAGGAACGGAGTTAGGGTTCTGAGGTGGAAAATACTACCCCAGTATTCGCCTAAGTAGCCGCACATGGTGTGCATATACGCAGGGACCATGCCGCTACATGTGTATGAGGAAAACCCCCTGAAAAGACCTCATACAAGGTGAACTGTAACGGGAATCGAACTCATTACCTCCCGAATGCTAATCAGGTCGTGTCACCACTACGCTACCAGCTCGGTAACAAAAATTGCTAAACGAACTAGAGTACACCGGGCGTAGTTATCGACGCACATCTGCAACACTTTTGGTCAATGGCGGCGCAGATATTCTGTCATTAAAACAGCACGGAAGATGGAAATCCTCAACAGTCGTGGAGGGATACATTCAGAATTCCATTCCCAGTAAAATAAAGGTATCAAAAACCATTTTAGCAGGTAAAGCATTTCAAGAAAGAAGTTTTGGGAATAGTGCTGCTTGAGCACCTGCATCTGAAGTTACATCAACAAGTACCCAAAATCAAAACTTGTGTCTTGCATCTTCTTCGACAGCAGGAGTTAATATCAATAATTGCACAAACTGTACTTTCAATATTCATATTCGAGATTGATTTAATTTTGTAGTATAATTAAAATAGAGAGTTGTTACGCTTCAAATCAGAATACATTTTGTTTGCATTTATTAAAATTATGATCGAGTCTGCATTTCGAAGAGTGGGACGTACCCGAGACTAGCAAACAGGCGAGTGCTTACTTTCATAAAAGGTATGTAGAGGTCGACGAAAAAATGTAATATGCACCTCAGCGAAAAACCGTCTATTGTCTCGCCTACTTGCTAGCCTCGGCTGCGCCTAGGCTAGCAATTTGCAGGTTCGACTATAAAAGACAGTTTTTCATCCTTGGTACATAAATAACTATTTTCCTTTTGTTTTCATATTTTGATCTTTTTCAGAAATAGAAGTGAAAATAGTTAAAAATAGTTAAGAAACATATTAAAATTACTGCAATTACGCCACTGGTCAACTCAAATAACATTAACTATGTATCAATTTGTAGATAATTTAATGCTGAATGTTTTTGCTCTCTTCATATTTTTCAATTTCAGGTATGGTTTAGAAAATATTTAGGTTTTTTAAACTTTTTGACATTTCAAATGACAGTTCTGGCCGATTCGCTCAACGGATCTATGGTGGGGTTTTAGGGTACTTTAGGGACCCTAAAACAAGCCTCCATACCAAATTTCAGCTTGACCTTAATTTGTTGAGGGCCGACCCGGACCATTCCTGAGCTACTAGTGCCGTATACTATTTTGTGTTCGTTTCAAAAAACAATTTTCTATAAATTATTAGGATACGTTTATCGTTTACAGTCAAATTTTGTACATTCATTACACAAAGTTTATTAAAACACATATATCACATTATTGCTTAGGTACCAATGAAAGTGAACAAATAATTGTACATTACATACCAAGGTAGAGAAGACAATTTGCTGAGCAAGATGTGAAGTATCCATTTAATATAGGATACGATTAAAAACGACCTTCGCCCATCTGTTTAATGGATGAAAAGTATTTATTTAGTAGGTATGTTAAAAAATATATTGGGAGTGGGTTGGCTAAAACATTTCCGGCCAAATTATGATTAATTAAAAATTCAAAAATGATTTTTTATTAAACATTGCACTCATACATAACGAATAAATTTAATACGAACCGAAAGTGTGAAGCCTATAGAATATATAAACGTTGAGTTGTCTACTTTTTTCCTACTACTGGTATAAACAGGTAAGTCGATACTAGTTATTTTCACCCATTTGTTTAATAAATAAATATTATACCAAAATAACCGCTATTTCATTGCGAACACGATGATATAGGGTGGTCTACAAAAAATCTGGTTTGAATGACGGTTGTCGAGTTTTGAAAAGTGAAATTTTGATGCGAATGGAAATCTGCGACAAAAAGGTCCGAGCAAAGTATCCCGTGCGATAGAAGAGGACGCAGCATTTTAGATGCGGATGAAAGAGAGTGCGCATGCTATTTGTTCATGCAATTGAGAAGGATAGCGATACACTAGTAAATACTGAGCATTATTTTGGAGCAGTTAATAACCTAAAATATCGAAATTGATAATACGTGCTGCTACGTATCGTTATTCATTGGCAATATATTGTAATAAAAAAGGCTAAAAAGTGTTCTTTTGTTATCCCGTGCAATAGAAGAGGACGCAGCATTTTAGATGCGCGCGACATCGTGTATAGAAAATATATTTATTATTATATAATAATTCAGATTAATCATATATTATGTACTTACTGTATTTTCGAGTAATGGTTTAGTTTGCTCAACTTCATTGTACTTAAAGTTCTTTTTTTTACGAAAAGCTAACTTTAATGGACAAAGTTTCATGGCTAAAATCAATTATAAACTCGTCCGAGTCACAAAAAAACTGTTTTTAGCCATTTTTTTTATCACAATATATTGTCAATAAACAACGATACGTAATAGCACGTGTTATCAATTTCGATATTTTAGGTTATTAACTGCTTCAAAATAATGCTCAGTATTTACTAGTGTATCGCTATCCTTCTCAATTGTATGAACAAATAGCGTGCGTACTCTCTTTCATCCGGCGGACGTGCCGCGCGCATCTAAAATGCTGCGACTCTTCTATCACACGGGAGTAGAAGAGAGGCAGCATGCGCCATCTTGAATTTTGACGTCACAAGGATGCCCCACGTGGGAGCCCGTATTTTCCACCCTTATTTTTTATGGTTTCTTTTCGGAGGCCTTTTTCAACCCCTTGATTTCACTCCTATGGTTTCTTTTCGGAGGCCTTTTTCAACCCCTTGATGGAATTTTCATCCCTAATTAAGGCTTTTTTTGTTTTTACTCGCTTACTTGAGGAGGCGAGTAAAAAAAGGCCCTTATTTTATGGTTTCTTTTCGGTGTGCTTTTTCAGCTCTTGATGGGAATTTCAACCCTGATTATTTTTGTTTGTATTAAAAGCCCTTTTGCCTGGAGGTTAGGCAATTGTGCATATTCCTTTAATTCCTATCCACAGATTGTAACCTTACGAAATTTTATTTATATATTGGGGTTGTATTCTAATAAGGAGGCCTAATGCTATCTTGTAAGGCTGATATAGGGCTTCGCAACTTACTGCTGGGACTTAGCCCCGTGACCCTTGAAGTAAAATTTGAATTTGTATTCTAATAAGGAGGCCCTATTGCTGTCTTGCAAGACAGGTGTATGAGCTTGTGTTAGGGTTTGATCTTGCGTGGGGGAATTTAATTATAGAACACTTATTTTTATTGTAAATATCATAATTAAAAAAGCCTCAGTGTTATAAAAAAAATCACTGACATTCAGAATATTCTCTAATGAAACAAAAAATTTTTATTAAGTTAATTAATTACATAACAATTATTACAATATTGTTTTCTAAACGAATATTAAAACTGATTGTTTTACCTGCATTGACTGCATTGAAATATGTTTAATATCCATCCGCTGGTTAAATTGTTGTATATTCTACACCTTAATATTTTGAAAGAAACTTGTTACGTATAACTTAGATGTGTTTTATAACTGTAATTAAAAATCTGTACAAGTAAATAAAATAAATAAAAGGTTAACAGCATACTTATCAGCTCTGTATTAAAAGAACATTTTTGAGGGACTGATTCACGAGTGATAGTCACTGCTTTGTGTTACTCGTCTAATAAAACTAAAGCACTTTCTATGTTTTACGTTTATCAATAGTTGATGTAAAACTAGCTATTGATTTCCCCATAATTAATTTTTAGAGTGTAAATATACAAACAACCTAATTATCTAAATCACACTTACTGCAACTCGTATTTACCTTTCCCTTAAAGTAATTAATAACAAAGCGGTTTGAACAAAATATTATATGTTGTCCATACATACATACACACGAAAATTGTTTTTTACAAAAACCGCATTAAAAGTTTGGAATGTAATAATTACATGTTTTAAATTTCACAACAACAATATGTAGTTAGAAACCACTGTTCATGTTTACTTTTAGCTAATTACTGGGTAATTATATAAACCTGTTAATTTTAATAATCTACCAACCGAACAACACACTTTTCTTAAAACGCTAAAGTCATAAATTTTTTAACACGATTTTTAAAAACACACATGCTGAATTAAAAAGAAATGAAAACAATAGGCTCATCTGATATTACGCAACTCTTAATTAAAAAAAGTAGGGTACTAAAAAATCTCTTTATTTATCAGAATAGAATGGTTGGGTAACAGGCGTTAAACAATAATTTAATTATCTGGTCATTTACAATTAAACATGTACTAAAACAGTTTTTTACAAAATCAATCATTGATAAACTATTTAATCTACAATATAAAAACGTTAATGTATAAAGACCACACACATCCGAATGGTAATCCTGTAGTATTGTTTTATTGTAATGGAACCATCTATAATTCTTCTCTAGGAAACGTAAATGGTACCTTTGAGGTGCTCATCCAAAGGATTCAAAATACTCTCCGTTACCATTATCATCAATGTAGACAGCGGTCCAATGCTGACCTGGTTTGTCTGCAGGGTCCGTGTTTACAATAATTGCACACGGTCTAGATGCGCGCCTCGGTAGTTGATTAGAAGCACATACAAGCCTAAACACATTCTTCTTGTGGCGGGGGTCGATTTCAATCATTTCAACACTTGTACCGCATACATCTTTGGAATTGGTATGCACCTAGGGTTTATTATAAACAGGTTACATAATTATCCTCTGTTATAAAAATTGTATTCTAATAAAGGACAAAGACATGTAAAGATAATGAGAAGTGTTTTATAATAAAAGATTTTATTTAATCAATTTAACCTGTTAAGATGTGTCAAGATTATTTTTATTTTATAGAAGCGGTCGGCCTTGGATTTTTTTTAAGTTAACATGTATCATATACGTAAAATTTCGCGACGCGAGGATTTCGGCGAAGGCTGTTTCGGCGATGCCACTCCAACCCTCCCCGAGCATAATCGAGATTGTAAGACAGGTGTAGGGTGTCGCAACTTGTTCTCGGGTCTTTACCCCTTGTCGTGATCGCAACTTGTTAGTAGGCCTTCGTGTATTGTCGTGGTACCCTTGCTGAAAAATTTGAATTTGTATTGTAATAATAAGGAGCCTGATGCTCTCTCTCGTGTCGTTGTCCCTTGTCGTAGCTCCAATGGCGGAAAATTTGAATTTGTATTTGTCTTTGCAGGTTATGGCTGGAAATATGAATCTGTATTATAATAAGGGGTATAATGCTAACTTGCAAGACAGATGTAGGGCTTAGCAATAGGTCCCTTATTAGAATACAAGTTCAAATTTCTCGCAATAAGTAATCAGAATGTAAACACTTAAATACAAATCCGAATTCAAATATCCTGCCAAGGGGCCAGGGGATAAGACCCGAAAGTAAGTTGCGAAGCCCTACGCCTGCCTTATAAGTTAGCATTAGGTCTCATTATTATAGTACAAGCTCAGATTTCCCCTCATAGATGGCGTCACAAACAAATTCAAACTTTTGGTCGAGGGGCGAGGGCCAGAAAGTAAGTTGCTAAGCCCTACGTCTGTCTTACAAGTTAGCATTGTATCCCTTATTATAATACAGATTCATATTTCCAGCCATAACCCTCATAGACTTAAATACAAATACAAATTCAAATTTTCCGCCATTAGGGCCACGATAAGGGACAAAGCCCCGAGAGATAGTTGCGCAGCCCTACACCTGTCTTACAAGTTAGCATTAGGCTCTTTATTATTATTATACAAATTCAAATTTTCCAGCAAGGGTACCACGACAATACACGAAAGCCTACGAACAAGTTGCGATCACGACAAGGGGAAAAGACCCGAGAACAAGTTGTGACACCCTACACCTGTCTTACAATGTCGATTATGCTCGGGGAGGGATCGCCGAAACAGCCTTAGCCGAAATCTTCGCGTCGTGAAATTGTACGTATATGATACATATTAACTTAAAAAAAAATCCAAGGCCGACCGCTTATATAAAATAAAAATAATCTTGACACATGTTAACAGGTTAAATTAATTAAATAAAATCTTTTATTATAAAACACTTCTCATTATCTTTACATGTGTTTGTCCTTTGTTAGAATACAATTTTTATGACAGAGGATAATTATGCAACCTGTTTATAATATCTGTAGATAGGAATTAAAAAAATACGCACAATTGCCTAACTTCCAGGGGCTCCCCACCAAAAGGGCTCTTAATACAAACAAAAATTATCAGGGTTGAAATTCCCATCAAGGGCTGAAAAAGGCCACCGAAAAGAAACCATAAAATAAGGGTGAAAAGTATGCCCCCTCAAGTAAGCAAGTAAAAACAAAAAAGGCCTTAATTAGGGATGAAAATTCCATCAAAGGGTTGAAAAAGGCATCCGAAAAGAAACCATAAAGAATAAGGGTGGAAAATACGGGCTCCCACGTGGGGCATCCTTGTGACGTCAAAATCCAAGATGGCGCATACTTGTAATACAGGTAAATCACCTGTAAATTGTTTTACAGGGTAAATACATTATAAAACACCAACTTGTAATATTTACCTGTAATACTGGAATTTTGCCTGTATTACAGTCTTTCTTTAAATGCCATATTCTGTCGTCTTACAGAATAATTTTTTTTCTAATGCCAACGGTTGCTTTATATATCTTTCTAGCCTTTTAGATATATTCAATGTCTGTAACAATCCTGTTCGTTGCTGTTCTGTTTGAAAAAATAGTATAGCAAGAAGTCAACAAAATTTCATTAGCTATTCACAAACATGTATGTTAACCCTTAACCACTTTTTTTTTTTTTAACTCGTTTATTAAAGATTTTAGATATTTAACAATTTATGGATATTACATTTTACACTTAATACTATATACAATATAAAATACTAAATATAAACGTGTATGTGTTGGTGGTGCGCTGCTCAGGAGTCTTCGTCCTCTTCAGCGCGTGGAATTGCGTGGATTGTTGGTTTTCGTGTGTTTGGAACGCCTGATGGCGGTGTTGAGTGCGTTGTTGTTGGTTATTCAAAAAAAAAGCGGGTGTTGTGGTGTTGCGTTTGGATTGGTGTGTTTCCTTGTGTGGGCTGTCCTGTTGTCGCTAGGTTGCTTATCTGAAATAAAAAGAAATATGTGTTAGTGAAGTGTAACACTATCGATATTTACAGAACAGAATTAAGTAATTAAAAAATCGATACTAAATACTTATCTCGGGCGCCAGACTTCGATCCGGACCGTCGTGTGTTTACCCTAAAGGGTAGCCACCTCCTGACTGTGTGAGAGGAAACCCCCACAAGTCAGTCGCAGATTCCACCTTAGCGAGTGCCTCTGCCACCTTACGGATGACAGGTAGGGCCTTCTTCATATTGAGCCCTCCGAGGAAGGTCAATAGGAGTCGAACCCTAAGGCAGATTGATCGGGCGGAGTAACGGTAGCGGCGGGGCCACTCGGTACTTCCGCCTTCTCAGCCTTGCCGTCGCACGCGCGTAGCTGACTCCGGTCCGAGTCGAGGAGGGCGCCGGCGGTGTCCTCTTCGGCGGTCGCTGCGGTGCTTCCATCTTCTTCCGTTGCGGAGGTCGAGGGAACTTCGGGCATCCACGGTAGCTTGCGGGTGGTCCCCACCGCAGTTAACGCACTTAGCCCGGTCGGTACGGGGTAAAGTGCATTGACTGCTGTGGTGATCACCGGCGCACTTCACACAGCGTGCTGCCGCCCTGCAGCAACGCTGTGCGTGGCGGAAACCTTGACACCGGTGACACTGCCCGATGTCGGATTTCCGCCTCAGGTCCTCGACGGTGACTCGGAGGCGGGCGACGTGCTTCACCTCCCGAATCCTCTTCTTGTCCTCGCTCGGTAGGTGTACCAAAACCAGGGGGATCGCTCGGCCTCGCTGCTTCATCCTAAAACAAGAAACTGTATTAATCCCTTGCGTCGTCAAATCGGAGCTTACATCCGCTTCGGATAGCTCTACGGGCACGCCACGTATTACTACCTTGGCAAGACGCTCGCTCCTTGCCTGATAGGTGTGGTACTGCGTACCACACTTATCGAGATACCTCATCAGCCTGTCTCGGTCCTGGAGTGAGGCAGGCTGTATCCGGATTCCCTCGAAGGTCGCCTTGGCCCTGGTGAAGGCGATCTTCTTCCGGTCGAGTTCGCGGGAGAAAGCAACCCAGTTCTCCCTCTGACGAAGGATTACCGGGGGTACTTTCTCCCTGGTCTCTACTGCAGCGATCTGCTCCATCGCTGTGGCCACCAAAATAAGGTCATTCTGACAGCATGTTTGAGATATCGTTACACATATTTCACAGTGTGGTTAAGTGTTAATAAAGGCTTATAATATATTTAGTCCATAGGTACAGTCTTCCAAAATTTAGAAGTGACACAATTAAACCATCAAATGTAAAGAGATTTAAGGTTACCAGTATGTATTGGAGTTCAAGGTCGAGATTGTTGTGCTTCTAAAAGATCTTACAATAAAAGGACATCTCCTTCAGACTGAGTTTCTGTTATGACAGAAGAAGAGTTTTCACCAATTACAGTTTTTGGTTCTGTGAATAATAACAATTTTAAGAACGTAGCATTATCTAAAAATTTATAAAAAGAATTATATGTTAGGTGTACAGAAATTTATGTTGTCACATACAATATGATACAAAATAAGTGTATTTGGTGTGTTCTTTAAGATGAGTATTTAAGTGTATGAAATAAACATAACGGTCACATCGGTCATCAGTGTGTGAGCTGTCTTTTATATCATGCCATTTAAAGTGATTCAATGTTGTTGATATATATATATATATATATATATATATATATATATATATACAAGTGCGCACCATTGGTAACTTCTTTATTGTTAAAGCTACAACATCGGTTAAATTAGCAAACCAGTATAATTTTTTCGCTGATTACAATAGTGGAATTAAAAAAAAACAATTGAACATCACGCTTTTGAGTTTTGGTCAAAATAACATTATCTTTTATATAGAACACCATGTATTTTATTATTTCTTAAGAATTTCCTTGAAATTAGGAATAAAAATGGTTATTATAAGCTTTTTGCTAGGATTAAAAATAACGGAACTATAAGAACCTAAACCTAAACTAATTTAGGGGGCTGTGGAAACACATTACGATATTTATAATGAAGTTATGAGAATATAAAAAAAAAACTAAAGTTAAAAAATACTGAAAACCATTAATTTGATTATCAAATTATATTTTTCAGATAAACCCACAAGAAGCAATAGAGTGGGGTCAAATCAGGTGAGCAGTTGCTCCATCCTGCTGAAAAATGACATTTTGTCTGCTTACAAGATCTATTTCATCTAGAAAATTGTCCAAAATCTCTTGCATAAATTCCACATATCTTTCGCCAATGAGGAGACCTTCATAAATAAAAGGTCCAATAATTCTGGATGAAATTATCCCGCACCTAACGTTAAAATTAAAACGAATTTGACGAGCTTTAGGATATGCTTGCAAGCGGTTTTCTTATGACCAGTAATAATAGTTCATTCTGTTAAACATTCCACAATTAGAAAAGTATGACTCGTCACTCCATATAATATTTCGATTATTATTTGCGTTTTGTTGACAATAGTTAATATACCAATAGCAGAAAACCATTCTTCTTTCGGGATCTCCCGGGAGTAATGTTTGAACAGGTTTGTACTTGCAGGGCTTCACTAATTACCCAATTTTTTTTGAATCCATTTTTATTAAAAACATTCTCATTAGTTCTAAACTTCCGGTAGAGTTTTAGAAAATATCGACGATTCGGTTGATCACGAAATGGGTGAAGATTTTTTATTCACCAGGTAAGCTTCTAACATGTAACTTTTCTCACTACGAGAAAAAAACCATTTTCAAAACACACAAAGAACACAATATCAGTTCTATTCTCAACAGATAATTACACGTTTGACATAAATTGATAAAATGTGTTTCCGTAGACTCCTACATTAGTTTAGGTTTAGGTTCTTATAACTCGATTATTTTTCATCCTAGCAAAAGGTTCATAATAACCATTTATATTCCAAATTTTATGGAGATTCTTACAAAATAATAATATACATGGAGATCCATTTAAAAAAATGTTATTTTGTCTAAAAACTAAAAAGCGCGATATTCAATTCTTTTTTTAATTGCACTACTGTAACCAGCGGAAGAAAACATACAAGTAGTAGTGGGGCACTAATTTCACTCTTTGACCTTTGGAACTCCTATGCCAAAAGGTCCTCAATCGACTCACAAGTTAGAACTAGGGCCCCTTATTAGAATGCAAATCCAAATTTCCCGACGTACCCAAGCAGAATGCATAGAGTTGAACACAAATCCAAATTTTACGCCGAGGGGCAAGTCCCTTGAGCAAATTTCGAAGCCCTATACTTGTCTTACAAGTTAGCATTAGGGCCCCCTTATTAGAATACAAATTTTCCGCCAAGGGAGTCACAACAAGCGAGCGAATCCCCTAAAGCAAGTTCCGAAGACCTATGCCAAAAGATCCTTAATCGACTCACAAGTTAGAACTAGGGCCTCTTATTTCAAATTTCCCCCATGACAATTACAGTGATCTGCATGTAGTTTTAAAATAAACCGCTGGGTAGAGCCACTTCTATTACAGAAAACATACACAAGTGGATGGTGCCACCAACAAATTCAAATTTTGAGGCAGGGGGGCCACGACAAGAGGGCGAAGCTCCGAGAGCACGTTGTACCTGTCTTACAAGTTAGCATTAAGGCCCCTTATTAGAATACAAATTGAAATTTTCCGCCAACGACAATCTGCGAAGGCCCACAAGTTCTGAAGACCTATGTCAAAAGGTCCTTAATCGACGAGATGGCCAACAAGATGGCCGACAAAATAAAATGGTCGATTACACGTACAACCAATCAGGTAAAAGGATGAGTGTGGTCTCCGATACAAAGGAATACGTAACTCGATGACTTTGACCTCCGGTTTTACACAAACTTGTCTCATTTCGATAAGTGTAACAATCTGATAGTGCACAAATAACACCTTATTTCACTGAAAATATAATGTAATGCACCTGTGGTACACAAAAAGACCTTATGCCATGTCTGTGTGACACTCTCATAAAGCGTAGGTATGAGGAGAACCATCGCTTCTTACTAGGTCATTACGCAATAAAGTGATAACCCTGGTCTTACGTAATACAGTAATTTAAATATATACTTTCCAACGATCTGCAACTCTCTCGGGCCCAAATAGAAGAAATGCATAAATGAGAAGTGTGTGTCTACGCTGTCAAAGTGAAAGTGATGAGTGAAAGCGCGATTAAAATTATAAATACCTGCAACCCTTGTTACGTGCACAAAAAGATTGTGGTAGAAAAGGAGAAAGTGTGCGGTAACACGAATTAAGAAATTAACTGGAAGCTCAGTCAGTCGGTTTGGCGTAGGAAAGTACACAGAGAGATTAAAAGCGCACCACTTGATCTAATCTTTTGTATCGCCCCTGGATCAAGAAAAGGGCTACGGCACAAGGAGACAGACGTTAAAATTAAAATAAATGCTGGATAAGTCCAACCAGGTAAAAGGTCTGGCTAGGAATTTTGATCGTAGGCCACAGGAATAAAGAAACAACTGACAATCGTTTAACACCAACTTGTTTAATATAGATTTTTAATATTTACAAAGTAGATAACCAGCTAATGTTTATATAAAATGTGATAATCTAATAAACAGTAATCTGAGCAATGTACACAATCGTTATTCTAAGTGGGATCGCTACCCGATATGTGACCCAAAATTTTTGAGAAATTAAACGAACTAAAATAAAATCTGACCCAAACAGTGTGGTAGTAACCCACTTACCTTTCTGCAAAGTGCTAAACCTATCATTTAAACAAAACTGGGCGACCTCCGATGTTGACCCTAAAAATAAAACAACAAAACATATGTACAAAGTTAAACAAATAGCTCTAAACCGAAGTCTTAGAAAGAGCTCTCCTTAAAACTGGTATTTCAGTTTTAACTCAAACCAAAACGCACTTTAAAACCCAAACATAAACTAAAACGTCCACTAAATATCTACCATTGCTTTTCTTTTTTGTAAGCACAAAGAAATTAAATTTACTTGCAATTAGCAGTATAAACAAAGCAAACATAATACATACAGGTTCAGATAGTGAGTTTGTCACTAGCTCTATAAGTGCAAAACATAAATTTAAATAAGCAAAAAGGATAAACGTAGCAGTACAATGGTAATTCATAATAGCCAGTTGTTTTCAGAGTAACCCCAGCAATTGTATATGTAACGAGAGCCTAGTCATCCAGAATCAGTCATTAAAATGCACTCACCTGGTGGCGTACGTGTGTGTATTACTTAGCCGAATGTATCACCAGTTATAACTTATGTGTTTTAGTCAAGCGGGTGATACCATGTGAAGGAGTACCCATAAAATGTTCTATGCTCGGTTTCGAAGTTTTACGTTATTTTATAACTCGGAGAAACGTTAGCCTACTGTACTGGTAGTATCGGTCAATAATATCTTGAGGACCGAAGGAACGATAAAATCCAATAAGATGAAAAGAACCTATATAAACCAATTGTGTTGGAAAATGAGTTGATACGAAATTTTTCTTTTAAAATGTTTGTTATTTTACAATATTACAATATGTATTTATTGATTTTAAATTATTAATGCAGCGAAAGAAACTAGTTTAACATACCTCTTGATTCGAAGCGAAATGTGTGTTAGAAACGAATTAGATCCGTAAAATACGATCACTAACTAAATTTAGTACAATTAGATATACAGAAAGCCAAATCCAGTATATAATAATAAAATTATAGTAATCTTCTCCATATATCATGTTAGTTTTCTAACGACGCATCAATTTTGTTAAAATGGCGTTCCCCTTATCAAAAAAAACCAGAAAAGAAGACATGCGATTTTCTTCAACAAATTACAAATTTTTAAAACTACCACCACCATGTTACAATTTATTTGAAAAAGCAAAAGTGTAATGTACACTATTGAAGTTAAAGTATAGGATGTTGCGAAATCAATAAGCATAACAATTTCAACTCGTTCAAAAATTTCCTTACACAAAAGTTACACGTATCACCCTTCCCGCAGGGGATGAAAATCTAGTTAAAAAAGAAGCGAGTGTCCCAAAAAGAAGGGGTTAGAATATGTACAGGACACGGGATCCCGCTGCTGACCCAGCTCTGCGGAAACGAAAGCGCAGACCGGCTCGCAAAGGAAGCGGCGAGGAACGGAAACGCGAGAATTGCCTACGCCAAGATTCCGATGATCACCGTGAAGAGATTATTATCTAACAGGACGATGCGGGAATGGAAAAGAAGGTGGACCGGCGACGAGACCGGCTGCTTAACCTTCAAATTCCTACCGGACGTCGCACAGAGGATATTTACTGCACCGTAGCTGGACCGCTTTACAGTCCAGCTCGTAAAGGGGTACGGCGGAACCGGAAGTTATTTAAAAAGATTTGGGAATACTGAAGACGAGCGGTGTGAGTGCGGGCACGGCACCGAAGATTCCGGTCACATCATTTTCGGTTGCGAGATCGAGGAAGGCGCTAGAAGGTTGCAGGTGCGAGGCTGGTCAGCGCGGGCCTACGGTGGCCACAAACGTGCGAGGAAATCACGGCGACGGCGGGCGAACGGGAATGGTGGGCGGAACTTTCAAAATTCGCGAAGCAAGTGCAGAGACTAAAACCTAACGTAGCACGAGTAGTATAATCCGAACCGTTACTATTAAAAATCGCGTCTTTTACCGATTGTGACTCATCACCGAATATGACTTTACTACCCGATTGTGACATTAGAACCGGATTTGACAGTGGCAGGCGCACGTGCGGCATCACGTTTCCTAGCGTCGCGCGCAAACTAGGTTAAGGACCACCGGATCTAAATTATGTTCCGGTGTTAGAGTAGGCCCCCTCGGAAAAGAGGCGGAAGAAACGGATTCCCGATAACCACGTAAAGGTCTTGCGAATGGTTTCCGTGGGTGGGATGCGGGGCGGAAGAAGTCGCGGGACGGCGCGATCCTTGCGTCTACCGGATGTCGCCCGTAAGGAAACGACGGGCGAACGAAGGTTGCCAAGTTTTTATTGGAAATCGCCAATCTTCCGAGGACAGCGAATCGACGGGAAAGAGTAACGGATAAGGCCACCGAAGCAGCTACGGAATCGGAGCGACGTGGGGGCGACGGTGTTAGTGAAAGTGCTAGTGCTAGTGACCGCGAGTGACAGTGTTTATCCTGCAAAATGACGGAAAAGTGCTAGTGCTTGAGTAGGTTTGAGCGGACGCAAGCTTCACGGTACAGTCGACGCATTTCCTTTAAGGGAAAAGCGTCGACTTAGATAAGGGTCGAGGCGCGAGCTTCACTCGCGCAAGGCGCCTTTCCGGCGACGGAGATAATAAACTCCGTCGCCGGAAAGGGCGCGGTCTTAGTATATGATGTATGGGTGCGGGCCTCACTCGCACACAGGGACCGCGGACGCCGACTGTATCCGGCGAACGCGGACCTTTAAAGGTAACTTTCAAGGGCGCGAGCCTCACTCGCGCACAGGAATCGCGGACGCTGACTGTACCCGAAGAACGCGAATCCTTAGTCGTAGTTTTCTAGGACACGGGCCTCACTGTCACAGATGCCGCCGCTCGGATCACCGAGAGCGGCGGCATCTTTGGGAGTACGACCGGGTACGACACCAGTCGTGCACAGACACCTTCCTTTCGATTGTCTGCCACCGAAAGGACGGTGTTCTTAGTTAGCGTAAGCGAACACGGGCGTCGCTCGTGTATGATACCTTTGATTTTCTAGTTTCGGCGAAATCGGGGGTATCCTAGTTAAGAAAGTAAATTTTAAGAACGTAGATTAAGTAAGTAAAGGGGGCTAAGGCTTCACCGTCGCACAAATTTCCTTTTCCCCTGCTGCAACTCTGGGGAGAAGGAAGTTTTATATAGAATAAGGGTAAGGATACAGAGCGGATTGCGCTCGCGTACAGCCGCCCCTCACCACTACGTAGAACAAGGGCGACTTACTTAGAACAAATACTTAATATTAATTTAAATAGAGGGCACGAGAATCACTCGTGCACAGATGACTGGGCCACCGGCAACGTCCGGTAGCCCAGGATTCTTAAATATTTCGTAAGGTAGATTTAAGAAATAGGCACGGGGCGTCGGAGTAGCCGCCGCTCGGACTTGCATTGGGGTCTTAGTTAAGAAATTCAGGGGAATGACGCGGTGTTAGGCCGCGTACAGGTGTCATGTGACGCCTTTAGATAAGGAACCTAAGGGCGGGAAGCGGGCAGCCCACTTCACAACCTGCATCTGAGCAGGTTTAGAGTAATTCTTAAATTAGGAATAGGCGGCCGCAGAATTATCCGACGGACAGCTGCCACTAGGTAGCTTAGTTAAAGATAAGAAAGTAGGAACGGGCGTAGGATTACCTTAAGCACAGATGCGATTACCGCATCTTAGGACTCGTACGGGAACCTGTGGTGTCCTTAATTAAAGGACGAGGGAATAGCCCGAGCCCAACATCTTAGTATAGGTAACACGAGGGAGGAGGCAAGCTGAGCAGCGTGTTTTTAAATTTGGTTCGGGATAACTTGTTCAGGGTTTCACACTACCCCGGAGCTCGACGAGCCACCTCCCTACTTTAGTTAAGGAGCAATCTTAAGATTCAGGATTGTAGGCATTTCTACAGGGCGTTGACCCAGCCCCGCGAGCAGACTGGCACTGTCCTACTCTCTTCTGATCTAAAAGTATATCGTATCGTAATTAAACAAAGTAGTGATTTGTATCACTAGGCCAGAAACGAACATTTAGTGAGTAGAAGCAGAAATGCGAGCCGAGGCATTATCCGAGGCCCGCATCTGCGAAACCTTGCAAAATAGCTTCTGGACGTATGACACAAATTTTTTTGTGCTGACGCAAATGTTTTCAAAAATGTGTTTGATGGCGTTGTTATATTGACAATACTAAATATCTACGTGTAAAACGGCTCTAATATGTATGGCAACTGTCAATCGCTGTCTGCTATCCGATCAATGAACATCGACATTAATCGTTTAAGCGTGAAAGGAAAATAACTGTTAACGTGCCTCTACCGGTATTGTTAACATGATACCGAGTACATAGCAACACCGCTACAGCGCCGCTACATGTCTCCAACTGGTGACATGTATTTTTATATCCCGTCGTTGAAACCTGCCGTGGGATCCCCGCAGCAGCCAGGCACCACTAGGAAAAGGAAGAAGAAAAGAAGACCAACGACGGAAAGAAAGAGGAAGACATTCTGGTACCGGTTCTGCTCTAGCCGTGTCGTCGCTACACCACGCAGCTGACAAGTCCCCCTCGCCCGGCGAAGAATTCCGACTACAGAAAAAGTCAAAGAAGACATCGATGACCGTCCGACCAGGCCTTTCCCGACCATCAACGCTATGTTACCCTTGCAGACACACCTGACCACCCGAAAGGCCGCCGTTATCAGAGAGAGGGTGCCATCAGCAATCATTCCACTCGAATTGACCCGACAAGGGATCGCCTTCACCCGAGCAATACAGCCTGCCATAGCCAAGGACCGTAACAGACTATGCGGTGTATGTATAGACATGGTCCGCCGTACCAGCGGAAGTAGATCGACGCACCACACCAACTGTGGCCGAAGAGGACACCGTCGACAGCGGCACCCTTTCAACACAGATCCGGCGTTAGTTCGCTGAGGTGATGGCGAGCTGAGGTATAGAATGCGGTTACAGCCGCAGTCGAGAGACGCTCGCTGCTTCCGCTTTAGGGTTCAACGCCATTCACGGCTTCCTCCGAGGCGTAGATTTGGCGAAGACTCTACCTGTCAGCGGTACTAGCCAAGACTGACCTGTGGGGAGTGATCCCTATGCACGATCAGGATGTGTTTGCCCTTTTTGGAGAAGCACTTCCAGAACGGCGACGAGATGGGATACCTCGAATAAGTATTCCATTATCGATTTCATAACTATCCTGTCCTAAACCCATTTTATTTTTGCACAGTAATAGCTCTGATGTAGTTGTGCAAGCATTTATAGAAATCAAACGTTTTTCTGTTCATTTAAGATATCCGAGGCATCAACAGCACTAACAGCATTCACTTCATCAGCTGAATGACAACGGGACAGTCCACTCAATACCACAAACATCACCCACAGCAGGAATTTTTCTTTAACCCACAAACACCTCAATACAGTAAAAATAAATTTCACTTAAATTTTCATAAATAACTTTAACACTTGGTCTAAAATGCATTATTGAAGTTAATCAATATGTTAATTAAATAAATTTCGATTGGGCATAAAAACGTATATATTATCATTGTGCCTTATATACATATATATATATATATATATATATATATATATATATATATACATACAGGGTGTGACGCGAAGAGCTTTGGTTAAAAGTAATGGCGGATACAGTTATGTTAAAATCTGAAATTACGAAGCTGTAGGTTTTGGATGACGCTCAGTTCAAATATAATATTGTCCTGAATGTGGCACTTCCGGTTATACCGGAAGTAGACGTCAACTTTGTTATTTTAAATAGAAGCTAATATTTTTATTTTATTTTCGAATTCTACAAGAAATTCTAGATAAAATTTGTTCACAATGTCCTATACCAAAAATGAAGTATTTTCGAGATATTTCGATTTTTTAAAAATTTTGAAAAATCCTAGTCCACATTGAATAACAATATATCCATTAATAACGAAGGTAGTGACGTGAATTGTAACCAATAAACAACAAGCGCTTGTCCGTTAACTCCATATATCCATCTCATTGATATTTCATACATGGTGTTTTAAACTTAGCCGCCAACATGCACAATTTAAATCATTTATAAGTTGCTTACTTTAAATAGAACACCCTGTATTTTATTGCATTTTCAGCTGTATTGTTTTAAGCCAATTCGTTTGGTACACCCAACACACCCTGTGGTATATATATATATATATATATATATATATATATATATATATATATATATATATTTTATTAGCAAATATAACTGACAAAAATTAGTTCTGTTAGAAATTAGTTACGTATAGAATCTGTTCAATTTGGAAATGCATTTTCAGTTTTAATAAATTAGTAAGTTCTAAGATGTATAATTAACGCATTAATCAACTAATCTTAACAATTTATAAGTTATTATAATTTGATAAAAATGTATGATAGCTTCCTATTGCACAATATACAATGAAACGACTAAACACGTCCCCATATCTAACTCAATTTGAGTAACTTATGAAAAAAAAAGAAATCTTAAATTCATAATTTTAATTAATAATAATCACCGTCTTATTCATAGAAGTGGAATAAACAAGTTAATTAAGGTAGATATACACAAAATTACTAATCTTCTGGATATACACAACCGAATCTTAAACTTTAAACTCTTAATTAATTAATACGCAAAGCTTAGTTTACATAGACGCCCCTCTCTTGGTTTCTATTTTTGATTATATAAATCTAATTATGTAGTGGTAGCAGCTAAAATTAAATATTTCCTAATTCTAATAAAATCGTTTGGTTCAGAATGTTGCATTAGAGCACTAATTTATTAATTTTGATAATTTTTAAGTTACAGTAATTTAGAAAAAAATGTATGAAAGCTTTCTATTATACAGTGTACAATATAACAACCAAACACATCCCCACATCTAACCCAATTTGAGTAACACATGTACCACTTAATGAAAAACAAAACAGAACCCTTAAAATCCTATTTTTAATTAATAATAACCACTGTCTTCTGATAAAATTTTTGTTTCAAAATATATAATTAATACATTAATTAATAATGTTGGTAATTTTTAAGTTATTGCAATTTAAGAGCATTGTATGCTAGCTTTCTATTGTACAGTTTACAGTGCAGCAATCAAACACGTCCCCACGTCTAGTCCAATTTGGATAACTTATGTACTACTTAATTAAAAAAAAACAGAAACCTTAAAATCGTGGCCTGCGAGCACCATTAGTGCTTCTTTAGTGTATCGTACTACCATGTAGCTGAATTTAGGCACTGAGGTTCATTTTCAAGAAAAAGACGCCTTTCGTAGAGTGTTTTGAAGCACTAACTACATGACCTTCGAGGATAGTTGGTGCTTCGTCAGTTCCTTTTTGTACTCTGTAGGTTAAACCAGCACGAACAGCTGTTTTCAAGAAAATGACTATTATTATGCATCACACTAATGACCCTACCTGCCTGTATAATTAGCAACTTAGTGCCTTGCAGAGTGATCTAATAGGACCGTCATTGACAGCGGAAGCTGCTCGAATACTTTGTTAGTGCCTCTTAGAGCTTTTAGGTAAAACAAGTCCGGTTGTATACAAGAAAATTACACCTCATTGTGCAGTGCTGCCTTCCATCACTTATTGGAAGAACTAACAAAGATACCTGACCAGTGCACACCGTTGGTACATTGTTAGTATAAATCTAATTATGTGATGATAGCTCAAAATTAATATTTCCTAATTTTGATGAAATTTTTATTCTTAACTACGTTTAAAATTTGAACCACCTCTACCTATATTGTAAGCACTAACAAATGCACGGATAGTTTGTGCTTCGTTAGTTCCTCTTAGTTGTATGTAGGTTAAACCTGCATAATTAGTCCCCCTCCCCCTGTTGATTTTCAACGTTGAATGGTAGCGTGGCCTGCGAGTATCGTTAGTGCTCTCTTAGTGCATCGTAATGCGATGTAGGTGAATTTCGGCAGAGTGGTTAATTTTCAAGAATGAAACACCTTTCGTGCAATGACTTGAAGCACTAACAACCTGACCTGCGAATACAGTTTGTGCTTCGTCAGTTTCTTTTTGTGATCTGTGGGTTAAATCAGCACGAACGACTATTTTCAAGAAAATCAGGCCCCCTTGTGCAGTGCTGCTTTCAGGTTATTATTCGTAACACTAGCAACCTAACCTGTTTGGATGGTTAGCAACTTAGTGTCTCTTAGTGCTTTGTAGCGTGATCCAATACGACCGCCTATTAATAAGAAAACGGCACTCCATTTTTCAGTGCTGGCTTTTTACCCTTATTCGAAACACAGCCAGCGGGAGTTGCGCGAATAGTTAAATCTTTGATAGTGACTCTTAGAGCTTTCAGATAAAAGGAGCTCGGTTGTGTACAAGAAAATTGCACCCCATTTTGTGCAGTACAGCCTTCTATCACTTAATGAAAGCACGAACAAAAATACCACACTAGTGTATACCGTGGGCGCATTGTTAGTATAAATTTAATTATGTAATGGTAGTAGCTCAAAATTAATATTTTGATAAAATCTTTTTGTTTTTTTTAATGCATTTTATTCTAAATTATGTTAAAATTTTGAAAATTGCAAGCACTAATAACATGCACATATGATTCGTGCTTTGCTAGTTCTTGTTGGTGCTATTTAGATTGAACCAGCATTAGTGCATTTTAATGACATGTAGGTGAATTTCGGCATGTGGTTGTTTTTGAAGAAAGCGACACCTCTCTGCATGGCATGAAGCACTAACAACATGTCCTGCGAGGATAGTTTGTACTTCGATAGTTTCTTTTTGTGCTCTGTAGGTTGAAACAGCAGGAACGGCTATTTTCAAGAAAAGCACACCTCCTTAGACAGTGTTGTGTTCCGACTATTATTCGTATTACTAACGAAATAACATGTCCGGATTGTTACCAACGACCGTTCGTTTTTTTAAGAAAATGGCACCTATTTATTCAACGCTGGCTTCATACCCTTATTTGAAACACGGACAGCCCTAGTGGCGCTGATAGAGCTTTGTTAGTTACTCTAAGTAATTTTTAGTAAAACAAGGTCAGTCGTATACAAGAAAACTGCACCCCATTACGCAGTGCAGCCTTCCACCACTTATTGAAAGCAATAACAATGAGATCAGGTCAGTACACACCATTAGCATTTTGTTAGTACCCTTTACTATTATGGATTGCATCAACACGGCCGGTCGCTACCGAGAAAGCGACGCACTTTGGTGCAGTGCTGGCTTCCCACCCTTATTAGAAGCATTAATGCTGTTAGTTCGTCTTAATGCTTTACAGGTGAAACCAGCATGATAATATAAATAATTTTCAAGTACATGTCACATCTTGGTGCTATGATGCTTACTATGTTTATTGCTAGCACAAACAACCAGACCTGCGCAGATGGTTAGTGGTTTGTTAGTTCCTCTTAGTCTTTTAAAACTTAAACCAACACAACCAAACTATTCTTGTATTGTGCTGGTTTCCTGTCCGTATTGGAAGCATTAACCACCTAACCTGTCTGGAACGTTAGCAAATTCGTTAATATGTCTTAGCGTTTTGTGACTTAATCCAATAAGACGGGTAGTTTTCAAAGAAACGGCGCTCCTTTATGTAGTGTTCATTTTTAATCCTTAGTGACAGCACTAACGACATGGCCTGCGCGTATTATGAGCTTCCTTAGTGCATCTTAGTGAATACAGCACATTTTTCGCCAGCTTCGTCTTCTTCGCCTGCTTTGTCTTTCTTGTTTTCTTCGGTTTCTTTGCATTTTTCCCTTCTTTCCCCATTTCTCCTTCATTTTCTTTGCTGTCTTCCCTTTTGCTTCTTTGCCTTCTTTGCCATCTTCGCCTTCTCCGCCCGCTTCGCTTTCTTTATCTTCTGCGCTTTCCTCGCCTTCTTTTACTTATTTGCCTTCTTCTTCGTTTTGTTGGATTTTTCGCTTTCTTTGCCTTCGTTGCCTTCTTCGTATTGTTGTCATTTTCACGTTGTTTGCCTTCTTCGCCGTTTCGCCTTTTTCGTCTTCTACGCATTACTTTTATTCGCCTTATTTACATTCTTCGCATTATTTGCTTTATTCACATTTTTGCCTGCTTGGCTTTCTTCGACTTCTTAGTCTTTTTCGCCTGTTTTGTTTTTGTTGCTTTCTTCGCCTATTTCGAGTTCTTCGATTTCTTCGCCTTCTCCATGTTCACCTTCTTCGCTTGCTTAGCAAACAAGGCGTTCTTTGCCTTCTTCTCTTCCTTTACAGTCTTTGCTTTCTTTGGTTTATTTCTTTCCTCGTCTTTAGCACTTTTCGTCTTCTTCGCTTGTTTCGGGTTCTTTGCCTTCGTGTTTTTTATACTTCTTATTTGCCTTACTTGCTTCCTTTGCCTTTCTCGCCTTCGTCGCATTGTTTGTCTTCTTCGTTTTCCTTGCCTTCTTTCCTCTTCTTTCCTTCAGCTTGTTTGTCCTCTTCCCCTTCACTTCCTCAATATTTGTTTTTTGCCTTCTACTCTTTGTTGGCCATCTTCGTCTTCTTCATCTTCTTGTCCTTGTATGTCTTCTTCGCGTTCTACCATTTCTTCGCCATCTTGCCTTCTTTGCTTTCTTCGACTCCTTCGCTTTCTTTATCTTTTCGCCTTCTTCACTTTCTTCGCCCGCTTTGTGTTCTTCGCCAGCTCTTTACATCCTATTGGCCTTTAACTATGTTGTCTTTACCTTCATCACCTTCAGTTTGCCTTCATTCTGCATTCTTTACTTTATTTCTTCGACTTCTCCTTCTTCATCTTTTCCGCCTTTTTCGATTTCTCTGCTTGCTTTGAATTCTTCGCCATCTTTGCCTTCTTCGCTTTCTGCGCCTTCCTTGCCTTCCCCTTTGCGTTTTTTATTTTCTTCGCTTATTTCTTTTCTTGCATTCTTCGCGTTCCTTGTCTTCTAGGCATTCTTCGCTTTCTTCACTTTCCTCCCCACGTTGCCTTCTTCGCTTCCTTCGTCTTTTTCACCTTCTTCACTTTCTTTACCTTTTCGGCTTCTTCGCTTTCTCCGCCTGCTTTGCTTTCTTCGCCAGTTTAGCCACCTTAGTCATCTTCATTCGCCCTTTTTCATCTTCTTCGCATACTTCTTGTTTGCCTTCTTTGCTTCCTTCCCTTTTTTACCTTTATCGCCTTCTTTGTTTTCTTCGCTTTCCTTGCCTTATTTCCCAATTTCTTTTTCATTTTCTTTGCCTTCAATACTCTTGCTGTCTTTGCTTTCTTTGCCTTCTCCACCTTATTCGCCTTCTTGGCTTTCGTCTTTTCCGCCCTCTTTGATTTTCCCTTCTTCGCCCCCTTCCTTTTCTTCGACTTCTTCTCTTTCTTCGCCTTCTTCTCTGCGTTTGCCTTCTTCGTGTTTGTTATTGCAAGTTGTGATAATGATTTGTTTAGGATACTCTTCACATAGAAATTTTGGTTAATATGGAACCAACCTTGTTCGTATAATTTTCAAACTGGACCCAACGAGTACAAGGTTATGTTCATTTCGAATCTAACTGCAACTTTGCAATGACTTTTAGTGCGAAATGGTGCCTAGATGTAAAGAATACATTGAAATGGACCTATCTGAAGAGATAGTATTTTGTGCTTTCCGTGTTTTTTGCAATTAATTACAACTTACGGTAAACTTTATTTAAAATTATATCACGTTAAATTGTTGATAACGAAAACGTCAGATTAAAGCAATTATCAGTTATATTGTAGAAATTGGGTAAAATAAATTAAGACTACAACCAATAACGTGTAGTATAGTAGTATAATAGATAATGTCTTAAAAATTTCCTTATTAAGGCCGGGTAATTAGTTTTTTTCCTTAATTGATCCATCCATAAATGGCTCGCCTCTGTCGAGAAACTTCTCTTGTTTACTTAATGGGAGGGATCCAGGAGGAATGTGTAATTTAGATAAAGAGCTTCTTTTCTGAAATACCAAATTGGCCACGTGCATTCAGTCAATATTTTAAATATTCAAGAGTCGTTTCCGTTACCGAAAACTATTTCAATAGGGAAAATCACCCCTGTTGTTGACTTCTGTACGATTTGTAATATTAAGTGTATATAACATACAATATTTTAAAGTCCATTTCAGATTTTCAGATCATAGTAAATCATGAAAACAGGTAAATTTCTACGGCGCAATATTTTAAACGTAAACAGGGATATTATTGTCGTTCTGTAATTCATTCCTTCAACCTTAAATTTGAGTTAATTTATTCAGTATTTGCATGTGCGAAACGTTACACAGTAAATGGCACAAAATGATCATCCTGGAACATTTTAGAATTTTATTTTGGTAAAATAAAGCTTTAAAGTTACAGGAAAATACATTAACTCTCACTAATCGCTAAATAATAGTGAAATTGGACTAACAATAGGTAACCAATTTTCTTTTAAACATATTTTAATTAAAAATGTAAATTTTTACAATCAAATTGAAACCGAAATTTTAACATTATTTTGCAATTTTATTGTATGTCAGTCATCTCTAAAAAAAGCGTTAAGTTAGTACTTATTTCATGATATTTAGTCTTAATTAATTAGACTATTAAACTTTTTATCGGTTAAATAAATTTTAGACCGTCTTAACACGTTACGTCAATTTAAAATTATTACTTTTATCTTTTTTGTCCGTAATGATTTATGTAACTGGAATTTGAGTAAATTCCTATTATTAATTAATTAATTAATTTAGCAGTTCAAGTTTGCACTTTTAAACGCGTTTAGACACTCTAATTGGCGAATTTCACACATCCATAAATATAAAATCATACGCATTGAAAGTTTTCTTTTCCTGAGTTTTTAACGCAAGCAACTTTAAGTAACTTAAAACTACTAATTAATTAAAATAAGTGAATTGACAAATTCACTAATTCGGCCACACATTTTTTTAAGTAATTGATAATTAAAGTTTCTAGATATTTAGTTTTAATAAATTGCAGTTTGGCAGCTTAATTCTAGTTTTTTAACGTTTTCGTGAAAAATTAACAAATTAGGGTCTTAAGCTATTTTATATTCAATTTTGGACCTTGTTCCAGACTATATGAACACCTCCTAACGTAACTTTGTTTTTTTTTTCTCTTTACGAAACTGAGATTTAAGAATTAATTAACGTTCAGGGCTGACATTTTATGATTTCAAAGCAACAAAAATTAATACTTTTCTAATATCAAAAATAACAAAAATTTATCATTTGAAATTAAATTAATAGTATCAACATGTTTAACCCTTTTAATTAATTATACATTCAAATTATTTTTGCATTGTTATCTCTAATATCTTTAAAAGAAACCTTTCATTATCTTGAAAAGTTTACCTTTGAGTACCTTTCTTGAACTTGGAACCAAATTAGGAATACGTAACCTAATTCGTCTCAAGTCAGTTCAGCTCTCAGACGTATAATGTTACATTTGGCCTTTGAAATCATAAACACCAATATAAAAATAATCTTTAACGATTAATGCAATAAAAAATTATTAGATAATTATATAACGATTACGATTCGAATTATATAATTTGGAAATAAAGATATAAATATGAAAGGAATAGTACTAATATGTTTAATACTTTTAATTACTTCAAATATAAATTAATTTCGGCATTCCATCTCTATCTCTATTTTAACATTGTGAAAAGGTCCTTTCGTAATTTTGAAAAAGGTTATGAAACATTTTAGACAATCCAATTAACTTTAAATCGATATACGTAACGCTACATTTCAACACTAAAAACGCTGATAAAATGTTAATGTTAACAGTAATTGCTACAGCTTGATTTAGTGCTCACACTTTCCAAATTATAGGCGCTTGTCACAAAAATTTGAACTTGCAGGTTAGCATTTAATGTATTTTTGTTTTTTAATAAAGATGTGTATCGTTAAGTAAAGCTTTTTAATTGAAATTACTGCAATCTACAAAGATACGAATTGATTATTAACATTACCCATTTCAAGGATTAATGTAATGTAAGTCTTATCCTACTAATTACGCACCGAAAGAATTTATTCATAAACTATCAACAAGTATGATTAATTAAATTCTATCTAACTGTAATTCCTTAAAAACGCAACGTAACCAATTAACTTAACGATTTTAAAGATTAGCCAATCTAAGTCTTATTCTATTAGTTACTCCGTAATTACTCATGCTATGGCAACAGATAAAGTTTACTTAAAACCTCTTTAATTATAATTATGTTCAACCCCTTGATTGTTTTTACCCCTAATTAGTGCCCTATTGGCTGTATTAAAAGCCTTTTTGGCAATTCATACCCTGAGGTGTGGGTGGAGTTGGCTTCTTTTAGGAGGTGATTTTCAACCGTTGATTGAATTTTCAGCCGTTGACGGTATTTTCAACCCTAATTAAGAGCAGTTTTGGCAGTCCACCCCCAGGATTAGGGGTGCGGAACTGGTGATCACGTAACATTTTCACCCCTAATTAAGGCTTTTTGGCAGCCCTTGGAGGGTAGCCAAATGCAGTGTTCTGATTACTGAGGGTTGACCACGCCCCTAGTTTCTGATTGGTACATTGACTCCGCCCCATGCCTTCTGGTTGGTTGCGAGGTGTGGCTTGTCGGCCATTTTGTTTTTTTTGACGGCTTCTTTTCGGGGGCCGTTTTCACCCCTAATTAGGGCCCTTTTAGACTTTTTTGGCAGTTCAGCCCCTAGAGGGTTGGAAAATGCGCGCTCTGGGAGCAGGGTTGGTGTAGTCATGTGACCCCGAGGATGAGGTCCAAGTCCAATTGTTTTAATTATGAGTCATAATTAATGTACTCAGCCATTTTATTTTTAATTATGACGTCATAATCAAATTCCGCTGCCATTTTGTTTTTAACTATGAGTCATAATCAAATTCCCCTCGCCATTTTGTTCTAATTACGAGTCATGATTAAATTGTGGAGATAGTCACGTGGGGAAGAGGCGGTGCAGGGCAAAGTCCAATTTAATCATGAGTCATAATCAAAACACTCAGCCATTTTGTGTTGGCGAGAAATTTGAATTGTATTCTAATAAGGTGTGATAACACTAACTTATAAGACAGATATTGAACGCAGGAACTTGCTTCCGGGGCTTCGCTCCCTGTTACTGATCGCATTTAAATTATGAGTCACAATCAAGTTTTTATCACAATCCTTTTGTTTCAATTACGAGCCATAATCAATGGCCTCCACGATTGTTTTTTAATTATGAGTCATAATTAAATTGTGAAGCTAGTCGCGTGGGTCAGATCAAAGTCCAACTATTTTAATTATGAGGGATAATCAAAGCCATCGAGCATTTTGTTTTGGCGGAAAATTTGAATTGTATTCTAATAAGAGTGCTAACACTAATTTGCAGGACAGGTATAGAACGCAGGAATTTGTTACGCTTACACTTTAATTATGAGTCATAATGAAATTCTTATCACAGTCTTTTTGTTTTAACTGTGAGACATAATCAAATTCAGCGGCCATTTTGTTTTTAATTATGAGTCATAATTAAAAGCAGTGACCCAAATCAATTAATCAATCAATCAAATACATAAACAGATCTCAATTTCGCTCTAATTTTCACATTGCAAGTAATATGGAAATAAATTACTTATCGGTTTTCCCAATCATTAACATAAAGTAATTATTTTCTGGGTTTCCACAGTTATGGAATCAGCAATAACAAACTATCACTATTCAAATACCTCTATCGTTTCTGGGGAAAACCCTGTAATTACGCAAAGGCAAACACGTTGACCTTCAAAGCATATCAAACCAAATCAATCAATCTCGATCAAATCAAACAAACCAATTAATCAAATCAAATCAATTAAGCAAATCAGTCTGTTTTTAATTATGAGTCATAATTAAATTTTGCGGCTATTTTGTTTTGGAGGGAAATTTCAAATTGTATTCTAATAAGGGGTCCGCATCTTATAAGGCATTTATAGGACGCCGAAACTTGTTCTAGGGCCTTCGTCCCAAAATTCCGCAGTCGAATTCCTTTGAATTATGAGTTATAATTAAATTTTGTAGGTTAACTTGTTTTGTCGGCCATCTTGGAGGTCATCTTTGTTTTAGCGGGTAATTTAAAATTATATTCTAGTAAGAGATCCTCATACTAACTCATAAGACAGTTGCAGGACTCTGTAACTCGTTCTAGGGTGGTTGCTCCTGGTCAGGTCTTCGACCCTTGGCGGAAATTTGAAACTGAATTCTAATCAAGGGCTCTAATACTAACTTTCAAGACAGGTATAGGACGCAGGAACTTGTTCTAGGGCCTTCGCCCCAAAATTCCGCAGTCAAATTGCTTTGAATTATGAGTCATAATTAAATTTTGTACGTTAACTAGTTTTGTCGGCCATCTTGGAGGTCATCTTTGTTTTAGCGGGTAATTTGAAATTATATTCTAGTAAGAGATCCTCATACTAACTCATAAGACAGTTGCAGGACTCTAGGGTGGTTGCTCCTGGTCAGGTCTTCGACCCTTGGCGGGAAATTTAAAACTGAATTCTAATAAAGGGCTCTAATACTAACTTTCAAGACGGGTATAGGACGCAGGAACTTGTTCTCCCCTTATCAAAAGCCAGGAATTATCAAATCAGCGGAAGCATGTCAAACCAAATCAAACAATCTCGGTCAAATCAAACAAATCACTTAAGCAAATCAATCTCAAACAAATCACTCTAGATCAAATCAAACAAAAGCAATTAGCCAAATCAGTCAAATCAATCAATTTCGATCGAATCAAACAAGAAGCTGTGCTAACAATTCTTCATAACCTTCAGGTAACGATTCTCCCACTGGATATACCTAGCTCCCATGAGAGACCGCTTACTTTGTAGATAAGGCTAACAGACACTCAGAGCTGGTACTCTCCCTAAACGTGAGGGCACCGGCGCGGGAAAACAGTCTATCATCCGCAAAGCAATCAAATCATAACTTACAGCTTGCAAGAAGCACCTTACAATTCAAAAATACTGGTCTGGCTTAACTTTCAGCTCGTTAAAATCAATCACAATTCAAAAATACATGAGATAACCCCAGACATTGCTGGCAATATACGAACATCAAATTAGTGTGTAACACTATCGTAACGTATTGCATACAGTGCTAAAAATATGTTTTACAGTTAATTTAGTAAAAATACCTATACAATAACAGATATAACTAAACTCCAAGTCTAATCACTATATTATTTTACATACAAGGAATGTCTGATCGGAAATACCTCTGACAAAAGGGCCCTAGATTTATAAAGAGGCTTGAGCACACTATTTCGTTTTTGAAAATGGTCAAATGCCCGGGGACAAATACGCAAGGCGAGACGAGTGTGAGGAAAGAGACAAGCGAGCCGAAGGAGAAGAGAGGGAGATTCCAGAGACCTGAGAAGCGAGAGAGGTGAGCTGCCAAATAGGCCTTAATAGGGGTGAAAATGTCACACGACCACCCCCTCACCAGTTACGCGCCCCTAAACCTGGGGGTGGACTGCCAAAAAGGCTCTTAATTAGGGTTGAAAATACTGCCAAGGGCTGAAAATTCTAACAAGGATAGAAAATCACCCCCTCCAAGAAGCCAACTCCACCTACACTTCAGGGGACGAACTACCAAAAAGGCTCTTAATACAGCCAAAAGGGCACAAATTAGGGGTAAAAACACCTTTAAGGGGTTGAAAATTCCATCTAGGGGTTGAAAAACGGCCCCGAAAAGAAGTCTTCAAATTCTACTCAAGATGTTACCAAAAAGCCAACGAGTATCATTAAGTAAGTTTCTTCTTATTAGGATTACTGCAATCCTTTAAAGATGCAAATTAATTAATTAACCTCATTTATCTTAGTAAGTCTTGTTCTACTAATTACACCACGAAAGTAATTATTCATAAAATATCAACAAGTAGCATTAATTTCCTTTTTTCTAATTGCATTTACTGTAATTCTTTAAAGACTTAAAATAGTCAATTAGCTTAATAATTTTAAAGATTAATCAATCTCAGTCTTAGATTAGATAGCAGCAGCATGATAATTAAATAACTTCTAACTACAGTTACTGTAATTCTCCCAACGCACGAATAACTAACTAATCCTAATAACCCTAAAGTCTGAACAAGTGAATATGGTGCTCATTAGTGCTATTTAAAAATATATCACAATATCATATCTAACATTTAAAAAACCTTTAAGAGTAAATGCTGATCACAATTTGCAATAGCCCAAATAACCAAATAGTGCTCAACAAAACGATAAGTTAAAAATTTAACATTACCAGTAACTGTTTCATCTTGATTATTATTTATTTAGTGGGCACTCTTCCCAAATAATTTATTGTCGTTCGTCACAAAAATTTGAACTTGCAGGTTAGTTGAGTCACTAAAATAAGTACGACTTTTTCTAATTAGAATTACTGCAATCTAAAGATGCTACTTGATTAATTAACCGTATTTATTTTAAGGATTAATAATATTCCACTAATTATCTCTTATAATATACCAACAAGTATGATTAATTAAATTGCAATTAACTTAAAACAATGATTTTAAATATTAATCAATCTTTAGTCTTATTCGATTAGTTATTTATAATACTGGTAGCGAAGAATCGCACTTAACACGCTCACTTCATATTTTATTAACAACCATGTAAAAATAATTACTCATAGAACTGTAAAAAGTAAGGATTAATTATATTACATTTCTTCGAATTACAATTAGTGTGGTTTTTTAAAGACGCGGAGTAACTAATTAATCCTACTAAAGATTGATTATCGTAAGTCTTACTCTATTCTTTTTCGTTTTACTTATTATTTTTACGTGGGACGCACTAATGAGAGCCGCGGACCGCGTGTTAGAAATCCTTGAACGACGTCAAACTAATTTTTCATAAAATGGGAACAAGTATCGCGAATTAGATTTTTGTAATTGGAATTACTGTAACTGTTTAAAGATGCGAAATTCTTAATTATCTTAATTAAAATAATTAATTAATGTAAACCATATTTTATTAATTATCCCTTGAAACTTGTGAGGCTTGTTCATAATGGTTAATTAAACGACAGTTACTGTAATTCTCCAAACGTTCGAAGTAACTAATTAATTCCAATAACCCTAAAGATTAATTAATCCAATACATATAAATATTATATCTAACATTTAAAAAGCCTTAAGAGTAAATGGATGATCACAATTTATAAGCTAATGTTGCTTAGGCCATTAGTGTACTTAGAATAAAACATTGGTGTATTAAATTTTAATCAATAGCCTAGATAACCAATTAGTGCTAAAAGAATTTTATTATGTAATGAGAGCCGCGGACCGCGTGTTGCAAATCCTTGAACTGCATCGTCAAACTAATTTTTCATAAAATGGGAACAAGTATCGCGAATTAGATTTTTCTAATTGGAATTACTGTAACTGTTTAAAGATGCGAAATTCTTAATTATCTTAATTAAAATAATTAATTAATGTAAACCATATTTTATTAATTATTCCGTGAAACTTGTTGAGACTTGTTCATAATGGTTAATTAAACGACAGTTACTGTAATTCTCCAAACGTTCGAGGTAACTAATTAATTCCAATAACCCTAAAGATTAATTAATCCAATACATATAAATATTATATCTAACATTTAAAAAATCCTTAAGAGTAGATGGATGGTCACAATTGACTGTAAGCTAAAGTTGCTTAGGCCATTAGTGTACTTAGAATAAAACATTGGTGTATTAAATTTTAATCAATAGCCTAGATAACCAATTAGTGCTAAAAGAATTTTATTATGTAATGAGAGCCGCGGGCCGCGTGTTGGAAATCCTTGAACTACATCGTCAAAATAATTTTTCATAAAATGGGAACAAGTATCGCGAATTAGATTTTTCTAATTGGAATTACTGTAACTCTTTAAAGATGCGAAATTCTTAATTATCTTAATTAAAATAATTAATTAATGTAAACCATATTTTATCAATTATCCCGTGAAACTTGTGAGACTTGTTCATAATGGTTAATTAAACGACAGTTACTGTAATTCTCCAAACGTTCGAAGTAACTAATTAATTCCAATCACCCTAAAGATTAATTAATCCAATACATATAAATATTATATCTAACATTTAAAAATCCTTAAGAGTAAATGGATGATCACAATTTATAAGCTAATGTTGCTTAGGCCATTAGTGTACTTAGAATAAAACATTGGTGTATTAAATTTTAATCAATAGCCTAGATAACCAATTAGTGCTAAAAAAAATTTATTCTGTAATGTTTTAACGATTATTGCTATGTATTTAGAGTTCACACTTTTCAAATTATTTATGGGCGTTCGTCACAAAAATTTGAACTTACAAGCTAATTATTATAAACTGTGGAAATAGGCCGATCAACTCCACTACATAAACTGTAAAGTAGCGATTCAATTACTAATTAAACTGTAATTATCTAATCTAATTACAATTAACTGTGGAAATAGGTCGATCAACTTCACTACATAAACTGCTGAAATAATCAACTCCATATGAACTGTAAATATTGATCTAACTAAGTAATATGGATCACATAAACTGTGAAATAGGCCGATCACTCCAGTAATAAAAACATGTATTTATTTTTAATCGTGATAACAATGTAGGCTGCTTTTCTCTAATTAGGATTACCGCAACCTTTTAAATATACTCATCGTCAAAATAATTTTGTATTCATTCTACAATTATGGAAACCAAGTATTAGGTAAGCTTTTCTCTAATTAGGATTACCGCAACCTTTTAAATATGCGCAATGATTAATTAACCCCGTTAATTTTATGTATTATTCTACCAATTACTCCGCGAAACCAAAAATTCAACAAGTATGATTAATTAAATTCTTTCCCATTGCAATCACTGTAATTCTTTTAAGTCGCAAAGTAACAACTTAACTTAATAATTTTAAAGATTAATTAATCCAAGTCTTATTCTATTTGTTACCCCGGATATGTAATTATCCACGTAATAGCAACAGGTAAAGTGTACTTAAAATCTCTCTAATTATAATTACCTTAATTCTTCAACTTATAATACTTCTAGAAGCGAAGAATTGCAATTAATAATTTTCTGTCATGTTCATTGATTAACTATGTAAAAGTAATTACTTATAGAATTGCAAAAAGTAAGGATTAATTACAATTCTTCGAATTAGAATTAGCGTGATTTTTTAAATACGAGAAGTAACTGATTAATCTCACTACTTTTTTCTTCACTAACCTATGTGTTTACAACTTTTAAACCGGTAACGACGTGAATAGTGCTTAGAAAGCTAAAGTTTTACCCTTATCTGTTGCCTATGATCTGCTCATTAGTGGATCATATAATTTTGTGCATCAAAATCTGCAAACTTGTTTGTTTTATTTTTAATAAAGGGTCAAGATAAACTCTCCATTTATAAAAGCCCGATGACGTCATAAAAAAAGCAGGTATATGAACAGAGTTGAAATTTTGTTATTTAAGCGGAAACGAATGGTTAAAATTATACAGTAGCAAAGCAAACTAGCAAAATTGTTTTATTAGGGCATGAATACATTACGCATAATGATGAGTTTATAAAAGCACATTTGCTAATATTTTCCTTTAGGTTATGCCCGTTATGCTTACATCCAACAATTTCCACATGTTACACTCATGCAAAACCTGTAATTGTAAAACTCCTCAGGACAAACTTTTTACAAATATCTACCACAATTACAGTGCGTAGTAATGAACCAACTTTAGAACCGTGTGGCGCACCATTTGTACATATTTTTTAATTGCTCGTCACGGCAGTAGATCGATAAAAACAAAAGCGAGATTCTTTTTTAAATACCACCTAGAGCGTTCCCAAAAGTATATTTTGTAACCCAAAACGTGTATAAAGCAAAAGGATGAGAAATACGGAAAGTTTCTACAGCTGTTACCATTTATCTCTCTCTAACTTATTCCATGTAAATCATTTTACCTCGTTCACATAGCTAGGGGCTAAACGGGACCTTTCATTAGAACGAAACAGCCTGGTGCAAGCAGTTCTTACGCCAATGAATTAATGTAAATTATACACTGTTAAGTTAGAACTTCTTACTCTATAACAACATTAAGCCGATTTTAATTCGAAGAGCGAGTTTTTTTCGAGTAAGAGTGTAGAGTTGAACCAATGATTAGTGGGAGCTCGAGCTCTACACTGTTTTAGATCGTATACTTTGCACGATTTGCTAGATTAACCAGTCACGGATTAATATCATGAAATATTTACGATTAGGGAATTTTAATTGATATTTACGAGTTTTTTAAGCAGAGGCCCTTGTAATAATTTCTCAACAAGCCAAGCCTTAAGATGCAAATATTGACGTTTAGTGATAGTACTTCTCGTAATGTAATTTAGCAGTAACAGTTGCAGTTTTTGAAATTGCTTGAAATTATTTTCCAAATTATTAAATCTTAGTGCTCAATCCATAAATCGTTTACTCCATCCGTATTCTTTATAATACGCTAATTTGTTTAGAACATAGTTATAATTAATAGTAGCAATAATATAGATTCTAGAATCGTTAAGCGAAATTTATTAATTAATTTAATAAATTAAAGACGATAATTTCAAAACATGATTAATATCTCTGAGACATTATTATTTAATTAATTATTTTAGGAATAATTAACAAAGATACAATCGTAAGAAATGGCTTATTTTTACCTAATTTGCTGATTTTAATCTAAATTGAATTATCTATGTGATAAAATTAAGTAATTTCTGAATTCGGTAACTTACTAAATGCTGGCAATACCTGGTAAGTGTAATTATTCATAAAATACCTACATGTATGCTTAATTAAATCCTTACCAATTGCAATTACTGTAATTAACACCAAGTGATTAATTAACTTAATCATTTTAAAGTTTAATCAATTAAGTCTTGTTCTATCAGTGATGTCGTAAATGCAATAGTAACAGGTAAAGTTTACTTAAAATTAATGCTCAACGCTTACTAATTCCATCCATATTCTTTTTATTACCGAAGCTAATTATTTGTGCAGTTTTTATATAATATAGTTACAATATAATTAGTAGTCGTAATATTGTTACTTACATAATATCGTTTATTGAAGTTTAGTCATTGACTCAACATTAAAGCCGATAATTGCAAAACATGATTAATATCTCAGAGATGTTAATTATGTAACTAATAATTTAAGGAATGATTAACAAAAATACAATCCAAAGAAATGACTTGTCTTTTACCTAATCTACTGGTTTCAATCTAAATTGAATTGACTTACCATTTATGTGATAAAATTATCTAGTTTCTGAATTTGGTAACTAATTACTTACTAAATTTTCGCGATGCCAAGTCTGTGCAAAATAACATTAATTGCTCATGGTATTAATTATTTAACGATTACTTGCACTGGTTGTTGAATAATACTAATTAAATTAATTACTGTTTAACCTGTCTATTCCTATTACGTGACAAGGTTAAGTGATTTATTAATTATTTAATAAATAACATACTTCATAGGTGTAAAATTAAGAGTACTCGTAATACCCTTTTTAACTACAACTATTTTCATTTTTTAAGATACGAGCTAACTAATTAATATTAATTTTGACAATTAAATTTATTATTCTACTAATTACTCTGTAACAGTAATCCATAAGACAAGAACAGATACGGATTAACTATACTTTATTTAATTACAATTACAGCAATTACTTTAAAATGTAAAGCAATTAATTTTATAAGCTTTCAAAATAAATTAATTTAAGTCTAACTAGCTAATTTAAAAGTAAATACGTATAGATTAAGTTCTATCCAATTAGTGTAATTCTGTTAAGATTCGAAGTAATTAATTGTATAGATTAAGTAATTTAAGTTTTAATCCACGAGTATGATTAATTCAATTATTTCCAATATCAATTACTGTAATTTTTTAAAGACGCATAATACCTATAGTACCGAGGCACTTGACGCCATCTTGGAATTTAACGTCACAAATGCCCTGTGGATTGTTGAATTGCGGTAATTCTGATCTAAAAAGAAATTAATTAGCCATATTGCTATTTTATGAATAATAAGTTTCACGAGGTAATTAATAAGGTAAGGTTTGAATGAATTAACCTTTAAAACTAGTGAAACTAATTAGGTAAGTAGTACCGAGGCACTTGACACCATCTTGGATTTTGACGTCACAAATGCCCGGGGTGTGGCATTTGGGCACTTGCCACCACTTTTTTACTCGCTCACGTGGGCGACCGTGTTTTCAACCCTTTTCTATCCCTAATTAAGGACCTTTTGATCTTTATTAGCTTACGGGCGACCGCATTTTTAACCCTTATTTTTATGGTTTCTTTTGGGTTTATTTTTCATCCCTAATTATTTTTTACTTGCGCACGTGTAAGACGTATTTTTTCACCCCTATTTTTACACATCCACGTGTGAGACCGTGTTTTCAACCCTTTTTTATCTCTAATTTTCACACACCTACGTGTGAGACCGTATTTTCTACCCTTTTCTTTTCGGAGGCCCTTTCAACCCTAATTATTTTTACTCGCTTACGTATAGGACCGTATTTATTAGCCTTATTTTTATGATTTCTTTTGGGGGTTATTTTTCAAACCTTATGGTTGTATTAAGGACCTTTTGACAGCTAGGACTTTTTTTGTGGTTGCTAACGTGAGGACTGTATTTAGGGGTGGGTGCTGGTCTTGGCTTGACTTAGGGCTGTATTTAGGGCTGGGGGATGGTCTAGGGATAAGTATTAGGGCTGGGGGCTGGTCTAGGGATAAGTCTTAGGGTTGGACCTGGGGCTGAACTTGGGTTGGTCTTAGGTTATTTTGATGGTATTAAGGTCCTTCTGGCTATATTAAGAACAGTGCCCCTGGAGGTTGCACACGCATACAATGTTGGAAATTGCATAAAGATTATTATCGATCCTATTGCTTTAAAATGGTCAAATGCTATTGGCTGATCTTTTACCTATACGAGAAAACGTATTTTCTAATAATGATGTAAAATAGCAGCTGTGTTAAGGATTAATCTTGCGTGGGGAATTTGAATGACAGTAAAATTTAATTATAGAACACTTATTTTATTGTAAATGTCATAATTAAAAATCCTCAGTGAGTTATAAAAAAATTACTGACATTCCTAATGAAACAAATTTTATTAAGTTAATTAATTACATAACAGCAATATTATCTTTCTAAAACGAATATTAAAACATAGTTTACCTGCATTGAAATATGTTTAATATCATCATCCATCCGACCGTTAAAATGTTGTACGCCTTAATATTTTAAAGAAACTTAATGCTTAGATGTGTTTTATAACTGTAATTAAAATCTGTAAAATAAATAAAGGGTTAACACCACACTTACCAGTTCTGTACTTAAAGAACGTTTTGAGGCACTACTTCACGAGTGATAGTCGCTGCTTTTGTGATGCATGTCAAACTAAAAAACAACTTTCTAGGTTGTGTAAAACTACCTATTGATTTCCCCATAGTGTAAAATATACAAACAAACCTTATTATCTTTATCGAACTTACTGCAAATCGTATTTACCTTTCTCTTTAAACAAATTGTTTTATAAAAACCATATTAAGAGTTTTGAAAAGTTACATGTTTTAAATTCACAACAATATGTAGTAAGAAATCACTGTTCATGTTTACTTTAGCTAATTACCGTGTAATTATATAACTTTGTTAAATATAATAGTCTAAAATTGATTACCAATATAATATAAATAATTTCTTTTTAAAAAACACTAAATCATAAATTTTATAACACGATTTTTAAAAACACACATGCTGAATTAAAAGAAAAAACAATGGGGTTATTTTTTTTATTACAGGGCTCTTGATTAAAACAATTAAAGCACTAAAAAATCTCTTTTATTTATCAGAATAGAATGGTTGGGTAACAGGCGTTAAACAATAACCTGATTATCTCATCATTTAGAATTAAACATGTACTAAAATAGTTTTTTACAAAATCAAACATAGGTAAATTATGTAATCTAAAATATAGAAACATTAAGGTATAAGGTCTACACACATCCGAATGATAGTCTTGTAATATTGTTTTATTGTATACGAAGCATCGGGAATTCTTCTCTAGGAAACGTAAATGATATCCTAGCGGTGCTCGTCCAAAGGAATCAAAATACTCTCCATTACCATTCTCGTCAATGTAGATAGCGGGCCAATGCTGACCTGGTTTGTTTGTAGGATCCGTGTTTATGATAATTGCACACGCTTCAAATCTATCAGCTCGCACGCAGAAGTTGTACCGTATTCACTTCCTTCAATTTTTTTCTGCATTCTGTTTCGAGGCTGTAATACGTTTTCTAATACATAAACAGAATCTTCAATAATGTGATACGTGTAACAGCAAAACACCTTAGGTAGTTAGTTTTACCTCTATATTAATTTACATGCAAGCCTGATCTTATCATAAATACATCAGTCAAAATCTAATTAAACATAACTCCACGGCCTGGGTATAGCAAGCAACGCTTCCAATTTAGCTCGTACGTACGTGCGCACGCACGCTCGCACGCTCGCACGCACGCTCGCAGGCACGTTCGCGCGTACGCACGCACGCTCGCACGTACGCACGCACGTACGCACACCACGTACGCACGCTCGCACGTACGCACGCACGTAAGCATCAAGCTCGCACGCACGTTGCTGCACACGACACACACACACACACACACACACGAGAGCGCGGAAACACGGAAACGCGAAAACACACTAAACACACAAACGAAAAACGCTACCACGAAAACACGCTAACACAAAATACGCAAACGCAGAGACATACAAATGCGAAAATACGTAAAACGAAAACGCGCAAATACGAAAGACACGCAAACCGAAAACACGCTAAAGCGAAAAACTTGTAAACTTGCAAACATGAATCAAGACGGTGGAGCACCGTTAGGAAAAAACAGGTTTATTAACAAAATTGAAGGAAAGCTTAACGTTTGAAAATATATTATTATTGATTATTATTATTATTATAAACAACAATACATCATTATTATTTAATAACATACTTTATCGGTTTTCTTCTTCTTCTTGAACCGTGATTCGTCGTCATCATCATCATGATTTTGAGATTTGGCCTTCCCCTACCTCATCGCTCTTCTTTCTCTTCTGTAAACCATCACCATCATCTTGGATGTGATATACATTCAGCTCAACCACGTCATCGCTTTCATCATTATATTGAACGGTTATGTTGTAATAGTTTATTAACAAGTCAGTAACATCTCTAATGTCCGCTGATGATGGCTCATAAATCTGTTTTTTCCTAACGGTGCTCCATCATCTTGATTCATGTTAGCAAGTTTATAAGTTTTTCGCTTTAGCGTGTTTTCGTATTTGCGTGTTTTCATTTTTACGTATTTTCGCATTTGTATGTCTCTGCGTTTGCGTATTTTGTGTTAACGTGTTTTCGTGGTAGCGTTTTCGTTTGTGTGTTTTTGTGTTAGCGTGTTTGCGTGTTTTTGTGTTAGTGTGTTTTCGCGTTTGCGTGTTTTCGCGCTCGTGTGTGTGTGTGTGTGTGTGTGTGTGTGTGTGTGTGTGTGTGTCGCGCGCGTACGTGCGTGCGTCGTACGTGCGTGCGTGCGAACGTGCGTACGTGCGAGCGTGCGTACGTGCAGCGTGCGTACGTCCGTACGTGCGAGCGTGCGTGCGTACATACGTACGAGCGTGCGAGCGTTCTTGCGAGCTTGCGTGCGTGAGTGCGTGTACGTGCGTGCAGACGATGATGTATAGATACAAAATTGCACATTACGTTGGTTTGGTCACATTGAGAGAATGAACAACGCAAGATTAACGAAATAAATATTTGTGGGTGAGGTTAGGAAAAGGCCGGACCTGGTAGGCTGCGTAAAGCTTGGCTGAATGTAGTAGAATCTATGATAAAGGAAAGAAAGGTAAGGAGTTCTAAAACAAAAGGGCATGTCAGAGACTATGTATGAATCTTGCGGAAGCTAGGAGGTATGCGGAGATAGGAAATCATGGAGAAAGATTGTGAATGAAAAATAAATAAGAGGCAGGATTGTTTTTCCTACCCGCAAGGGAATGGCGTGAAGGTTAAGTTATAAAATTAAGTAATTTCTGGGTTATTTTTACCTAATTTGCTAATTTTAATCTAAATTGCATTATTTATGTGATAAAATTAGGTAGTTTCTGAATTTGGTAACTTGCTAAATGCTCGCAATACCTGGTAAGTGCTAAGTAACGTTAATTTCCCACGGTATTAATTATTTAGCGATTACTTGCACTGGTTATTGAACAATACTTATTAAATTAATTTCAGTTTACATAATTCTTTAATTATATAATAAATGACCACTTGATAATTGCAAAATTAACAGTGCTGGTAATACCCTGTTTAATTACAATTAATTTGATTATTTTACTAACTAATCAATATTAATTTTTAAAAATTAATTTTTTTCTTATTATTCTATTAATTACTCCGCAACAGTAATTCATAAAATAGATGCAAGTACAGTACCATTTTAAATTTCATTGCAATTGCATAAATCTTCCATTAGTTTTAAAAATATTCTATTAGATGAGACCCCGCTGTTTTTCTTGCTTGTTTGGTGTATTTGCAGGGGCTTGTTGGTTTAGTTTGTTTCGGGGTTGCGTGACTCTATTACTTATTTTTTAATACGTTTTATAGTGTTTGTACTATTACATGTTTTACTGGTTACGTCAATCTTTTGAGCCGACTGGTGCTGTGTTTATTCAGATCCATCTTTTGCTACCTTCTTTGAACACCATAAATTCCCAGATCCCATTTAAACCTTTTATCTTTAACAGTAATACGTCTATTTGTGTAGCAATTGTTTTAGACATGGCTTCTCGAAGTGAAAGCCTTTTAAACCACAGCGAATTTATAACCGCGTAATGTGAAAGTTATCTGGAGAAAAACCCTTGATGTCCTGTAGGACTAATACCCTAGAACAGGTTTTGGAGCCTTAGCGGTATTCTATGAGTTGGTATGAAGTCCCTGCATTAGAATACTACTTTTTAATATATGATTCCAGGACAAGTTTTGGAAGCCTAGTGCTGTCTGTGAATAATATTTAAAATTTTAAGTTTTTCCTTCATAACAATTACAGAAATCTGCATCTACCTTTAAAATATATCAGTAGATGAAGCTACGGGGATTTTGTTTCAAACTTTAGGTTTCCCGACTTCCGTTACTATCAAAATATACCGCTAGATGGAGCCATGACCAGACCTTATTACAGAAATCTGCAATTAGCTTTTTTACAACTAATTTACAACTAAATGGTGCCGTTCTTCAACCTTCCATTACTTTTAAAATATACCGCTAGATGGAACTACTACCAGACAGAAATATACAATTAGCTTTTTACAAAATATACCACTAGATGGCGCCACAAACAACTTAAGGTGTCGCTGCAGTGGGACTAAAACTGCGACAAGTTTCAGAATCTTAACAATGTCTTATGAGATAGTATGTGGGGGCCCATTATTAGAACACTATTTCAAATTTCCCGCCATAACAGTTTGATCTAGTTTCAAAATACACCACTAGGTGAAGTCACGATCAACCTCTATTACAGAAAACATCCATTACTTTAAAAAATACATCAGTAGATGGCGTTACAATCAGGTGGCCCGACAAGGGTCGAAGACCCGAGAACAAATTCCTGAGTCATACGAGATGGAATGCGGGCCCCATTATTAGAATGCTATTTCAAATTTCTGGTTTTATCACCATAATTAACAAGGAGGCCCAACAAGGGGCGAAGACCCGAGAATAAGCTCCGAAGCCCCATAGCTGTCTTATTACCGAAAACATTAACTAGTCTTAGAAATATACCACTAGATGGCGGCATAAACAAACAAGCCCATCTAATCAGAATACAGAGCCTTAGGCCTCCAACCAGAGCACAAAGCCTGGAGACTGGGCGGAGTCTAAGGGCCAATCGGAAACCAGAGGCGGGGCCTGCCCTAGGCCCTCCAATCAGGACGCGCGATCTGGAGCAGTAGGCAGGGCCAATCAGCTGGAAGTGGGAATGGTCACGGGGACCACGTATTAAAAGTGGACGTGGCCTATGACGTCATATGTGGCGGTATGACGTCACAAAAAGTGGTTCGGAATTGCGGGGCCCTTTTCACTTTTATGAATTAATTAATAAGTACGGATAACAAAATTACTTTAAAACATGTAGAATTTGATTTTATTAGTTTTCATAATAAATTATTTTAAGCCTAACTTAAAAGTAATATTCATGAAAGCACAATAAGTATAGATTATGTTCTCTCCAATTAAAAGTGTAATTCTTTAAAGATACGAAGTAACCAATTCATCTAATTAATTGTTTAGATTAATTAATTTAAGTCTTAATAAACGAGTATGATTAAATCAATTCTTTCCAATTACAATTAGTGTAATCTTTCCAATTACAATTAGTGTAATTATCTAAAGGGACAAAATACCTAATTAGTCTTACTAATTTTAAAGGCCAATCTTACCTTATTAATTACACCGTGAAATTAATAATTATTCATAAAATGGCAAAATGACTAATTAAATTTTTGCAATTCTTTAAAGATGCAAATTAATGAACCTCGTTAACTTCATGGATTAATTAATGGAAGTGTTATTCTACTAATTACGAAGCGAAAGTTATTATTCATATCAACAAGTACGATTAATTATATTCTTCCCAAATGCAATTACAGTAATTCTTAAAAGGTAAAACGTAATCAATTAACTTAAGTAATTTCAAAGATTAATCAATCTAAGCGTTATTCTAGTAGTTACCCCGTAATGGTATAATTGCTTTAATTCTTCAACAAGTAAGCATTAAATAGATTGTATTCTAATTACAATTACTGTAGATCTTTAACGATGCGAAGCAACTACTTAATTTTAATTTTAAAGATTAACTAATTTAAGTCTTACCCTATTAATTACCCCGTGAAGGAAATTATTCATAAAATGACAACAAGTATGATTAATTAAGCTATTTCAAACTAGAATTACTGCAATCTTTCAAAAATGTGAATTGATCTTTAATTTTGAGGATTAATTAATGTAACTTTTATTTTACCAGTTACCCCATAAGTGTAATTATTCACGTAGTATCAGGTAAAGTTTACTTAAAATTAGTACTCCAGCCATAAATCGTCTACTAATTCCATCCATATTCTTTATAGTACTTAAGCTAATTATTTCTCCGTTTTTATATAATATAGTTACAATATAATTATTAGTAGCAATAATATAGTTTCTTATATAATAATATAACATCTATATTGAATTAGCTTATTATTTATATAATAAAACAAACTAATTTCTGAATTTGGTAACTTGCTAAATGCTCGAATTACCAAGTATGTACTAATTAATGTTAATTGATCATGGTATTAATTATATAATGATAATATAAAATTAGGATCATTTTTTTTAAGATACCAACTAATTAACGTCAGTTTTGAATATTAAAATTGTTATTATTATGCCATTAATTACCCTTTACAGTAATTCATCAAATAGTAACAAGTGTGGATTAACTATATTATCTTTAATTACAATTACTGTAATTACCTTAAAATGGGCAGAAATTAATCTTATTAGTTTTCAAAATAAATCAATTTAAGCCTAAGTATAGATTAAGTTCTCCCAAATATCAAGTACTATTAATTAAGTTCTTTCCAATTACGAATTCTTCAAAAATGCGAAGTAACCATACATTGATCTTACAGTGTCAGCCTTACTTGATTAATTACCCTGTGAAGAAATTATTTATAAAATGGCAACGAGTAAAATAAAAAAGCTTTTTCTAATTACAATTAGTGAAGGTCTTTAAAGGTACATTAATTTTAAAGATTAATTAATATAAGTCTTGTTTTACTAACTACCACCTAACACCAAGCAAAGGTTAATTATAACACGTAGGTATTCATGGAAACAAACCTTTTTCTAATCTCTAATTACAATTCCTTAAAGTTGCAAAGTAATTTTTTTAATTTTAAGGATTAATTAATGTAAGTCTTATTCTATTAATTAATAAACTAATAAATTTATTTCATACTCTATTAGTAACAGTATACATTAATAGAATTTCAACAAGTAACTGCTCAATTTTAGTTTTAAAGAATGATTAATTTAAATCCTGGCAACGAGTATGATTAATTAAGCTTTTGCAAAACTAGAATTACTGCAATCCTTTAAAGATGGCAATTGATTACTTAACCCCATTTATTTTAGGGATTAATTAATGTAAGTTTTAATTCATTAGTTACCCCGCGAAAGTAATTATTCATAAAATACCAACGTGTATGCTTAATTCTAATTATAGCTACTGCAACATGAATTAATTAGATGTTTTTTAGTTACAATTACTTTAATTTCTGAAAGATGTGAATAACTAGCTTCGTTAATTTTAAAGATTAATTGTAAGGTTTAGTAACAACTGTGGATTAACTATGTTCCTTTTAAATAAATTATTGTAATCAAAAATATTATTTACAAAGCAGTAGCCCGTAAAGTTGATTCAAATGTTTCTAACTATTATTACGGTAAAGGTGCGAAACAAACTAGCCAATTGATATCATTAATTTTAAAGTTTAATTAACTTAAAACTTATCCTATTAATTACACCATAAACGTAATTATTCATAAAATAACAACAAGTAAGGTCTAATTTTACCCTTCTACTTATAATTACCATAATTATTTGAAAGTAAGATGTAGGTAGCTAATTGAGCTGCTTATATTAATTACGCAGTAAATGTGATTAAACAACTATGGATTAATTAAGTCGTTTCTAATTGCAATTACTGTAATTCTTTAATGATGTGAAGCACAACTAGTTACTTACCTGATTACATACAGATTTCACTAAGGGACAATGTGCTACAATAAAAACTGCTATCTGCACCAATTAATCTGATTTCCGCTAACCTAATTAACAAAATTAACGTTAATTTAATTGAATATTTGGCAATTACAAATTTACAAATTTTTGTAAATTAAAATTGAAATTCTTGCGCTACATGGTTGGTACAATTAATTACTTAATTACATATGGATATTAAAATATCTGCTAGTTACAAATTAATAAAAACTATACGTTAAAATTTTCGGAAATTAAAATTAAAATTTTTCGACTTGCATTATTACTACTTTCTTGATTACTTATGGATTTAATTAAGAAACAATGTTACCCGTGTGAATTCTTTTGATTAGTTTCCTCTAACCTAACTAACAAAATTAATGTTTTTTAATAATTACAGAAATATTTAAATCTATCCATCAACATTTTAGCATAAGTGGACTTTTTTTTTTGGTTGGAACAATTGGGATAATTCATTTCTAAATTACTTAATGGTTTCATTAAGAGTCAATGAGTATATTTTTCCCTGACTTAATTAACAAAATTTTTTTTAATTAAATACTTAGTAATTACAAATATGTATTTCATAAGTATCCATCAAAATTTGTATACATGAATATTGAGATCTTTGGGTTTTCACAATTAGGAGATATAATCTCTTAATTACTAACTGATTAGAGGCAAGGTGCTAATTAGCTAAATTAGCAAAAATTTAAGGGAATCAATTTTCTGAATACAGGCATTAAATTTTAAACTGCTCTTGTAGGAAGTGTACTTTAACGACCACGAATGAAATTTGCTTCAATTAATTTTAATGATTTTTTAAATTCAAATTTAGTTACTAATTCTATTCATTCTTTGATGTTCGAGTGTTAAGATTTATGAAGTGTCACTTATGTGAATTTTCAACATCTCTGATTTATCTTAATAAATACTGATAATTTCACTCAAGTAATTGAGTTTAACTAGGCAATAATCTTATTAATTGTATAAGTTAACACCAACTATCCTCAAAGAATTTAATTACGGTTATCACTGTTTAATTTGAGGAAATTAATCCTTTAGAATAAACGATGTAAATCTTTTAACTTTAAGCAAGTTTTATAAGTAGCACTACAAGGAAGAACAAATTCTATTTTTGTTTGAATATACTTAGTGAAATTAATCGTTTTGAGTACACACTAAGTGTTTTAATTTTAAACTACTTTCATTTCGAGTACAAGTAAAGAAATTCCTTCAAGCGTTGTTAGTTAATATTCTTATTATACCTTCCACAACAATTAGTTACATTAATTTGAAATTAATAACAACATATACTAATTAATAATTTATATAACTAAGTAGTAATATAACCTATAAATTTAAACGTTCAGAAATGCGTAATTTTCTGTCAATTTGAATAAATTATTGCATTCATTAATTCGTAAGCATAATAATCTTGGCTAACTAATTTAATAAATTAGTAAATATTTACACATTTTAACAAGAATCCTCTGCATTTTGACGTATACGTAATTAATTTTATCATCTAATTTAAACCCGACAGCACGGACTAAACATATTTATACGTTTGAATTTTATTAGAGTTAGCCTTTAAGTAATTTTCCTATTAATAATAATTTAATTTTTTTTTTGTTTACCTTAGTAATTAAGTACTAACAGTTCTATTCTACTAAAAAATTTTTATGTTTCTGGGATAATGAGAAATGTGCGCTTCAAAATAATTTATTTTATACTTATATTGGAATAATTGAGTTTATTTAATAATTAAACAAATATAAAATTAGGTGATATAATTAGGCTTAATTAGGCGATTAATGTTATTATTAATTACATAACTGTCCTCAAAGAGTATGCAATTTAAGGTAGCAAAAATTATATTTTTATTTAAACGTAACCACTAGCCTCATGAAATTACTTGTTGTGTATAAACACACCAAATGTTTTAATTATAAAATACTTTCATTTCGATTACAAATAAGACAATTCTTTCAAGCACATTTAATTAATGTTATTATTATGGCTTCCACAAAAATTAGTTACATTAATTTATAATTAGTCACACCATAGAGTCGTAAGAAATTTATATACTTAAGCAGTAAAACAACTTACACATCTATGTTCTGAAAAGTGTAATTTTTGTCAATTAAAAAAAAAGTTATTGTATTATTAATTCGTAACACGAACGGTTCCATGCATTAAGAAACGATAATTTTGCACTAATTGATTTAACAAATTAGTAAATATATTCTAACAAGAAACTTCTGCATGCTAAAGTATAGTTAATTAATTTTATTATCTAATTTAACGCCTACAACACCGACTTAACATATTTGTATGATTGAATTTTATTACGTTTAATCTTTAAGTAATTTTCTTATTAATAATGACTTAATTTTGTTCTAATTAGCTTAAAGTGTTAAAATTCACGATTCTTAGTTGAATTAAGCGGAGTAATTTAATTACAAACCTCCAATTGCGTAGAATTAATTTGTTTATCTTCAAATTGAGTGATCTAATTAGACTTAATTAATCCATTAATAGGCTCATTAATTATACAACTTTCCTCTATGAGTACCCACTTCAAGGAAGCAAAAGTTCTATTTTTACTCACAGGTAACCACTAATTAGCAATAATTTTCATGAAATTAATTGTTTTGAGCAAACACCTTAACTGTTTTAACTTTTCGAATGTAACTAAAAATTCCTTCAAGTTACTATTCTTATCGCTTGTCATAGAGTAATTAGTAATTTATGTACTTAAGTAGTAACTTATAAATTTATACGTTCTGAAAAGTGTAATTTTTGTCAGCTTAAAAGAATGGTCCCTTGTTTTAAGGATGATAGTTTTGCGCTAAATAATTTAACAAATCAGTAAATATTTACACATTTTAACATGAATTTTTTGCATTCTAACGTATACTTATTTTATTGTCTAATTTAACGGCGACAACACCGACTAAACGTTTTTGTGTGTTTGAATTTTATTACTTTTAGTCTAAGTAATTTGCCTATTAATAATAATTTAACTTTGTAACTGATTACTAAAAGTGTTAAAATTCATGATTTTTAATTGAATTAGGCGCACTAATTTAATTACAAATCTCCAATTGCGTAGAATGAGCTAGGTTTATCCATACGTTTTGCTAACGATGTGAATTTGCACTTCAAAAGAATTTATTTTGTATGCTTAATTTGTATTGGAATAATTAAATTTGTTTAGTAATTAAAGAAATGTAAAATTAAGTTATATGATTAGGTTTAATTAAACCATTCATAGACTTATTAATTACATAACTGTCCCTCAAGGGTACGCATTTCAAAGAAACAAAAATTCTGTTTGCACTCAAACGTAACTACTAATTAGGAAAATTAGGATGAAATTAATTGTTTTAAGCAAAAGTTAAATGTTTTACTTTTAAACTACTTTCATTTCGAATACAACTAAAACATGCCTTCAAGCATAGAAGTTAATATTCTTATTGTCTTTCACAAAAATTAATTAGTTACATTAGTTTATAATCATAGACTAATTAGTAATTCATATACTTATGTAGTAAATTAACTCTGAAAAGTAATTTTTTATCAATTAAAAAAAGTATTGCGTTTATTAATTTGTAAGACGAATGGTCTCTTGCTTTAAGGATGATGATTTTGTGCTAAGTAGTTGAACAAATTAGTATATATTAACATATTTTAACGTGAATCTTCTACGTTCTAACTTATACGTAATTAATTTTATTACCTAATTTAACGCTGACAACACCGAATATTTGTTTATTACTTTTAGATGTTAAGTAATTTTTCCTATTAATAATATTGTAATTTTGTTTTTATTACCTTTGTAACTAATTATTAAAAGTGTCAAAAATAATAATTCCTAATTGAATTAGACGCGCTAATTTAGTCGAATTAGTTTGATTTATGTTTACGTTCCTTGAATAATGAACAATTTGTACTTGAAAATAATTTATTTTGTATTGGAATAATTGTGGTTATTTATTAGTTAAGCAAATGTGAAATTAAGCGACCATCATCAGGGTTAAATTTTGTTATAATTAAACCAATTTTGTAATTATAGTTTACAAATTTGAATTAAATCAATGCCTTTAGGCAAGTTATTGTGATTAATCTCCTATAGTAATTATTTATACTTTATATAGGTAACTAACAAAGATAACTTTACATGTTACATTGAGCAGTCTAATTAATAGGTTTGTAATTGTGCTTTTTTATATAAAATAATTATAAGTTAGTGAAAATGTTTTGCTTTTATACTTAATTGGTTCAGGGTCTTTCCACAAGACACTCTGTGTGTAAAAATCAGGATCGTAAGTATAATAAACTGCCAATTTCACACAAAATAACGTAACGTGTGAAATTGAATGGATTTTAATTTGTACGAACTGCCAACATAAATTATACAATAAAACCAAAAATTATGACTCATAAAAAAATTGAAATGGAATTTGTATTTAATTATCAAAATAGCTACCAAATCTAATATCAAAACCCTCCTGGTGAAATCATGCCCCTCTGGCACTTAACAATACATAGCATGAGAGGCCTCTCTATTAGAAGCCGCTCCTCTTCTACATCAGTTAAGGAAGGATAAAACAACATACCTAATCAATGTATCGGAAAGAGATGGCTGTATCTTGTAGACCTTAAAACCCTCGGGGAATGTATACCGAAAACACAATAAAGAAAATCGAAGGTTGCTTTGATATAAAGCTGTGTACCAATACTACTCCTAATTAAAGTCTTCGCTTTGACTTCCCTTAATTAAAAAGAAAGAAATCTAGATTGGGCTTTCGCATGAATAACGCCCCCACCTTTTATAAGTGAATTCTAAACTAGAGACGGCACTCAGCAAAACCTATTTTTTCTTTAATAAATTATGAGTTATGTTGGTAGTCCTGTTTTAAGCTCGTTTACGTTCAGCACTCAGCCTTCGTGGTGAATACTAAGAATGGTTACTTAATATTCTCACCACTCTAGATTGTTGTCTTTTGTCGCAGTATCCCAGACATACGAGTAGCATACCTAACTACAGGATTTTAATGAAATTATTTGTTCAGAACTTAAAAAAAAACAATCACTGCACGTATTTATATGTAAATAATCGTGAAAATCGATAGTAATTCACCCTCGAAAAAATTGCATGTGTAAGGGTGTGGCTAATGTCAATATCCCACCACATACTTTAGGGAATGAACATTCGCAATAAATACACTTAAATCATGAAATCTTTTTTGTATAAGATTAAAATTGCTTTGCTGACAGAGGCGCGGGTGAGTTGGCTGATTGCAAGAGCGATAAAGTAATTTCACAAATAATTGAGCAGTTAATTGCAAATGTTCACAATAATTATTGCAAATTGTGTTACGCCACGTAAGTTAGGCCGTTGATTGAGGAATCTTTTTAGTCAACGGTTAGGCGTAGTCGTGCCATTAAAATGGATTTAAACCAATCTAAGATACCTATCGGATTGGGATGGCAAAAATGGATAAACAATCTTTGGATTATTGAAATTTGAGAATTAAGAAACCAAGATTACAGAATAAAGGTCAGTTTACTAAAATTATACTCTAGTCATAATTTCGGTTGAGTAATTAAATATTCCTAGTCAGTGGCGTAGTGGTACGAAACGGTTAAGGCAACAAAAATGTTGTTTTCATAAAAAAAAAGCGTTAATAATGATTCGCATAATGCAACTGTTTTACTTAAATAATGGTTACAATGATTTAGGGTTCTGTAGTTAATTAATAACGTATCTTCGTATTCGTCGACCGCTCATGACGATAACTTAGCTACTGAAACGCTTTCCATATTTATTTGTGTAGTACGTGGGTGTATTTTGTTTATAACAATCCAGTATTCCAAATTCATTAATTGAACTTTGAAATTTCCGGGTTAATTATTTCGCATTATTATGATAAGCAGTTAATTTACCATTTATAGGGTGATTACGCAGTTTTTAAATAGAATGGCATTTTTTTTTGTTTTAGGATCCTAATTGCCATGAAGTGGTTCACAAATGAGAAACGTGTTATCATTGTGAAAACCCATAACAAAACCGGCGAGTGCTATGTAGAGACTGTAGATTTCGCGGGTTTTCTTACAGCATCTGCGGTTCTGCGGTTGATAAAGAAATTCGAGGAAACCGGATCCGTTGCAACCATAAAATCGCCCGTATGAAACCGTACGATTCGTATGGAACAAAACAGCATTGGTGCTGGATAGAGTGGCTGTGAGCTTCGTTTCCAACAATTGGGAATATCGACAGCCTCTTTGCACATAATTTTGAAAGAGGATCTTGATATGCACCCATACAAGATACAGGTGACGCAATATCTTAAACCCACAGATCATTTGAAACGGAAATTATTCGCCGAGTGGATTCTCACAAAAGAAGAAGAGGACAACAACTTTTCAAAAAGAATAATCTTCAGTGACGAAGCACATATTCATTGGTTCATTAACTGACAATATTGGCGCGTTTAGGGTCAAAAAACCATAGAGTAATCCAAGGGTATCAAGTGCATCCACTGCGAACCACAGTTCGGTGAGGTTTATGAGCAGGTGGTGTGATCGGCCCCTCCTTTTTTGAAGATTTCCACGGTAATGCAATAACAGTTAACGGTGAGCGGTATGTCTCATGCTCAAAAACAACTCATTTTTGTAGATTTGTTTGCATCAAACTCGTGTCTCAATGATTCTGGAAAAGATGTGCCCCTAGTCAACTCTTCTTCATATGCTATGAAACCAATTCATTTTCGGTACAAGCTCTTGGAATCGATCATCAGTAGGCTTGATCTCAATAAGGCGATTGGCCCAGACGGTATCCCAGCTATTGTCTTAAAGAAATGTTCCCCCGAATTAGTACCAGTTCTATCTAAGCTCTACACGAACTCTATGTGTTCTGGGGAATTCCCTTCATCATGCAAGTTAGCAAATGTTCAACCTATTCCCAAAAAAGGCGATAAGACTGATCCCTCAAACTACCGACCAATTGCCATCACTTCCATTTTGCCCAGAATCATGGAAAAAGCCATCAATCAGCAGCTGCTCACGTTCCTTGAAACTAACAAACTCCTTAGTGACCACCAATATGGGTTTAGGCAAAGTCGTTCAACAGGCGATCTTCTTTCATATGTGACCCAAGTTTGGAACAATACAGTAGAGCAGTCCGGTGAAACAGTTGTAGTCGCTTTAGATATCTCAAAGGCATTTGACCAAGTTTTGCATAAGTGTTTACTTGCCAAACTCACCTTGTTTGGGTTAAATGATATGCTCATCAACTGGGTTTCCAGTTTCCTTGATAAAAGACGAATACGTGTCGTAGTTAATGGCTTTTTTCAAAAGAAGTTAGCATTAACACGGGCGTACCACAGGGATCCGTTATAGCGCCTACACTTTTTCTGCTGTACATAAATGACCTTATTTCTTCAACAACTAACCCCATCCATTGATTTGCTGACGATAGCACTCTTCACTGTAGTTCATCTCAGTCTACTCATAGTGATAATCCACCTTCTATGTCAAATCAAGAAATTAAAGCTGAAATGGCAAATTCAATCAACAAAGACATTCAATGAATTCTCGAATGGGGAAGCAATAATCTAGTTAAATTTAATGCTAACAAAACTCAGTGTTTCCTTATGTCCGCCAAAAAAGATCGATCATTTTCTGTTGTAAGTATGAATGGCTCAGTTCTTAAGTTTTCAGACTATTACTCTGTTGGGTATGACTGTATCTTCAAATCTCTCATGGGTTGACCATCTTCTGTCAGCTACCAAAACAGCTGCTCGTAAAATAGGCTTTTTGTACAGATCTAAGCTGTACTTTACCTCTCGACAACTCCTGCTGTATAAGGCCCAAATTCGGCCTCATCTGGAATATAATTCTCACCTTTAGGTTAGTGCTCCCCAATACGCTCTCGATATCGTTGATCGTATTCAAAAGAGTGCGATTAGGCTTATAAATGACCCGTCCTAAACTTTTCACATACAGTCCTTTGAACATAGAAGGATGGTTTCAGTTCTTTCTTTGTATTATCGTTATTACAACGGCTATTGTGCTGCTGAATTATATTCTTTGATACCATCTCGGGCTATTTTTGCGAGAAACACTCGGTTCGCTCATTCACATCATCAGTATTCAGTACAAATCTCCATTTGTCGTACCAAACGGGCGCAATCCACATTTTTCTACACGGCTTCTAAACTCTGGAATGATCTCCCTAGTTCCCATTTTCCTCTCACTTATGATATGAGTAAATTTAAGGTAGCTGTTCATAAGCATCTATTGGCAATTCATTATCCCTTTATCCATCCTCCTAAGTGTTCATGAGTGCTTTAGCACGATAGGCCTAATTAGCCTGTTCAAGTCCACAATCACAAAAAAAAAAGTTGATACGGTCAATATGTGGTTTTAGCAGGATGGGTCTACCTATCACACATTCTGCGAGACAGTAATCCTACTCCATGTAAAATTCCCTCAGTCTGTGATCTCACTTCGCGGCGACTGGGAAAGACCTGCCGATCTTGTGATTTTACTTCATGTGACCTTTTCATGGGGTTATGTGAAGTCTAAGCTTACGTGAACAGACCACAAACTGTTCCACAACTTAAGGAAGAAATTCAACGTGTCGTCAACGACATCAACTGTGAAATGTTTATCACCTAGTCAGAGTAACTTCCTGCCGAAACAGTGGAGGTGGACATATGTCTGATATAATTTTCCACTCTTAAATGGGAGTGTATGTAAATGAAAATAAAACAAGCATTTTTTTTATTTTGATGCATTTTTGATTTATTTATTGCCTTTTCAAGAATTACGTAATATATGAAAGGCCCTTTACATCCTATTTAGGACGACTTTCTCGCAGAATGGTTGATTGTTTTCAGGAAAGGAGGTGAAATGAATACATCCTATTTGTAATTAACTCCATTTCGATTTGATCGGTGGCCAAAAGGCTTTTCCCGTTAAACGTTTGAACTGTATCGCGTTGTTGGTGAATGAAAAAAGCATATTAAATGTTTGTAACACCCTTAAACTCCAAAATCCGTCCTATAGTGCGAGTGCCGTTGTGGAAATATGATACCGACTTTTCCGATTTCACTGTTTAAGGTAATAGATTTTTAATTGCTTTTTAATGACTTCCGGTCCGAATTAGCCGATGCAGGTTTAAAATTAATGAAAAGATGGGAGTTATTTGATCCGGGAGTTAGTACTAAGGTTAAAGCCCTCACGGCTAAGTATCTAATTTTAAAGACATGCGAACGCCTTTCGTTAATATGGCGAAAGCAAAGAGACGCTATCAGCAATCCCAATAAAGATGAACGTGAAGTAACTAACTTATCTGTGAAATTACCAAATATGTAGCTCTCTAGATCTAGGCATTGCTTTAGAAGTTATAGATCTAATTATGTCTCCCACTGGTGCAACTCATACTCTCATACACAATTCCAGCCGGTGAGGTACTACCACCTCCTTAATATCCTTAATATTGGTTCTTCGATTTTTCGAGCTCTGTAAAGGTTGACAGTCACCCTTTCCTTACCCTTAGTCTATTTTTGTCCTCTTCGCAATGTTCATATCAGTTTGAACGTCCAAAATTAACTTAAAGATGGCTGAGGTTCCTGGGGTAAAAATTCCGGATATAAAATCCTGTCTTATTCGGATATTCGTGTGGATAGGGCCCAAGCGACCAAGGTCATCAAAACTCCGACCTGTAATTTCCCCAGTACAATCTTCACTCTAATTTCAACACAAAGGAGGAGTAGTGTCCATCTGAAGGACGCCATTGTTTCCAAGAGTTTTTCTTCTTTGGACAATTAAAAAATTAACATTTGTTTCAAACATTGTGATCCTAAATTGGTGAATTTCTACTGAAGCATCTGTAAGTGCCTAAATGACAGCAACTTTCTGCTCTTCTCTGGTTATCTTAGTTTATAGTTGATTACCTTTTGTCTCAGTGTCTTCCTCAATTCTCTAGTTAGCTTCAATTTTTATATACCACTAAAACTGCTGGTCTTAGTGCAGGAACATTTCATATGATCTCACACAAATGATTTCGGCTACAATTCCTGGTAACCCTAACCATACTCCACGTTTTTTCTTATTACATCATGGCCACTACTCCACGTTTTTTCTTATTACATCATGGCCACTTCCCTATTAGGCCTATCTCTCCATTGTCTAAGGCAAATAAATTATACTGTCCCAAATTCCTGTGTTGCTCACAACACTTGTGGTGCTTTTTGTCAGCTAAGTGGAGTGATTTACGAGATTTTTCTGCAATCTTCCAATGGTGTGAATATTGTTCTAAGTCGTCATCCTCTTGGGGCATTGTTCTTTCAGTATCTGAAGTCATCCTCATGGGCATTCCCAAAAAAAGAATTCGTATAGGTCATTCTCGTTTCCAACCCAGGTTCAATAAAGCTTGTGCTGACGCGATATCTGTAGGAGCTAACTATCTACAAAGCTAATCTTTGTGGATTTATTTGCATCAAACTAGTATCTGAATGATTGTGGAAAAGGTACACCACTAGTCAGCTCTTATTCATACGCTACGAAACCAATTCATTTTATACAAGCTCCTAGAATCTATCATTTGTTTGATTCCAATACGGCGACTAGTCCTAAAGGTACCTCAGCTGTTTCTGCGAACTAGTACCAGTCCAATCCAAGCTCTGTTCGGTCTCTATGTCCTCTGAGGAATTTTTATCGTCATGGAAGTTAGCAAATGTTCAACCTATTCCCAAAAAAGGCGATAAGATCGATCCCTCCAACTACCGACCAACTGCCATCACTTTCATTTTGTGTAATGTCATGGGAAAGGGTATCAATAAAAAACTACTTTCTTTTCTTAAATTTAACAAATTCGTTAGTGTCCACCAATATGATTTTAGATAGAGTCGTTTAACACATGATCTTCTCTCATATAGAGCCCAAGTTTGGAGCAATACATTAGGAAGACCAAATAAAACAATTGTAGTGGCTTTAGATATTTCATAAGCGTTTCACTATGTTTGGTATAAGTGTTTACTTGCCAAACGCACCTCGTTTAGATTGATTGATTAAAGAGGTTTCCAGTTTTCTTGATAAAAGACGAATATGTGTCTTAGTTGATGTTATCTTTTCAAAATAAATTGGAATTAATTCGGGCTTGCCACAGGGATCAATTACAAGTCCTACATTTTTTTCTGATATACATAAACGATCTTATTTGTCCAACGACTAACACGATCCATTGCATTGCTGACGACTGCACTCTTCTTTGTAGCTCATCTCAGTCTACTCACACCTTCTGCCTCAGATCACGATATTAAAGGCCGAAATGGCCATTTCAATCAAGAAAGCCATTTAACATATTTTTGAATGGGAAAATAATAATCTAGTTATATTTAGTGATAACAATACTCAGTCTTGCTTTGCATCTGCCAAAAATAATCGACCATTTCCTGTTGTAATTAAAATGACTCAGATCTTAAGTTTTTAGGTGCTAGTACTATATTGGGAATGATTGCGTCTTTTGTTACAGATCTACGCAGTACTTTACCTCCCGACAACGTTTTGTGCTGTATAAGGCCCAAATTCGACCTCATGTAGAATATCATTCTCACCTCTGGGTTGGTACTCCCCAATATGCTCTCAATATCGTTGATCGTATTCAAACGATTAACTTCTGACGTACAGTACATTGAGTATAGAAGAATCGGTTCAATCCTTTCTTTGTGCTATCTGTTTTGCAATAGGTATGGTGCTGCTGAATTACATTCAATGATACTCCTTTGTTAGGAATACTCGTTTCACTCATTCATATCAACGTGCGGTACAAATCTCCACTTGTACCAAACGGGCACAATGCACATTCTTCTACTCTGGCATGACCTTCCTGTTTTCTTCTCACTATATGAAAAAATTTAAGGCATCTTTTGGCAGTTCAAAATCCTCCTACGCATTCTTTTTAGGTGCTTTAGCACGCTAGGCTTATTCCAGACCAGACCGATTAAAAAAAATTCAATCCCAATTTCATGAATTAATGATCGCTTTTCAAGAATTACAACATAATATTACAAAAAATAATAAGTATCGACCCAAAAAGTTCTTTGGCTTGTTGGTATCATCGGAAGGACAAATTGCAAATAAGTGTGTTTAACCTTCTGCAAAATTGAAAAACGTCAATGCACAAGTTTCAAACAATAGTCTTCTTGGCTTAGTTCCTAATTTTTTTACAGGCCCAATATTAGAGGTTAATAATTCACCGAATAACAGTTCTTCTTCCAACCTTCTTTATTTGACTGATATTATTTCAGGGCATCGTTTTCTGGTAGGTACCAGGGTTGACCCAATAACCCATCTGACACACTGACCCAGTGACACAGTTTGACCAACTGTGTCAGTTTGGCACGGTTTATCACTTAGCAGTAGAGCTCTGGCATTTAGCAATTATAAACGTATTAAAACAGCTAACGTCAAACGCAATGTTTACAGTAGATAAAGCCATGCCTGATTTTAACAATTTCCATAAGTCTAAAGGAACGTGGCGAAAGAGATAACAACATGAGGGAGGCTCCCAAACTTTAATAGCCTTGTAATTGCTTTGAATTGGCTTTTAATAACTTCCTTTTACTTTGATCTGATACTTCTTACTTGCACACGTTATCAGCCATATCGCAGATTTTCCATTTCCCGGATTTAAATTAAAAATAATTTGTGCGAAAAATATTATTCAGGACTACTTCTCATGGATTCCCATCTTAATCACATTAAAAGATAAAATACTGGTCTCTAACTGATAAAACCAATAAAGTTCTCAAGGATTAAAAACATCTTGGATCTTGTTTCTCCAGATAGGGTCCATTTGGCAGAAACATGTTTCAATCAACATCTTGGATTTGCATATTTATTTGTGTCATCCAGTTTCTGGGTGCCTTTTTGACTTTCAGCCATGTTCTTTCTGTGTTCATTTTTGGTTGTTCCACCATCCTTTTTCCGTGTGCCTTTTTGCTTTCAACTACTTCTTTCCGTGTGTGTTAATATCCTTGTGGATGAGATCAATATCTTTCATATACATCTTGAATTTTGTTTTTACAATTCAAACTATCGACCAATAACTATCACTTCCATTCTATCGAAAATCATGGAAAAAGACATCGACCATGAGTCCCATAAACTCCTAGACGACCATCAGTGTGGGTTCAGAAAGAGTCGTTCAACGGGTGATCTTCTATCATATGTCACCCAACTTTGGAATAACGCATTAGAGAGGTCCGGTGAAACTGTCGTAGTAGCATTAGATATTTCAAAGGCTTTTTGACCAGGTTTGGCACAAGTGCCTATTTGCCAAGCTCACTTCGTTCGGCTTATCCGATACGCTCATCAATTGGATCTCCAGCTTTCTTGATAAAAGTCGTATACGCGTTGTCGTCGATGGCTTCTTTTCGAAAAAAATTACTATTAATACGGGCGTACCCCAAGGATCAGTGATAGCTCCTACACTTTTCCTGTTATATAAATGACCTCATTTCCTCAACAACTAACCCGATCCATTGCTTTGCAGATGACAGAACTGTCCATTGCAGTTCTTCTCAGTTTTCCGACAACAATAAGTCTAGTCAGGACGTTAAGGTGAAAATGCAGCCTCAATCAACAGTGACTTAGAACGTGGACTTGAATGCGGAAGGGATAATCTACTCACGTTCAAAGCCGACAAATCGCAATGTTGCCTTGTGTGCGCCAAGCAAAACCGATCATTTCCTGCTGTAAATATGAATGGTTTAGAACTCAAGTTTTCAAACTCTATTTCTATGTTAGGGATGTCCGTATCATCAAATCTTTCATGGGTTGGCCACCTTTTGTGAGCCAGCAAAACAGTTGCTTGTAAACTGGGCTTTCTATACAGATCTAAACAGTACTTCACATCGCAACAACTCCTTTTACTGTATAAGGCTCAAATTCGACCTAATCTGGAATACAATTCTCACCTCTGGGTCAGGGCTCCCCAACACGCCCTTGATATGGTAAGCTGCATCCAAAAACGAGCTACAAGGCTTATAAATGGCCCGTATCTGACTTCTGACCTACAGTCCCTTGAGCAGAAAAGAACTGTTTCGGTTTGTCCTTGTTCTGTCACTATTACCATGGCAAGTGTGCCTTCGAAATACACCCCTTAATACCTTCGCAGGTCATCTTCGCTAGGAACACTCAGTTTGCCCATTCACACCACAATTGCGCACTCTAAATTCCATCTTGTCACACTAAACGGGCTTAATCTACATTTTCCCACACGGCGACCAAATTGTGGAATTCACTACCCAGTTCCTGTTTTCCTCCAAACTTTGACTTAAGCAAATTTAAGGTAGCTATTCATTAACATTTCTCGGCAGCCTAACAATACCCCTAAACCCTTCCAGTGTTCCTGAGTACTTTAGCACGTTAGGCAAATCTTAACCTCTTCAGGAATACTATAAATAAAAACAAATCTAGAGTCTTTTTCCACTTTTTGAATAAGAAGTAAATGTCGGAGCCTCTTGTGTTATAATTAAATGTTAGCATTTAGTTTGAAATACCACCGGTCATTGGGCCCCACTTCTAACATTAGGACCAAGCTTGGACTTGGTTTGGGCCCCATTTTCAGTGGTTAGGGTTCCTTCAAACCCCCATTTCTAACAGGTGCCCTATTTCCAACATCAAGGCCTCCTCTCCAAACGCATCATCATCTTATGGTTTAACTATAAATTATCATACGAATTTAAAAGCCAACTTGTTTTGTAATTAAAAGTTAGCATGCAGTTTGCAGCGCCATCTTGTGGAATAGTTATATCTTATCAGTTAAAAGGAAAATGTAAAGCCATCTTGTGATACATTTAAACGTTGCAACAATTATCTGCCTAAGCAACTTTCTCTTTTGGGTTGATGGAATTTCACCGTGGCGTAAACCAGTTGCTACACAAACAGACGAATTATAATTAAAGCACAAGTGAGATCTGGAAATTGTTGGTGTTCAAAGAAGGATGAAAAAACTGGCGAATCAAGAGGTTGGCGTAATTAGTAAAATATATATTAGTACCAACAGTGTAAAACTTATAAATAAATAAATCATTGGAGTCACACATCCCCAAAAATACTAATCAACAAGCCACTGCAATCACCCAAATAAGCAAAAAACAAGCCACAGCTACTAAAACATACAGAAAATGTTGCACCCAAGTGAAGACGGCACTTTCCCTCCCTTCTTTTTACGGTGCAAGCCCCGCCACCACACCCTATTTTGTATGTCCACGTGGGGATCGTATTTTTACTTATTTTTAAGGGTTAATAAACGGTAGGATATTTTTGGTATTAAAAGAAGCTAATCAAGATAAAAGTAACGTATACGTTTGATTTAAATACACTATTAAATTCTATACTGATAATAATAAACAGTTAATGGTATTGCATAATCAGTTAATTACCCTGTTGTTGTCATACAATGTGAATGTACGGTTTAGCGACTATTTAGTATGTGTTTATTATTAAAATTTAGTAGGATTCCATATTGAATTTTATCAAAGGATTGCATAATTGTTGTTATTAAATTATTATTAGATTTCCTTTTAATCCCCATCTACAGATTGTGGTTCTTCTACCTGTTTGAAAATTCATTTGAATATATTTTAAAATGAAATTGCTTTAAAAATAAAACGTGTAATTAACTAATTGATTAACCTGCTTACAGCAATAGTAATCATCGAAAATTAAGGAATGTCGCTTTTATTTATTTACCTTTTAATACGTATGATTTACATGCAATATATTTTGGTTTTAAATATGAGTCACAATGTATCGCAATCCTTTTTGCTTTAATTATGGTCATAATTAAATCTAGTTGTCGCTCAAGGTAATCACTACCAAATTAATCTCATGTACAACAAGAAACTTAATATCAATAATGTATAACAAAGTATTTTTATAATGCCCTTTCTCGCATAGTTTAATGTCCATGTATGGGTCGTATTTTAGCCTTGGGAGATCGGTTTGGTCTGGGTTAGACTAGGGTTGGTCCTGCATCGGAGATTGTATTCTAAATTGTCTCCTGTGAAAGTTAGCTTTACAAAAACAGAAACACAACCACAAGCACGAGCACAAATACAAGCACAGGAACAATTACAAGCCCAAGAACCAGCACATGCACAAACACAAACCAAGCACAAACATAAGCCACAATCACAGACACACAGAATCAGCACAAGCACAAGCACAGGAACAATTACAAGCCCAAGAACCAGCACATGCACAAACACAAGCACAGGAACAAAACAACACAATCACAAGCGCAACACAATACATACAAACACACAAACACGCGAAAACATACAAGCACACAAACACGGAAAAACGAAAAATTCGCAAACACGAAAAATAGCAAACAGGAAAAATGAAAAACGAACAATTCGCAAACACGAAAAATCGCAAACACGAAAAATAACAAACACGCAAATACGAAACAACAAACACGAAAATCGCAAACACGAAAAATGAAAACGAAAAATTCGCAAACACGAAAAATGAAAAACGAAAAATTCGCAAACACGAAAAATGAAAAACGAAAATTTCGTAAACACGAAAATGAAAACGAAAATTCGCAAACACGAAAAACGAAAAAATCGTAAACACGAAAAACGAAAACGAACAACTCGCAAACACGAAAAAATCGCAAACACGAAAAATGAAAACGAAAATTCGCAAACACGAAAAATCGTAAACACGAAAAATGAAAACGAAAAATTCGCAAACACGAAAAACGAAAAACGAAAAATTCGCACACAAAAAATGAGAAACGAAAAATTCGCAAACACGAAAAATCGCAAACATACAAATTGCAAACACGCTAAATAACCACACAAACTCGCAAACATAAACACAAGCACAATCACAAGCACAAACAGAATACAATACAACACAGACAATACAAACACAGAACGAACATAAGCACAATCACAAAAGACAAAGCACAGGACAGTGTAAACACAGAAGAAACATCGCACATATGTATAACTGCCACAGACACAGACACACCCATACACAGACGCAAACACAGAACAACAATCACAGACACAGTGCAAACACGCAAACATCAAAACACGAAACACGAAAAATAACATAACACAAAGCGCAAAGGACGAAAAACGCAAACACGAAAAATGAAAAACGAAAATTGCAAACACGAAAAATGAAACGAAAATTCGCAAACACGAAAACGAACAAACACGAAAAACGAAAACGAAAATTCAAACAAGAAAATAACAAAACGAAAATTCAAAACACGAAAAATGAAAACGAAAAATTCAAAACGAAAATGAAACGTAATTTCGCAAACACGAAAATTGAAAACGAAAAATTCGCAAACATCGAAAAACGAAATAATCGAAACGTAAAACGAAAAACGAAAATCGAAAACACGAAAAATGAAAACGAATATTCGCAAACACGAAAATCGTAAACACGAAAAACGAAAACGAAAATTCGCAAACACGAAAATTGAAAAACTTGAAATTCGCACACAATAATGAAAACGATTGAAACACTGAAAAATCGCAAACATACAAATTCAAAACACGAAAATTCGAAAACGCTAATAACCACTCAAACTCAAAGCATAAACCTGTCTCTAAGAGAGAGGTGAAGTGTAGATGTGTAGGTAGACGAGAAATGTAGAAGTAGAGTGAGAGAGAGAGAGAGAGGTGAGAGAGAGAGACAGGTGTTACAATGTGTTAAGTACTGAATCTAAACAATATAGAATAAGTTACTCTAAGCGACGGAGAATTGAAAACTTTGATACTCTTCCATTCGGGTATAAGGACTAAATGTAAAACAGATAAACAGAGAATCATTTTATTTATAGACTCCAAATCCCTGTCTTAATTCTTTCTGCAGCTTTGCGTGTTTTCGTTTTGTGTTTTCGTTTTTCGTGTTTGTCGTTTGTATGTTTGCGGTTTTTTGTTTGCAATTTCGTTTTCGACTTTCGTGTTTCCGAGTTTTGTTTGCGGATTTTCGTGTTTTCATTCTTGTTTTCGTCAAGACTTACCTTGTTTTTGAAATAGAAATGCCTTGCGTGTAAATAGTTGTGTGTTTGTGTTTGTTATTTTTCCTGTTTGCGATTTTCGTTTTCGTTTTTGTTTGTGAATTTGTGTTTTACAATTTTCGTGTTTGCGATTTTCGTGTTTGATTTTCGTTTTTTCGTGTTTGCGTTTTTACTCTAGCGTTTTGTGTTTGTTATTTTCTTGTTTGCAATTTTCGTTTTCGCTTTTGTGTTTGTGAATTTGTGTTTACGCTTTCGTGTTTGCGAATTTTCGTTTTCGTTTTTCGTGTACGCGATTTTTTGTTTTTCGTATTTGCGAATTTTCGCTTTCATTTTTCGTTTCGATTTTCGTGTTTGCGATTTCGTGTTTTCATTTTTCGTGTTTGCTGAATTTTCGTTTTCATTTTCGTGTTTGCGGTTTTTCGTTGAATTTTTCGTTTTTCATTTTTCGTGTTTGCGTTTTTCGTGATTGCGTTTTTCGTATCTTTTGTGCGTTTGTGTGTTTGTGTTTGTATCTTTCTGTGTTTGCGATTTTCGTTTTCGTTTTGTGAATTTGTGTGTTTACGATTTTTCGTGTTTGCGTTTTCGTTACTCTGCGTTTGTGTGTTTGTTATTTTTCGTGTTTGCGTGTTTTCATGTTTGCGTGTTTTCGTGTGTCTGTGATTGTGGCTGTGTCTGTGTTTGCGTCTGTCTGTGTATGTGGTGTGTCTGTGTCTGTGGCAGTGTATGCATATGTGGCGATGTTTGCTTCTGTGTTTACACCTGTACCTGTACTTTGCTTTGTGATTGTGCTTATGTTCGTTCTTGCGTTTGTACTTGTTCCTGTGCTTGTGTTTGTGCTTGTACTTGTATTTCTGTTTGTGCTTGTGATTGTGCTAGTGTTTATGCTTTGCGAGTTTGTGTGGTTATTTAGCGTGTTTGCGAATTTTCGTGTTTGTGAATTTGTATGTTTGCGATTTTCGTGTTTGCGAATTTTCGTTTTCATTTTTCGTGTTTGCGTTTTTCCGTCCTTTGCGCGTTTTGTGTATGTTATTTTTCGTGTTTGCGTGTTTTCATGTTTGCGTGTTTTGCACGTGTGTCTGTGATTGTGGCTGTCTGTGTTTGCGTCTGTCTGTGTATGTGGGTGTGTCTGTGTCTGTGGCAGTGTATGCATATGTGGCGATGTTTGTTCTGTGTTTACCTGTACCGTGCTTGTGCTTGTACTTGTGATTGTGTATGTTCGTTCTTGCGTTTGTACTTGTTCCTGTGCTTGTGTTTGTGCTTGTACTTGTATTTCTGTTTGTGCTTGTGATTGTGCTAGTGTTTATGCTTTTGCAGTTTGTGTGGTTATTTAGCGTGTTTGCGAATTTTCGTGTTTGTGAATTGTATGTTTGCGATTTTTCGTGTTTGCGAATTTTTCGTTTTCATTTTCGTGTTTGCGTTTTCCGTCCTTTGCGTTTGTGTATGTTATTTTTCGTGTTTGCGTGTTTTCATGTTTGCGTGTTTTGCAGTTGTCTGTGATTGTGGCTGTGTCTGTGTTTGTGTCTGTCTGTGTATTGGGTGTGTCTGTGTCTGTGGCAGTGTATGCATATTGCGATGTTTGCTTCTGTGTTTACACCTGTACCTGTGCTTGTGCTTGTACTGTGATTGTGCTTATGTTCGTTCTTGCGTTTGTACTTGTTCCTGTGCTTGTGTTTGTGCTTGTACTTGTATTTCTGTTTGTGCTTGTGATTGTGCTAGTGTTTATGCTTTGCGAGTTTGTGTGGTTATTTAGCGTGTTTGCGAATTTTCGTGTTTGTGAATTGTATGTTTGCGATTTTCGTTTTTCATTTTTGTGTGCGAATTTTTCGTTTTACGTTTTCGTGTTTGCGAATTTTTCGTTTTCGTTTTCTTGTTTACGGTTTTCGTGTTTGCGAATTTTCGTTTTCGTTTTCGTGTTTGCGATTTTCGTTTTTCGTGTTTGCGAATTTTTCGTTTCATTTTCGTGTTTGCGAAATTTTCGTGTTTGCGAGTTGTTCGTTTTCGTTTTCGTGTTTACGATTTTTCGTTTTCGTGTTTGCGAATTTTCGTTTTCATTTTCGTGTTTGCCAAATTTCGTTTTCATTTTCGTGTTTGCGAATTTTCGTTTTCATTTTCGTGTTTGCGAATTTTCGTTTTCATTTTCGTGTTTGCGATTTTTCGTGTTTGCGTTGTTTCGTACTTTGCGTGTTTGTTATTTTCCGTGTTTGCGATTTTTCGTGTTTGCGAATTGTTCGTTTTCATTTTTCCTGTTTGCTATTTTTGGTGTTTCGAATTTTCGTTTTTCCGTGCTTATGTTTTCGCGTGTTTGTGTGTTTGTATGTACTTGTGCTTGTACTTGTGATTGTGCTTGTGTTTGTGCTTGTGCTCGTGCTGGTTCTTGTGCTTGTGTTTGTTCCTGTGCTTGTGTGTGCTTGTGCTTTGCTGGTTCTTGGGCTTGTAATTGTTCCTGTGCTTGTGCTTGTGCTGATTCTTGTGTCTGTGATTGTGGCTATGTTTGTGCTTGCGTTTGTGTTTGTGCATGTGCTGGTTCTTGGGCTTGTAATTGTTCCTGTGCTTGTATTTGTGCTCGTGCTTGTGGTTGTGTTTCTGTTTTTGTAAAGCTAACTTTCACAGGAGACAATTTAGATTACAATCTCCGATGCAGGACCAACCCCGAGTCTAACCCAGACCAAATCCGATCTCCCAAGGCTAAAATACGGCCCATACATGGACATTAAACTATGCGAGAAAGGGCATTATAAAAATACTTTGTTATACATTATTAATATTAAGTTTCTTGTTGTACATGAGATTAATTTGGTAGTGATTACCTTGAGCGACAACTAGATTTAATTAGGATCCATAATTAAAGCAAAAGGATTGCGATACATTGTGACTCATATTTAAAACCAAAATATATTGCATGTAAATCATACGTATTAAAAGGTAAATAAATAAAAGCGACATTCCTTAATTTTCGATGATTACTATTGCTGTAAGCAGGTTAATCAATTAGTTAATTACACGTTTTATTTTTAAAGCAATTTCATTTTAAAATATATTCAAATGAATTTTCAAACAGGTAGAGAACCACAGTCTGTAGATGGGGATTAAAAGGAAATCTAATAATAATTTAATAACAACAATTATGCAATCTCCTTTGATAAAATTCAATATGGAATCCTACTAAATTTTAATAATAAAACACATACTAAATAGTCGCTAAACCGTACAAATGCCAAATATTTAATGTCAGAAATGCCACAACACCGGACAGAATTACCAACCTAAATCAGTCCTACCTGCATTCTCTTATGCATAATAGTCGGGTTCTAAAGGTGGTAACAAACAAACTTAGTTATGACGCAACTTCTCTGACTCATGAAAATTGGTATACAAGGTTTTCTGCATGTTTTAGTTGCTTTGGTACGTTTTCTTGCTTCTTTGGGGTGTGTGAGTGTTTGCAGAAGGTTGCTTACTAATTCCTTTTGTTTTGGGGATGCATTTATTTATACGTTTTACAATGTTTACAATAATGCATGTTGAATTAAATTATCAACCTCTTGTTGCTATTATTCAAGTGTATTTTATGCATCTCTTTTTGAACACCAACAATTTCCAGATCCCATTTTAAATTTTTATCTTTAACAACCGTTCTGTTCTAGGTATGTCTTCTCGTATGTTTAGTACAAACATTTTGGACCACACCATTGTTATATTCGTGTCGCATAAAATGGCGCCACAATATGTGCTAACTTCTAATTATACTGCAAGACGGCATTGCAAACTGTATGCCTAATTATACCACAAGAGGGTCTGATATTAATTTTAATTCATAAATAGCAAAAGGACTTTAGGTGCAAGCATGATGCAAATCAAGACGTTGATTCCAGCTTGAGACCAGCTTCTGCCGAACGGAGCTAAATGTAGCAAAAGATTCAAGATGAAGGTCCAGAACTCGATAAAAAGGCATCATTTCAAGGTGTGGAAGCGATGTTCTGCGAAAAAGAACCCTAGATGTAAAAACAATATACATGTACAAGATATTGATTTCATCCATAAGGATTTTAATCCAGAAAGGCACACAGAAACAAGATGGGAAGTCAAAAAGGCATATGGAAACAAGATAGCGGAACACTGAAGCAAGATGGCGGAAAACCAAAAAGGGAGATGGAAACAAGTTGGTGTAAAGCGCACAAGCGAGAATGCACACAATAACAAAATGGCGAAAAGCCAAAAAATAATACGAAACAATACAACTAAACACGCAAGCAAAGAAGAATCACAATGGCGAGGCAACAAGCTGCGGTAACACGGAAACAAGATAGTAATGCAAAATTAACATGCAATAAGATGGCTGAACACGTAATAAGATGGCTGAAAGTCAAAAAATCACTGGAAATAAGATAATCAATCACGAAAACTGGATGGCGAAAAGCCAAAATACCACACGAAAACAAGATGGCAGAAAACGCGAAAACAAGATGGCAGAAATTCAATAAAGCACAAAAACACAAACAAGATAGCGGAACACGGAAATAGTATAATAGGTCATGGAAACGACATAATGGAATGTTAAAGAGCGATACCGAAACAAGTTGGCGGAAAGCGAAAACAAGATAGCGGAAAGCCTAAAAGGCACACGAAAACAACAAGATACAGGAACACGAAAACAATATGGCTGAAAGCTAAAACGGGACACAGAAAGAAGGTGAAGATAAAAAACAAGGTGGAGGAGGAACGATCAATTATGTGAAAGTTAAGAATTATGTAAGGATACAGTGACTCAATTGAAGGTTGTTGACAGTACCGTGTTGATGACGTGTGAACGTGAGTTTAAACTTTGGAAAAACTAATGAACCAGAATGTAAAAGTTGTTTACGTAATGTGCAAATCCGTTGTGTGAAAATTACGTTAATCTTAAGTTATGTAAGGTGACGATGAAACATATTAGGGAAACTGAAAGTTGCTTAGAAAGCTACCATCTAATTATAAAACATTTACTTATAACCCAATAGGCAGAAGTAGCAACAGGGGAGGCCTGGCAGAGTAAAAGGGATGAAGAAACTGTTGCAAAATAAGGAAAATATCAAAGTTATCAAAAAGCAATTTACTTAACCCTCTTTCAAAACAGATTGCAAAGGCCTAAGGCCCCCTTAAACCTTCGCTACTCACACTGATCTCCCTTGTTCAAGCTATTCACAAGGCTCTCCTTGTTAACAATGGCTTCCAGAACCTCCACCTGGGCGTGTTTGTCGTAGTAAGTTGTTAGGTGCCCCTTGCTAAATATGACTACGAGGATTTCTTTAGAGCTTGGCTTTAAAAATTGGGTCCCTTATTAAACTTGTTTGCAATGGTCTCATTGTCAATAATGGCTGACAAGGCCCTCTTATAGATTTTCGACTTTCTTGTGTAAACTGTTAGCAAAAACGGTTATGTCCCCCTTCGCTCTCAAAAAGGGGTTCTAGTTCAAGCAGGACCCCCATTAGAACTGGACAACCGTGTTCAAGATGGTTGAAAGGGCGCCGTTGTTAAATGATTGATGTACTCTATTCTAATTATCTGCGAATGGGCTTAAGATATTAAAAAAGAATTAAAAAATACCCCCAGTTCGGAAGCCCCTGTTGCATTTTAATGTTGTAATTGTAAATACCAAAATTCTATTTCAAAATTTTAAGAATGGAAGACGTACCACCTATATGAAATATAAAATACGATTTACAAGCTTAAATCTTTGTTGCAGTAAACGCATTTAAATGCAAGTGATGTATGTTCTGGAGAGTGTAATTTATAGTATGTACAGAATCGATTAATTTATTTTAAGGGAAGCTGGGAAACAATTGCGTATCATCTGCATATGCGTGATACTGATAACAATTAACGAGCTCAAGATTAACACTAGTATATGAAATAAAAAGCAGCGGCTCCAAAATAGAAGCCTGTGGAACACTAAAATTTAAATACCTTAATTGAGTGTAAAGTGTGATTACTAGTATCAAACGTTTTAGAAAAATCCAGTCGTATAAGCACTTATCTCCCTTTTGACCATAGATCTGAAGATACCACCAGTAACAAAGGCGAAAACCAATAGTAGTACTAAAATTCTTACGGAATCCAGACTAGCACCTTGGCAGAATATTATGTATATTAACATCAGTGTCAATTTGGCAAGACATTAATTATTCTAATATTTTAGATGTAGTAGGAAGGACGCTAGTAATCCTAAGGTCATTTTAAAAGGAGGGATGCGTAATTACAGATAACGGAGTGCCTTCTGCCACTTTCTGCTCATCTGGGAAAAGGGAACGCATATTTAGTGTAATGTTGTCGGAACCAACTGCATTTGATTTGCAATACAGTGTGAATTACATCGCCAGAAGGAGAAAAATATGTTAAGTAACAAGTCATTGTAGTCACAGCAAAAAGTGTCATTTACGGTTGTACAAGATGAAAATTGCATACGCATCTTCTTTGTATTAAATAAATCACACGATTGCGAATAGAGGTGTTTGGACGACCAAATGCGATTATAATGGACTTTAACCGATTAATCAGGTTTTGATAAGTTTTTGAAAATAATCGATTGTTTAATTACTCAATCATTTGAATAATTCATTATTTGATTATCGATTAATAAAAAATCGATTATTTTCAGATTTCGATTTTGGATTGTTCAAACGTACAATCGCCCACTCATATTCCTCATTAAACTTTATGCCCATACTGTCCTAGTTTGCATATTACATTTCACTATGCTCTGTGTATCACATGCAGTAAATACTTAAGTACAAGAATTAATTCAACTTTTTATTTTTAATACATGCACTATGTTATTTTCCCTAGACTGACGTTCTCCGATTAACTATTGTTTCCTTAATCGAATGTTTTATTAATGGATTATATAATTAATCGATCGTATGATTAACCGGTTATTTGATTATCGATTAATCAAAGAAATCGATTATGTTCAGCAAACCATTATCGATTGTTCAAACTCATAACCGCCCACTCCTATTAAAAAAGCATATCTTCAAATGGCTTTACTTTGGTGTTATCGTGAGGTTTATAATCGTTCTCTTACTGTCTAAGGACGGTTTTATATTTTGTCGTAAAGGATTTGAAACATTAGCTCTACAAGATGCATCTAAAAAACCATTAATTTAGTAGATATAGATGTGTTGATGATACTTTTTTAATTTAAAGACACGAAAAAGAAGCACTAAATGAGTTGTCAGATTTTATAAATGGCGCTCGTCGTCTACGACTTATTACGAAACAAGAATCTAATGTAAGTTCCATGTATCTGTGTCTGTCTGTCCCTCTCTCTCACGCTCTCGCTCTCTCTCTCTCTCCGTGTGACGGTGTGTCCGTGTGACGGTGTGTCCGTGTGACGGTGTGTCTGTGTGTCTGTGTGTCTGTGTGTCTGTGTGTCTGTGTGTCTGTGTGTCTGTGTGTCTGTGTGTCTGTGTGTCTGTGTGTGTGTACGTATGTGTACGTGCGCGCGTGTGTGCGAGTATGTATGTGTGTCCGTGTGTGTCCGTGTCCGTGTGTGTCCATGTCCGTGTGTGTGTGTGTGCGTGTGTGTGCGTGTGTGTGCGTGTGTGTGGTGTGTGTATTTGTAGGTGTGTCAGTGTCCGTGTCGTTGTCTGTCCGTGTCCTGTGTGTGTGTGTGTCCGTGTGTGTGTGTGTGTGTGTGTGTGTGTGTGTGTGTGTGTGTCGTGTCGTGTCTGTGTGTGTCGTGTGTGTGTGTGTGTGTGTGTGTGTGTGTGTGTGTGTGTGTGTGTGTGTGTGTGTGTGTGTGTGTGTGTGTGTGTGTGTGTGTGTGTGTGTTGTGTCGTGTCTGTGTGTGTGTCCGTGTCCTGTGTCGTGTCCGTGTCCGTGTCTGTGTCGTGTCGTGTCCTGTGTCCGTGTCCGTGTCCGTGTCGTGTCCGTGTCTGTGTCGTGTCGTGTCTGTGTCGTGTCGTGTCGTGTTGTGTCCGTGTCCGTGTCGTGTCTGTGTTGTGTCCGTGTCGTGTCCGTGTCTGTGTCGTGTCGTGTCTGTGTCTGTGTCCGTGTGTGTCTGTGTCCTGTGTCTGTGTCGTGTCGTGTGTCGTGTGTGTCTGTGTTGTGTCGTGTCCGTGTGTGTCGTGTCGTGTCGTGTCCTGTGTCGTGTCTGTGTCTGTGTCGTGTCTGTGTCTGTGTCTGTGTCTGTGTGTGTCCGTGTCGTCTGTGTCTGTGTCTGTGTCTGTGTCGTGTCGTGTCTGTGTCTGTGTCCGTGTCCGTGTCTGTGTCGTGTTGTGTGTTGTGTTGTGTGTGTGTGTGTCGTGTGTGTGTGTGTGTGTGTGTGTGTGTGTCGTGTGTGTGTGTGTGTGTGTGTGTGTGTGTGTGTGTGTGTGTGTGTGTGTGTGTGTGTTGTGTGTCGTGTGTTGTCGTGTGCGTGTGTGTGTGTGTGTGTGTCGTGTGTGTGTGTGTGCTTGTGTGTGTCGTGTTGTGTGTCGTGTGCGTTGTCCATGTCCGTTGTGTGTTCGTGTCATGTCCGTGCCTGTGTGCTGTGTCTGTGCGTGTGCGCGTGTCGTGTGTGCGTGTGTGTCGTGGTTCGTGTGTGCGTGTGTGTGTACGTTGCGTGTTCTGTCGTGTGTGTGTGTGTGTGTGCGTATGTCGTGCTGTGTGTTCGTGTGGTGTCTGTGCGTTTGTTGTGCGTGTTGTGTGCTGTGTGTGTCGTGTGTGTGTGTACGTGTGTCGTGTGTGGTGCGTGTGTGTATGGTGTGTGTGTGCGTGAGTGGGTAGTGCGTGTATGACTGTTGTTCAAGTTTCATTCCCCTAGAGCTGATTTGATTTGGTTGTTTATCAAATATTTCTGAAATAGCGGTAGTATTTCAAGGATATAAAATACTAATGTATAAACCTACATATCGATTAATTATTATCTATGCAATTTAATCACTAAGCATAATTTAGTGGTTCAAAAATTTCTAAATACGTAATTTAAGTATTAGTTAAAATTATTTCAATACCTGAATAATGATCATAATTTATAATAACGTTATTATTTTAAAGAAAATCTCATTTTTGCAAATTTCTAAGGTTTTAAATTACAGCAAATTAAGTCTAAAATTAATTAATTGAGTTGAAAATGTTAAATTGTTATAGTATTATTTTATAGAAGCGGGCGATTTTGGAATTGTTTAGTTTCGCTTAAGTCTTTTACTACAAATATGTGTGCGATCTGTGAACATATGTTGCATAACTACAATACGAGACATAATTTGACAAATATTAAAATTAAAAAAACTGCTCGATGTATGGTTAAAGTTCGATAGAAAGCAGATTTGGACAGTGATAGACATCCCCAGCTTGAAATAACATGACTGCACAAAGGTGGTATAATCAAATTTGTCTTGATTCAGCAATGTCCGCGAAATTGTTTTACTTACACACTTTAATATTAAAATATAAATACTAACAACAATGGTAAACCTACATAAATGACAAAATCGTAACTTTTTTTTGAGTAGATTTATCTTTAACTCCATTTTACGTTACCTAATTGCAATACAGGGTGTCTAGACAACTTGGGTGAAGGATGGTGTCCTGATATATTTTATTGTGATGGAATCTTATTGGTTTGTAGACTAAAACGTGATATGCCGTGGTATTTTTTAATTACGATTAATCTTTAGTTTTCCTGAAAATGACGTTGAAAATCAATAATTTCATAAGTTGCACGCTTACTTCGGTCGTTATCGTGAGTATTCGACGACTCTCGTGAACCATTAAAATGGCACTTGGTGCAGCAGTTTTAATTTTAATGTAAATCAAGATCTGTTAAATGATAGAGCTGATGTGACACATGACATAAACATGATGTGACACATAACCTCACAACGCAATCTATCAAATAGTTTATTAATCGTCAAGATACAAATGGAAGCATGAAAAGCCATCTCAAACTTAAATATTCATGTTCATTCACAATGTAAACAGAAACGGATGGTTAACGCCAAATAAAACTGAATGCATAGACGATAAGCAATAACAGTCACTTACACTCAGCACTTGTGCGGTACAAATCGTTGGCCTTTTACTACGTTTACCTAACATTCTTTATTTTAATACATGCTTAAACACAAAATACACCCATAATTTTACTTGTTATGAACGCATAGTTGTCTTCTGCAACCATTTGAATCCTGACAAGGCGCTCACGAAAACGGAAGCGCGCAATTTTAAAATTATTAAATTATTGAATCAACTGTTTCTTATTAAGAAACTTTCAAATAAAATAGCACAATTCGTTCGTAACATACAACGTTTTTCCATAAAAAAAATCAAAATTTACGATGTGACTCATATTTAAAACCAAAATATATTGCATGTAAATCATACGTATTAAAAGGTAAATAAATAAAAGCGACATTCCTTAATTTTCGATGATTACTATTGCTGTAAGCAGGTTAATCAATTAGTTAATTACACGTTTTATTTTTAAAGCAATTTCATTTTAAAATATATTCAAATGAATTTTCAAACAGGTAGAGAACCACAGTCTGTAGATGGGGATTAAAAGGAAATCTAATAATAATTTAATAACAACAATTATGCAATCTCCTTTGATAAAATTCAATATGGAATCCTACTAAATTTTAATAATAAAACACATACTAAATAGTCGCTAAACCGTACAAATGCCAAATGTTTAATGTCAGAAATGCTTGACAACACCGGACAGAATTACCAACCTAAATCAGTTCTACCTGCATTCTCTTATGCATAATAGTCGGGTTCTAAAGGTGGTAATGAAACAAACTTAGTTATGACGCAACTTCTCTGACTCATGAAAATTGGTATACAAGGTTTTCTGCATGTTTTAGTTGCTTTGGTATGTTTTCTTGCTTCTTTGGGGTGTGTGAGTGTTTGCAGAAGGATGCTTACTAATTTCTTTTGTTTTTGGGGTTGCATTTATTTATACGTTTTACAATGTTTACAATAATGCATGTTGAATTAAATGCATCAACCTCTTGGTGCTATTATTCAGGTCTATTTCATGCATCTCTTTTTGAACACCAACAATTTCCAGATCCCATTTTAAATTTTTTATCTTTACCAACCGTTCTGTTCTAGGTATGTCCTCTCGTATGTCTAGTACACACATTTTGGACCACACCATTGTTATATTCGTGTCGCGTAAAAATAGCGCCACAATATGTGTGCTAACTTCTAATTATACGTCAAGACGGAATTGCAAACTGTATGCCTAATTATACCACAAGAGGGTCTGATATTAATTTTTAATTCATAAATAGCAAACGGACTTTAGGTGCAAGCATGATGCAAATCCAAGACGTTGATTCCAGCTTGAGACCAGCTTCTGCCGAACGGATCTTAAATGTAGCAAAAAGATTCAAGATGAAGGTCCAGAACTCGATAAAAAAGGCCTCATTTCAAGGCGTGGAAGCGATGTTCTGCGAAAAGAACCCTAGATGTAAAAACGATATTCAATATACAAGTACAAAATATTGATTTAATCCATAAGGACCTTAACCCAGAAAGGCACACAGAAACAAGATGGGAAGTCAAAAAGGCATATGGAAACAAAATGCGACAAAAAACCAAAAAGGCACACGGAAACAAAATGCGACAAAAAACCAAAAAGGCACACGGAAACAAGATAGCGGAACACTGAAGCAAGATGGCGGAAAACCAAAAAGGGAGATGGAAACAAGTTGGTGTAAAGCGCACAAGCGAGAATGCACACAATAACAAAATGGCGAAAAGCCAAAAAATAATACGAAACAATACAACTAAACAGGCAAGCAAAAGTAGAATTACAGTGGCGGAGGCAACAAGCTGCGGTAACACGGAAACAAGATAGTAAGGCAAAATTAACATGCAATAAGATGGCTGAACACGTAATAAGATGGCTGAAAGTCAAAAAATCACTGGAAATAAGATAATCAATCACGAAAACTGGATGGCGAAAAGCCAAAATACCACACGAAAACAAGATGGCAGAAAACGCGAAAACAAGATGGCGGAAATTCAATAAAGCACAAAAACACAAACAAGATAGCGGAACACGGAAATAGTATAACAGGTCATGGAAACGACATAGTGGAATGTTGGAAAGCGATACCGAAACAAGTTGTCGGAAAGCGGGGAAACAAGATAGCGGAAAGCCTAAAAGGCACACGAAAACAACAAGATACAGGAACACGAAAACAATATGGCTGAAAGCTAAAACGGGACACAGAAAGAAGGTGAAGATAAAAAACAAGGTGGAGGAGGAACGATCAATTATGTGAAAGTTAAGAATTATGTAAGGATACAGTGACTCAATTGAAGGTTGTTGACAGTACCGTGTTGATGACGTGTGAACGTGAGTTTAAACTTTGGAAAAACTAATGAACCAGAATGTAAAAGTTGTTTACGTAATGTGCAAATCCGTTGTGTGAAAATTACGTTAATCTTAAGTTATGTAAGGTGACGATGAAACATATTAGGGAAACTGAAAGTTGCTTAGAAAGCTACCATCTAATTATAAAACATTTACTTATAACCCAATAGGCAGAAGTAGCAACAGGGGAGGCCTGGCAGAGTAAAAGGGATGAAGAAACTGTTGCAAAATAAGGAAAATATCAAAGTTATCAAAAAGCAATTTACTTAACCCTCTTTCAAAACAGATTGCAAAGGCCTAAGGCCCCCTTAAACCTTCGCTACTCACACTGATCTCCCTTGTTCAAGCTATTCACAAGGCTCTCCTTGTTAACAATGGCTTCAGAACCCCATCTGAGCGTGTTTGGTGTCAAGTTACTAGGTACTTGCCAAATATGACTACGAGATTTCTAAGAGCTTGGCTTTAAAATTGAGTCCCTTATTAAACTTGTTTGCAATGGTCTCATTGTCAATAATGGCTGACAAGGCCCTCTTATAGATTTTCGACTTTCTTGTGTAAACTGTTAGCAAAAACGGTTATGTCCCCCTTCGCTCTCAAAAAGGGGTTCTAGTTCAAGCAGGACCCCCATTAGAACTGGACAACCGTGTTCAAGATGGTTGAAAGGGCGCCGTTGTTAAATGATTGATGTACTCTATTCTAATTATCTGCGAATGGGCTTAAGATATTAAAAAAGAATTAAAAAATACCCCCAGTTCGGAAGCCCCTGTTGCATTTTAATGTTGTAATTGTAAATACCAAAATTCTATTTCAAAATTTTAAGAATGGAAGACGTGTACCACCTATATGAAATATAAAACACAAGCTTTTAAATCTTTGTTGTCAGTAAACGCATTTAAATGCAAGTGATGTATGTTCTGGAAGTGTAATTTATAGTATGTACAGAATCGATTAATTTATTTTAAGGGAAGCTGGGAAACAATTGCGTATCATCTGCATATGCGTGATACTGATAACAATTAATGAGCTCAAGATTAACACTAGTATATGAAATAAAAAGCAGCGGTTCCAAAATAGAACCTGTGGAACACTAAAATACTGAAACTAGTATCAAAGTTTTAGAAAAATCCAGTCGTATAAGCACTTACCTCCCTTTTGACCATAGACCTGAAGATACACCAGTAACAAAGGCGAGAACCAGTAGTAGTAGTAAAATTCTTACGGAATCCAGACTAGCACCTAGACAGAATATGATGTATATTAACATCAGTGTCAATTTGGCAATATTTTAGATGTAGTAGGAAGGACGCTAATAATCCTAAGGTCATTTTAAAAGGACGGATGCGTAATTACAGATAACGGAGTGCCTTCTGCCACTTTCTGCTCATCTGGGAAAAGGAATGCATATTTAGTGTAATGTTGTCGGAACCAACTGCATTTGATTTGCAATACAGTGTGAATTAGAACGATAGAAGAAAAAATATGTTAAGTAACAAATCAGTGCCATTGTAGAAACTGATTTTCTCACAGCAAATAGGTGTCATTTACGGTTGTACAAGATCAAAATTGCATACGCATCCTTTGCATTAAATAAATCACACGATTGGGAATTAGATGTTTGGAACTAAATGCAAATTTACGGATTGTTACAATCAGCACGACCAAATGCGATTATAATCGACTCTAACCGATTAATCATGTTTTGATAAGTTTTTGAAAATAATCGATTGTTTGATTACTCAATCATTTGATTAACTGATTATTTGATTATCGATTAATAAAAATCGATTATTTTCAGAATTCGATTTTGGATTGTTCAAACATACAATCGCCCACTCATATTCCTCATTAAACCTTATGCCCATACTGTCCTAGTTTGCATATTACATTTCACTATGCTCTGTGTATCACATGCAGTAAATACTTAAGTACAAGAATTAATTCAACTTTTTATTTTAATACATGCACTATGTTATTTTCCTAGACTGACATTCTCCGATTAACTATTGTTTCCTTAATCGAATGTTTTATTAATGGATTATATAATTAATCGATCATATGATTAACCGGTTATTTGATTATCGATTAATCAAAGAAATCGATTATATTCAGCAAACCATTATCGATTGTTTAAACTCATAACCGCCCTCTCCTATTAAAAAGCATATCCTCAAATGGCTTTACTTTGGTGTTATCGTGAGGTTTATAATCGTTCTCTTACTGTCTAAGGACGGTTTTACATTTTGTCGTAAAGGTTTGAAACATTAGCTCTACAAGAAGCATCTAAAAACCATTAATTTAGTAGATATAGATGTGTTGATGATACTTTTTAATTTAAAGACATGAAGAAGAAGCACTAAATGAGTTGTCAGATTTTATAAATTAGGCTCATCGTCTACGGCTTATTACGAAACAAGAATCTAATGTAAGTTCTATGTGTCTGTATATCTGTGTCTGTTGTCCCTCTCTCTCTCGCTCTCGCTCTCTCTCTCTCCTCTCTGTGTCCGTGTGACGGTGTGTCCGTGTGACGGTGTGTCTGTGTGTCTGTGTGTCTGTGTGTCTGTGTGTCTGTGTGTCTGTGTGTCTGTGTGTCTGTGTGTCTGTGTGTCTGTGTCTGTGTGTCTGTGTGTCTGTGTGTCTGTGTGTCTGTGTGTCTTGTGTCTGTGTGTCTGTGTGTCTGTGTGTCTGTGTGTCTGTGTGTTGTCTGTGTGTCTGTGTGTCTGTATGTCAGTGTGTCTGTGTGTTCGTTTCAGTATGTGTGGTGTGTGTGTCCGTGTGTAGTACCTGTGTGTCCGTGTCCGTGTCCGTGTGTGTGTGTCGTGTCCGTGTCCGTGCTGTGTGTGTGTGTGTGTGTGTGTGTGTGTGTGTGTGTGTGTGTGTGTGTGTGTGTGTGTGTGTGTTGTGTGTGTGTGTGTGTGTGTGTGTGTGTGTGTGTGTGTGCTGTGCGTGTGTGCGCGCGTGGTGTGTCGTGGTGTGCGTGTGCGTGTCGTGTGTCGTGTCGTGTCGTGTGTGCTTGTGTTCGTGTGTGCGTGTGTGCATGTTGTGTGTGTTGTGTCGTGTCGTGTGCATGTGCGTGTGTCTATGTCCGTGTGCGTGTGTTCGTGTCCGTGTCCGTGTCCGTGATGTGTAGTGTGTGTGTGTGTGTGTGTGTGTGTGTGTGTCTGTGCGTGTGCGTGTGACATTGTCGTGTGTGTGTGGCGTGCGTGGTGTGTGTGTGGTGTGTTGTGTGTGCGTATGTGCTGTCGTGTGTGTGTGTGCTGTGTGTGTGTGTTCGTGTGTGCTGTACGTGTGTGCATGTGTGTGCGTGTGCGTATGGTGTGCGTGTCGTGAGCGGGTATGGTGTGTTTGCGTGTGTATGACTGTTAGTTCAAGTTTCATTCCCCCTAGAGCTGATTTGATTTGGTTTTTATCAAATATTTCTGAAATAGCGGTATATTTCAAGGATATAAAAATACTAATTATAAACCTTAAACATATCGATTAATTATTATCTATGCAGTTTTTTTAATACTAAGCATAATTTAGTGGCAAAAAATTCCTAAGGTACAATTTAAGTATTAGTTAAAATTTTTTCAATACCTGAATAATGATCAAATTTATAATAACGTGTATACATATTTTTAAAAGAAAATCTCATTTTTCTTTGTAAGGTTTTTTTTTTAAATACAGCAAATTAAGTCTAAAATTAATTAAATTGAGTTGAAAATGTTAAATTGTTTTATTGGTATTTTATAGAAGCGGGCGATTTTGGAATTGTTTAGTTTCCGCTTGGAAAGTCTTTGTACTACAAATATGTGTGCGATCTGTGAACATATGTTGCATAACTACACAATACGAGACACTTAATTTGACAAATATTACAAAAATTAAAAAAAAACTGCTCGATGTAGTGGATTAAAGTTCGATATGTAAAGACAAAATGCGTGTACAGTGATAGACACATCCCCAGCTTACAAATATAACATGACTGCACAAAGGTGGTATAATCAGAATTTTGTCTTGATTCGCAGAGGTGTCCGCGAAGGTATTGTTTTACTTACACGCACTTTTATTAAAATATAAATACTAACAACAATGAAGTAAACCTACATAATGCACAAATCTAACCTTTTTTTTTTTGAGTAGATTTATCTTTAACTCCATTTTACGTTACCTAATTGCAATCTACAGGGTGTCTAGAGCAACTTGGGTGAGAGGATGGTGTCCTGATATATTTTATTGTGATGGAATCTTATTGGGTTTGTAGAACTAAAACGTGATATGCCGTGGTATTTTTTAATTACGATTAATCTTTAGTTTTCCTGAAAAATGACGTTGAAAATCAATAATTTCATAAGTTGCACGCTTACTTCGGTCGTTATCGTGAGTATTCGACGACTCTCGTGAACCATTAAAATGGCACTTGGTGGCAGCAGTTTTAATTTTAATGTAAATCAAGATCTGTTGCAAATGATAGAGCTGATGTGACACATGACACATAACCCCACATGATGTGACACATAACCTCACAACGCAATCTATCAAATAGTTTATTAATCGTCAAGATACAAATGGAAGCATGAAAAGCCATCTCAAGCTTAAATATTCATGTTCATTCACAATGTAAACAGAAACGGGATGGATTTCCAACGCCAAATAAAAACTGACATGCATAGACGATAAGCAATAACAGTCACTTACACTCAGCACTTGTGCGGTACGAAAGGGTCGTTGGCCTTTTTTGCACTACGTTTACCTAACATTCTTTATTTTAATACATGCTTAAACACAAAATACACCCATAATTTTAGCTTGTTATGAACGCATAGTTGTCTTCTGCAACCATTTGAATCACTGACAAGCGCCCCCGAACGCTCACGAAAACGAAAGTAAGCGCGCAATTTTTAAAATTATTGACAATTATTGAATCAACTCCGTTTCTTATTGGCCGACAGGAAACTTTCAAATCACAGAATAGCACAATTCGCGTTCGTAACATACAACGTTTTAGGTACGCATAACCATAAAAAAGATCAAAATTTACGATGTGTATGACAGATGATACCCCTAACAATACCAGTGTTGCCAATTCCGGATACATATCGAGCAACATACGTATTGGTAATTGAAAAAAATAGTACAGCAGAGACCCTTTCAGTTCTACAAACTCAATGAGTCTCCATTGTTTTTAAGGATAGTGGGCAGCAGGAAAAAAATAAAAATCATTTTTCCATCTTTATTCTCTATTTCCAAGGCTGGTGATTGAATGTAGTCCTCATTCATTATTAAGTTTCGGCGTTGTGGACATACAAAATAATTATATCGGCGTTTTGGGAGTTAGGTGCCTTCGTCATTCAGCGCTTTGGACATTGTCAGTGTAATGGTTCACCATTAAAATTCGTGTAACAGCCGCATTCGACAGAATGGTCGTCGGCGTTTTGGTCACAATACTGACGTTCAGCGGTTTGCAGTTTTAAGGGTGTGGCGCGAAGAGTTTTGATTAAAAGTAATGGCGGATACAGTTATGTTAAAAATCTAAAATTACGAAGCTATAGGTTTTGGAAGACGCTGAGTTCAAATATAATATTGTCCTGAATGTGGCACTTTCGGTTATACCGGAAGTAGACGTTAACTTTGTTATTTTAAATAGAACCTAATATTTTTTATTTTATTTTCGAATTCTACATGAAATTCTAGATAAAATTTGTGCACAATGTTCTATACCAAAAATGAAGTATTTTCGAGATATTTCGATTTTTTTTAAATTTTGAAAAAATCCTAGTCCACATTGAATAACGATAACTCCATTAATAACGAAGCTAGTGACGTGAAATTCTAACCAATAAACAAGCACTTGCCCGTTAACTCCATATATCCATCTCATTGATACTTCATACAGGGTGTTTTAAACTCAGCCGCCAACATGCACAACTTAAATAATTTATAAGTTGCTTACTTTAAATAGAACACCCTGTATTTTATTACATTTTCCGCTGTATTTTTTTAAGCCAATTCGTTAGGTATCAGTATTCCCTATACCTAAATCCAACCACTTTTGAGATATTTCACTATCTTAGTTAAAACATAACAACACTTAATTATTTCAACATTAGTAAAGGGTAGGCCATGATTTCCATTATTTAAGGTGATATTTTATTTTTTTCCATAAGTTATTAATTCTGAAAAGTAACCAATGGCCTGAAAGGATTATTAATTGTGGATATCATTAAAAACGTTGACTAGGTATTTTGTATTAATTTAATTAGATAACTTACAAATAAAAATAACTAAATGTAATATTAAACAAATAAAGTTTTATAATAAGTGTTCAAAATTACTACTTCTAAACATTTATGAATCCTTTTCATTAAGTTATGTCTTGTAATTCTGGAAATATGGTCGGGTGTTAGAGAATTAAAAGCAAGTAAGGCTCTCTGTATAATATCTTCCTTTGTCGTAACAGGTTTGGAAAATACCTGATTTTTAATGTAACCCCAAATACCAAAATCTAGAGGAGCCAAATCAGGAGAGCGAGCTGGCCAACGAAACTGGCCCTGATTGGCAATCCATCTATCATCAAACATGCCATAAAGATGCTGAGCATCAGGCCCCAAAGTTATGAGGAGGTGCTCCATCTTGCTGATACCAAGTTGAAGCCGCCTCTCGATTTCTTAAAGTATGTAACGCCGGTCGTATGGCTTCTTCTAAAATGTGGCAATATCTTGTACCATTTAAATTTTCATCGTAAAATTTTAATGCTAAAATTTTATTGCACAAAAACATTAAAACTCCAACTATCTTGGAAATAACGTTCTCTACTAACAAGTGGATTTTCATTAGACCAAAAATGGGAATTATGTCGATTAAATAATCCATTTTTGCTAAACTTTGCTTCATCACACCATATAACTTTTTTTATGAAGTTTTCATCCTCTTGGGTCTTCATTAAAAACCATTCACAGAATTCTACGCTTCGAGGAAGATCACCTAATTGTAAGTGTTGCACCAAATGATATGAAAATGGTTTCCATTTGTGTTTTTTTTGAATGTGATGAATTGTTCTCGTCGACAAAGTAAGATCTTTCTCACAATCTCTAATGGAGGTATTTGGAGAGGCCGTAAAATAACCCAAAACATTAATTTCGTTTATGTCACTGTCCACTAGTGGTTTATTTTTATTAATTTTGGTCTTAAATTGACCAAACTGACAGCAGTTTTTAAGCAATCTTCATACAATATCACCAGTTGCATTTGGTCGATTTGCATATCTTTCTGCAAAAACACGGCAAGTCCGTTCAACAATTCTATTACACTCGCCGTAAATAATAATAAAATTTAAAAAATCATCATTAGTAAATCCTACATTTGCCATTATTTACTATGAAATACAAACTGGTAAAGAAAACTGTCAAAACAACATAAACAATTACCGTTCTAACTATCAAATCTTTGACAGCCATGGCCTACTCTTTACTAATGTTGAAAGAATTAAGTGTTGTTATGTTTTAACTAAGATAATGAAATATCTCAAAAGTGGTTGGATTTAGGTATAGGGAATATTGATACCAAACGAATTGGCTTAAAAAAATACAGCGGAAAATGTAATAAAATACAGGGTGTTCTTTTTAAAGTAAGCAACTTATAAATGATTTAAATTGTGCATGTTGGCGGCTAAGTTTAAAACACCCTGTATGAAATACAATGAGATGGATATATGGAGTTAACGGGCAATCGCTTGTTGTTTATTGGTTACAATTTCACGTCACTAGCTTCGTTATTAATGGAGATATCGTTATTCAATGTGGACTAGGATTTTTTCAAAATTTTAAAAAAAATCGAAATATCTCGAAAATTCTTCATTTTTGGTACAGTACATTGTGCACAAATTTTATCTAGAATTTCATGTAGAATTCGAAAATAAAATAAAAAATATTAGGTTCCATTTAAAATAACAAAGTTGACGTCTACTTCCTGTATAACCGGAAGTGCCACACTTTTATTAATATTAATATTAATATTATTTTGAACTTAGCGTCGTCCAAAACTTACAACTTCGTAATTTCAGATTTTTAACATAACTGTATCCGCCATTACTTTTAATCAAAACTCTTCGCGCCACACCCTGTATAGATTCGGCGTTTAAGAAATTCGGCGGAATTTCTAATTTGTCATTTTCAAGAACGAGTATTTTAAACGTAAAACTATAGCAAAGTACTAAATTTTAGTGAAATCGCATCAGTCCATATACCGTGGGAATTAAGGAAATTAGTACTAAGGTAGGATTAGTTAAATTGTTATATTTTGGGCCTACAAACACGTTGCCAAGACGTTTTAGAGACACCGTGTATAATAAATTACAAATGTTTGTTTTGAAAACACCGACACCGCCTGTGATTAACACTATTTACTGTTAATAAGAGCTTAAACACGTATTTGCATATTTACAAAATTTTCCAATCACTTTAATTTAACATAACCATATTTTAATTGAGGAAGACTTGTATAATTCCCTACACCTAGTTTTTAATGCAAATTAACTCTTTCTAGAACTGATTCTAACGTTGACAAGCATTTATTTACATAAATTTGCATACTTCCAATATAATATTAATTATAATTGTAGATTAATGAACGTAATAATTAATCATATGTCAATTTGAGCATGCGAATCTTGTATAAAATATTTGCATATTTTTTAGTGTCGACAGATAGTTTAAGTTTGCTGTTTTAGATGAATGTCTAAAATATTGATTTTACAAAATTTCCGGTTATTTATGCACATTTGCATATTATGATAATGAAGTACATATTGGTAACTTTAAATGTGGATGTAAGCAAGGACTACTTCAATAAATGATTATGTCATTAAAATATGCGGAATCAAAATTTGCGTGGTACAATGTTTGCGTGTGCGGACAATGGGGTTGTGAGCAGGAGTAACATTGTAAGAAATATTTTAAATTTTAAGGGTTTATTGACATCTTCAGTGACCTTGGTAACGCACTAATCAAATTCTAAATTAATTCAGAAAAAATGATTGTTTAGCGTACATTATACTTTTTGCTTTGAATGCTTGAGATTAAAAAAAAAATCGCAAACGTTCGTGTTATATACTCGAATAAACTACATGCCGCGCACATAAATAATTATAGGCCTCACTTAGCCGGTCTATATATAGAACAAAAAAACATCAAGCTTATTACTATGTTTATATGTCGACTATTTTAAGGGTTCACGAAATTTACTGGATTTTTGTCACTAAACTGGATTTTTTTGTTATTAATGGGTTTAAGTAATTGTGTTTGCGGTGATTAGTGAATTGTGATTAATTAAAAGAAGATTACGAAAACGGGAAGTTTGGATGTTATTAAAGAATATTAAAGTAATTAATGCTATAATTAATAATTCGGCGGTGGATACACTCGAAGGCTTGCGAGTGCAAGCTCGCAACGAGTGTTGTAAATCGTTCGAAGTTACAATACAAACGATGCTATCTCCCAGACCGTGTAACCCCTGAAGTTCCTTCTCGTTAACGTTGTCACCGTATCCCACAATCAATCTCCACACGTCACATCCTCACTTCATTCCCAAACATCAAACAAAGACAGAATACATAACGTGAAAATCACGTATACGGAAATAAATTGTCATTATCGTGGACAGGTCTGGCTTCGTATAATTTTTCTACACGTCAACAACGTTTACTAACAAAACATAATTAAACTCAAATAAGAAAATTGAATAAAGTACCTTTTTATCTAAATTGTTATCTGTTTATGTAATTAGCTTGAATTTTTTCCTGAAATTTGTTAGTAAAATTAGTATAAATACACTTAATGTGTAAAGGTGTGCTAAATAGGACGTGTATACAAAAAAATTGTCCATAATCGGACCGCACAACGACGCTTTCAAGCTGATAAAATATATACTTTTGGTCCTTAACTTCTGAGGAAATCTAAAACTCCCTGCTGAGAAAAAAAAACACCGTGTTTTTAAGCATATGAGATTATGTTTCGATTTTTTTTTTAATTAATCCACTTATTTATGGTTCAGATCATCTCATAGTTATGAGAAGCATGTTGATTCTTCAATAACTGATTTAATGTGTGACAATTGTTGAGAGCGTAGTTAGGGCTTTCCGCGTATTCAATTTAAATAAGTAAAAGTATGCTGAGATCGCAACAATAAAGTTAATTAGCCTCTAGAATGACGGTCTGTTCTTTCTAGATTAGAAAATTTATTACAAGAAAACATTCTGATTTAATTTATCAGTTAATTATAGAAAAAATCCAAAATACCTTTACGTTTGAACGACCATCTTTCTTGCAATACAGACAGAAACTTTTAATTCGTCAAAATCTTTTAGACGGGCTTATAAATAACGTGGTTAGGCAATTGTAGAAGGCATCATTAAGCGAAGCCCCAATCCCACTAGCTTAAACTACAAATTGCTCACAATACTGAAATCTCTTAATTTCATCAGCTGCGTTTATTTTTGAAAAGAATTTAGACGTTTAGTAACACTAAGGACTCTTGTTGCCGAAATTGGCTTCGGGTTGCTCCGACATCCTATCACTTTATGTACGTCCTCTTACCTTCAATAAACTAAATTTAACGAGGTTAATGTCATATATCCTCATATAAATAAAACAAGTATATGAGTAGGAAGGATTATGTAGCCTAAAGCCGGAGTTTCCACGCTTAGCAATTTTAACAAATCCTGTATGTATATAATAACATTCTTCTCTATTTTTATATTTGAAATATATAGTGTAACATAACTCGTAAGGTCATCTAAGTTTAGGTATATGCGTATAAATAGGATTCGAAACGTCTGCATTGTGTGATTCAAACAATTTTACGTAATATATGGTAATAATATTAAAGCTCATAGTAGTATGCAAAGCTGATAATTACTATTTCCTTATACAGGGTCCTGCATCTTAGCTCCCGTCTTCTTCTACATGTAAATGATTTATATTACAAAAAATATTAAAATGGAGCAATAAAATGCTTGCTAGACAGCACATTTTAAAAATATTTTTACAAACACAGGGTGGACCATAATTCCATGACAATACAAACATATATTTTTTAATGGAACACTCTATATATTATTCCAGATTTGAATTCTCCTCGCTTCGTACATTACCTCAACAAAATTTCAGCATCTTATACCGGGTGTTTTCAAAGATTCAGACAATTTTTTTGTCTGAATGGACATGTGTTGATCATTCTGTACCTTTCAAGAACAAATGAAATTAATTATTATTCGTGGTGGATATTTTATGTATATGGTCTATTTTATTTTTATACAGATGGCTACACGAAATATCGGAAGTCGTGTACAGTATGGTCCAAAACGAGAATCGTAGATTTTCTCGAAATTTTCAAATGGGTTTGCTTATTTGCTACTCTATCAATTTTATTAAGCATTCCCTATACCCAAACCCGGCTTTATCCGAAACCACCCGTTATTAATCAAAACTAGGCGTAAAAGTTATAACTTTTAAAGGGAACGCCTGTACAGTGCATCCCATTTTGGTGGAGACAGCCAGATATCTCGGTTGTTGTTGAAGATAGAACCTCGCGGTTTCCGCGGTCCTTTGCCACTTTTTTGTGAAACTCAAGTTGGCATGAACGAATTTTGCCTAACTTCTTTCGTTTATTAATTACAGTGTGTTTTTGAAAACCCACACTTTTTGGATCCCCTCCATATCTAAGAAGTTTCACAGCGATATTGTCAAATTGAAAACTTGTCTCATAGAGAATTTTACGTAGAATCCAGGGGCGTACTCAATTTTTTTTTTTGGGGTGTCGTTATGGAGATAAAACCCAAACTTATGATTTTTTCAATGGAACACCCTGCATTTTATTATCTTAGTAAATTACTTATTTTTTTTTCTTCGAAATGATACATAATATATAAACATGAAGTTTTCAAAAATACTATTAATTACTAAAACAATGAATTTTAATAGTGTGCCATGGATTTCAAAGTTTTACTACAGGGATTATTATTTGTGATTTTTTTATAGTAGGTCATGAATGCTACAAACACTGTTGTTGACTTTTGGAGCATTGTTTTATCAAGTGACTGTGGAGAAATCAACACATCTGCTGTCATGATGATAAATTTTGATGCGTTTTATTGTGTTTGTGTTTGGCGATTTTGTTAATTTGTGAAATTTTATAATGGCTGAAAGATTTTTTCAGAACAATGAAAAGTATGATATCATACAATGTTTCAATCAATGCCATGAAAATGTTGACGAAGCGTTAGAATTATATTTAAACAGGTAAACTAGTAATTGACAATAAGACATTATATGACATATTGTTTTTAAAACGTTAGATATCCAGAGAGGCGTCAACCTAGTCTAGCAACGATATTTCGACTAAAGAATAATCTACTAAATTATGGTGCGTATTCTAAACCCCGATCCAAGACGTATAACAAGGAAAATAATGAAGTGGATGAAATAAATGTCTTAGCCAGCGTCCGTGTCTCCCTTCAGACTTTCTGCACGAAGTTAGAAAATGACACTGGCGTTCCTCGATCACGGCTACAAAGGATTTAAAAAAAAACACAAATTGAAACCCTACAAAGTGAATATTGTCCAGCATTTATCCCCTGATGATGCAGCGAGGCGTGTGAATTTCTGTAATTGGTTTTTGAACCAAACTCGAAGGGACTATAATTTTGTGAGTAAAGTCATATGGTCAGACGAAGCCCATATAAGCAGTGCAGGTTTATTTAACAGGCAAAATACAAGGCACTGGTATGATGAAAACCAATACCTAATTTTTGAGCAACAACAACAGGGTCGATTTGGTTTTAATGCAGCCTGTTTCTTATTGGGGACATCAATAAAATACCGCATTTTTGAAGGGGCTCACAACGCGGATAGGTACTTGGCAATTTTAGAAGAAGTAATACCAGAATTCCTGGAGAATGTTCCCCTGGCCTATCTTAATGCCATTTACTTCCAACAAGACGGTGCCCTTGCCCACAATTCGAGGTTGATTGTGCCGTTTTTAGAAGAAACTTTCCAGGACCATTGGATTGGAACAAATGGACCCATTAGGTGGCCTGCAAGGTCACCTGATTTGTCAGTGTTGGACTTTTTTTGTGGGGTTTTTTGAAAAATAAAACATACGGTAAGAGGCACAATAATATTGAAGAACTTCGTGCAACAACAGAGGCAGTTTTCCAGAATTTTCAAAATCGTCCTTTCATAATTTTAAATGTATTAAGACATATTAAGAGATTGTATCAATTGTGTGTTAGGGAAAATGAATAAGTTACTGAATAATTTCGAAATGAAATAGTATGAGTAAATATTTAATTAGTTGCTGATTCTATATTATGAACTTTTTATTACTATTTATTTGTTGCTATTAGTTACCTACGTTTTGTGTTTTGTTAGTGAATTAGTGTTAGTATTGTTCTTGTTCCTTTCATAAAAAAATCACAAGTAGTATTTCTTCAATTTGAACTTTTTTTGTATGAAAAATCCATAGCCTACTATTAAAAATCAATGTTTTAGTGATTTTGGAACATTTTTGAAGAATTTATGTTTATATATTATATATCACTTTGAAGGAAAAAAATAAGGGATTTAATGAGGTGATAAAATACAGGGTGTTCCATTGAAAAAAACATAAGTTTTAGTCGTATCTCCATAACCAAAAAAATTGAGTGCGCCACTGAATTCTACATAAAATTCTCTATGGGATAAGTTTTCAATTTGACATTATCGCTGAGAAACTTCGTAGGGGAGGGGATCCAAAAAGTGATAATTTTCAAAAACGCCCTGTAACTTAGGAACGAAAGAAGTTAGGAAAAATCCGTTCAGGGGATCTTGAGTTTCACAAAAAAGTGACATCTTTTGTATTTGTAATTACACTGGTATGTTTCAAAGTTTGAGAGATATTCATCAAAAGCTGTTATTAAACAAAGATTTATCATATATCATTTACTGCAAATTTTAATATTTAAATGATTTTTTTTAATACGCTCTTCTACTGCGTCAAAATACGTTCGACATGAAGCGTAAACTAAGGTAAGTAAAAAACTACCGTTATCACACTTTCTTGGGAAAAATAAGATAAGGTATCTAATGGATGGCCATAGAAAAAAGCGTGGTAACTGTCAAATAAATAAAAATTCAGAGATATTCATCAAAACACATAGCAAACTTATGGATAACTTAATTTCAAAATTATTATGAGTTCGTTAACGTATGTTTTTGATATCAATTTATCATTTCAAAATTGTCTAATTAAAATCTATGTTCGATATGGCTTCCGTTTGTTGGAGGCACAACTGAAGAGAGTTTTGAAAAGATCTTGCTACTCTTCTTAGCATGTCTGGCGTAATACTCTAAACGATTTCCTTAACATATCCCCACAAAAAGAAATCCAGTTTAGTTAAATCGAGGGATCGGGGTGGCCAGTTATACGGCCCTCCTCTGCCAATCCAACGATTTGGAAAGAATGCATTAAGATGGTGCCTGGCGTGGACCCAATAATGGGAGGGGGTTCCTTCGTGATGCAGCCAGATTCCACAAAAATAGATTTGTGATTCGCCATAACTTCCACTACTACGTGAAATGTGGCTGCAATACGAAGGAGCCCCCGACCATTATTGCCAGGGACCATCCAAGATAAAACCTTTCAAAAAAAGTTCTAAGTTGTATCAATTTTGTGTTGAACCCAGTTGCAAAGTACGACACGTCGCTCCAAATCCATATCAAATAGTTGATGAAACTGGATATGATACGCATGAAAACGGTTATCCTTCAAAATCAATGACCTTTACACCTTACCTCTCTCACGCTTATTGTAATTCTCCATCTACCTGCCCTTTCGCATTAACTATGGCCTCGTTAGTAGGATTTTTACCTATATGAAGGTATGCGTATTATTATATATATATATATATATATATATATATATATATATATATACTTGATAGTGCTCATAAAATACTATTAAGATTTTAATCTATTATTCTTATAGGATGACGTCATAAACCAACTCTGCAATAGCGTCAACTGTTATTCTATAGACTCGATCCCAGTTCATTTGTTTAGTTAGTTAATTAGATTCTTTTTAATTAATCTATTAACGCCCAAAATTAAACTGGTGAACCATATTGGTTCATATTTTTAAACTTGGTTCAAAAGTGTCTGAAAAACAAGTTTATTCAATAATTTCATATATTTTTTTATTAGTTGATTTACAGGGATGTACTCAAATGCTTACATCAGGTCAATCCACTACACATTTTAATTATTTAACGTATGGAATTTGCCAAAGCAATCTCTTTCAATACACAGCGTTTTTTCACATTTTTCGCACTGCCAACGTACTCTAGCACTACACTTAGAACAACAAAGTTGATTCGGAATCTTCTTTGGTAAATTCCCAACAGAATCGTACTGAAGTCCTTCTGGCAAAGAGCTGATGGTCCTCTTTTTTTGGGTTGACTTGTACTCTCGTGCAAATTTGATCTGGCTATAATTCTGCGAAACCACAATACATCCATTTGGTTTTCAGAAGATATGCGATGCAGTTTCCATGCATTTTCTACTGCCATATCAATCATGTACGCAAATAGGACCCACCACCATTTTTCTTTGATTGCAATTCTATAATTTGAAATGGACTGAGCAAGAATATCAACTCCGCCGATAACGGCATTATAAGTAGAGTAAACGAGAGGTTGTTTTACATCAACCTTTTTTTTTTCCTCCCTGGACCATCGTTTTATTTTTCCAATCGGTTCAATGCAATCATAGTTACTGATCGTACTGCAAACATTATTATCTTTTCACCTCACACAAAGTATCCCATTGCGTATATCAAAACGCCATTCATAGCTTTCCCGTTTCTTTTTAGAAAATTCTTTATTCGGTGGAAGTGGGTACTGCTTAGTTCTATTCTCCCGTATTATACCCGTAGCTTTAGATCCCTTTTTTTAGTGTTACAAGTAGAGCATATGTAGAGAAATAATTATCAAAAAATACCACATGTTTGGTGGGTTGTGGTACTCGGGTCGGTAATTTTAAAAGTACGTTAGCACCCAATCGAATCTTACGTTCGTCATAATAGTGCCAGTTGAGCTACTTAGGACCCAGTTTTTTCATCCTGACTGGTTTACCTTTCAAAAACTGCTTAGCTGGATGCTTATCAAAATATTTCACCATAGATTCATCAATAGATAAATCTTTGTGGAATACACCCCATTGACAGAAATTATTTTCGAGAAGATCCATCAACGGTTTAACTTTGTACATACGATCTGTTGAAGTACCGCTTGCACTGTTGTCTGCTAAATGAAGAAACCTCTAGATTTCTAGAAAACGATTTCTAGACAAACTCTTTTTTACGACAGGGATGCCCAAGTTGCAACGAGCGTAGTACCCTTAGATACTACTTTTGTTTATTTATCCCACTCCAAACAATACGATTTGAGTTCTTTTAAACTTTTTTATAATTTGAACATTATTGAATAAAATTTAATACCTGAGATGATTATTTTTTATTACGTTTTATTAAATTTACTAGCTAATTTTGCTTCGCTTGCTAATTAATTTCGGTTTGTGTAAATGAACTTTAAGATTTACATTTACAAATTCTTTTTTGATTTATTGCGACGGCTAGCTCAAAGTTAAAAATAAAGAAATTATTGCTATCATTGACCAAAGTTATGCTCATTTTGATTTATTTATTTATCTGGATTCCTGTTGAATTGACCTCTTTCTGAATTTATATATTCAATGATTGTGTAAGCTTGTAATATTAATAATCTTTAGCAATATAAGTAAATCAAACGTTATACTCATTTAATTAAATTCCAAATCTGAACGAAAATGCATCAATATGCTGTTTACAAGTATATGTAAAATCAAACCTATATCTATAATAACCTCCTTAAAGCTAACATATAACAAATAAAATCTTTATCAGAATCAAACATATTGTTTTAGTTTAGTGGTGATAATTAAATGTAAAGTTTCGAAAAATCAAACACAAAAAAGTATTATTTATTCACACAAACAAAAGTGGTTCTTACTTATTTTCGTTGACAAACTGATGATGTAATGCTGGCATGTCTTTGACCGGTAAAAGCGCCTCAAATAGGTTCTTCCGATGATGTCACCTGCCGGCACTCTGGAACCGTTTATTGCTGTCTTTATTTTCTTATACTTTTGTGTAGTTGAATAAGCTTCTAATTTTCTTCCATCAGTTAATGATTACAGTAAATAATCATTCGATATATTTACACTGTACAGTTTTTACTTAATTGTTTAGTTTTAATAACAAACGGCGTGCGCTACCAACTGCAAGTGAGCTACTGAAAGCCATATTTTCATTATTAGTGTTTTTTAGTTATTATACTTTATATACCGATCTATTAATTGGATCGATTGTATTGCTGTACATTTATCACTCGCTATCCAAACATCAATTTGGAACACTTTCGACACGCACTTAAAACCCTATTGTAAACTATTACGCAACCTTTTTATTGTCGCCAACTTGTCGATATTAACACTTTGTATTATTTTAATAAGGAAGGTAATTTTCTACTTGTTCCCTTTCACCGTTAATTAATTCTTATTTGTAATTTTGACACTTTATAGGGCAGCGTGACTATATAATGTCACTTAGACTGCGGCGTCAATCGACCGACCAATATCAATTCTGATCCTATATTTTTATGCGACTCCTCTTACTCGCTTTCTTAGCGAGACTGTTTCTGATCGCTCACTGTACGCGACTGTTTTAAAAACTGCACATCATTATTATGACAGCGTTATTCCCTTCCAACACATTCGTGCACTTACAAATGCCGTGTATTTCAAATATTTTCAAATTGAACATATAGTTAACTTATTGAAACAAACTCAAGCTTTTATCTTAATATTAATTATATTCAAATACAAATAAACAATAACCATCTCTTTATCCAGAAAAATAATATATAAATATCTAATCTCGTATAATTTAGTGCAAAATTTTGATTTTTGTAAAGCTCCCGTTACAAAGTCTTCATTACAAGACCAATACATTCGTTCCTGAGGAACATTATGATAGCCAGTCAACAGCAGAATTCCAATAAACGTTCGATTTTCATTAGCAGAAACTCTATAATAGCGATTTTTCTTTTGGGCTGCATAAATAATTGATTGGTTAACAATATTGTATAACATTGTCATCAAATAGCTTTTCAAATGGTTGCCGAGGGCCCAATCCATTCAAGTCGTCCATCATCTATGTAGATATAAATAAAAAATTAATAATTATAAGAAAGACGTGGAATGTAAAACTGTTACTTTTGAGTAGTTGTTGACATAACTATTTGTACCAAAAGTAGATGAGTGGGTTGAACTTTTGATCATCTCATAAACAATGGTTGCTGCTGGTGAGGATGGGTTCACAGCAGAGGAGGAGTTATTATTAGAAACTCTGGTCGGAGATGCGACGTGTTCGGGTTGCATTTCTTTCGGTTGGTGTTGAAGCACCACATTCAAATAATTCACGTCTGCTCCGCTTCCTGATAAGACTTAGCAGTTCGGTATCTTCTGAATCACTGGGATAATCGACTTCAACAAAACCGGGAACATCAGCAGGTAGTTCATTATTTCTAAGATCATCATCATTGAATCGTTCATCATCAGTCATTAGGTCACGATCAGGTGGTATAATGTTTAGATCGAGCTCCTCGGCATCTTCAAATGCAGGAAGATAATAACCTATCAGTGAATCAATTGCTTCCTCTAACCTTCCGAAGAGACATGTGTCGTAAAAACAGCTTGTTGAGATTTCCATTTTGAATATCTATAGATGAAATCCAGATATTTTAGAAATTTGTGCTAGGATCCAGGATCCACATTCACCTCTTGTACTCATATGAGTACAACAGCATTCAAAACACTCAAAACCACACTAGTCTTACAAATGCTATTGTAGTAATATTCACTCACCTCTAAATAAGTTTTGCTCGTGAACTGATGCACTGTCACGTATTGATTAATAGTGAAACCATAGATGCGCAAAATTCAAACTGGAATAAATATTATAGCACCAATTATGCGTGTACACGGATGAGTACGCCCGGCGTTACTGGGTTCAATAATAACATTATGGGGGTATGTATTTGTGGGTTTAAGCTTTGTAGTTATTGATTCGCATATATTAAACCATTAAAGCCTTTTATCTTTTTATTTCTGGTACATCAATTTGGTATTTTAACAAGCTGCAAGTTAACCAAATCAGTATTTTTGAATTGTAAGCTGATTTTCGCAAGCTGTAAGTTATGATTTGATTTATTGAGATTGATTGATTTAGATTAATCTGATTGATTGATTGATTTGATTTGATCGAACACGATTTGTTTGAGACTGATTTGCTTAATTGATTTTGATTAATTTGATTTGATTAATTGATTTGTTTGTTTGTTTGACAAAGAGCCGAAAGACAGAAACGGTGGAAATGAGAGAGATATGTGCACGATCAACCGTTATTAAAGGAAACACTGGCTAGTTTAAAAATATACCACTAGATGGAGCCTCAAGCAATCCCTAATTAGTCCTAGAAATATACCGCTAGGCGGCGCCATCTTTATTACAGAAAATGTTTATTAGTCCATACACAACTAGGTGACGACACAAACAAATTTAGGTTTTGCGCCAAGGGGGCCACGACAGGAGGGCGCAGGCCCTAACATAAGTTCCTATACTTGCCTTATGAGACAGCATTAGAGCCCCCTTACTATAATACCATTTACAGCCAAGGGGGCCATGACAAGAGGGCTCAGACCGTGACACAGGTTCTATGCATGTCTTACAAGTTAGAAATAGGGCCCCCTTATTATAATACTATTTCCAGCCAAGGGGGGCACGACAAGAGGGCCTTAACACAAGTTCTGATACCTGTCTTACAACTTCGTATTAGGGTCACCTTATTAGAATACTATTTCCAGCCAAGGGGGCCACGACAAGAGGGCGCAGACCCTGACCCAAGTTCCTATAGATGTCTTACAAGTTAGCAATAAGGCCCCCTTATTAGAATACTATTTCTAGCCAAGAGGACGCAGACCCTAACACAAGTTCTTATACCTGTCTTACAAGTTAGCATTAGGGCCCCCCTGTTAGGGCGCAGACCCTAACACAGGTTCTTATACCTGTCCCGAATTGTCATAGGAAATTCCCAAGGCCAACTCCTGGCCAGCCCTATGGCCAACTTCAAAGCTAATTGAAGGTGACTTTTTCTCACAGTGAAATAAGTATTGTTGTTGTTACTTAATTACTCATTTATTTTAAAGTAATTTTTGCATGTATAATGCTGAAGGTTGACTTCAAGGTGAAATTGCTAGACATAAAAATTGAAAAAAATTCCAAGGCCACCACTTCTATAAGATATCAATAATGTAGGTTTAACCATTCTCGTTCATATTTAAGTAATTTTTAAACTTACCTTGTGTTATATTAATAGACATAAATCAATGTTACCTTAAAATTCCAAGACCGACCGCTTCTATAAAACATCAATAATACAGGGTCATTTCAAAATTTCATCCATTACAATGCATGAATCCCTATGTTGAAGGTGACTTTTTTACAATATGCTTCTATAAGATACACCTAATACGATTTAACCATCTTCATTCATATTTAATTTTTAGATTTGCCTTACGCTATCTATACCTGTCTTACGAGACTAGGACCTCTTATTAGAACACAAATTCAATCAGGGGGTTCAGACACCAGAACAAGTTCCTATACCTGTTTTACAAGTTAGCGTTAGGACCCTTATTCAAATTTCCCGCGGAGGTTCTGAATACGATTTTTTTTGGTTCAAGTTCAACTCCAAGGCCACACCCGAGGTCAATTTCAATGCCAAACCCGAAGGTCAAATCTGAGGTCAGTCTCAAGGGCAAAATATAGCTCCCACGTGGGTGGCCTTGGCAATTCCCAAGGTCAAAAGTAAAAGTTGAGGTGTCAGTATTCTACTAGCGTTATAACCTCAAAGAGGTGTGGTTTTAAGTGTGTCTCTTGTATACACATAAGTAGTGTTGATTTATCAATCATTGTTTGCCTTAAATGAGCATAGTGATAAGTAAGCCCATTCCAATTTGACTGTATTATGGGTTCTGCCCTGATGAATATTATAAATAATATATGATATGTGTATGAAGCAACATAACATGCGAGACAAAACTACTACAAAGAAAAACATATATTTGTATACATATCACTAAAAGAAATGTATCACAGAATTAAGTTACTGATGACCCTCTCTCAGTCTCAGTCTCTGTTTTGTGTTGACCAGGCTTAGGCTTAGGCCTTCGTGGAACGCCTTTTGGCCATCCCTTCTTTTACGTACCAGATTGGCTAGATTCAGATTCACTTCACCTCATTCGTGGTGAGGGGGTGGTATTCCACCAGAATCTGTTAACTGGGTAAATAGTTTTCCAACTGCATTATCAATTTTTGTAGAAATGGCATCGAGTAATGTAGGAGTAATCTTTTCAGTTATATCTTCAGCAGTTGGGATTTTTCTGTGTGCTAAATCTGAATATGTTGGTTTTGAAGGTGTTTAAATGGAGACTTGTTTTTTAGCTTGTAACAATGGATCCCCTTTGTTCTTGAAAATTGATTTCCTAGAATTGAGCCTGGAATGGTTGGGATAGCTGGATAACAATCTATTTTTAGGAATCATGACAGAACAATGAATCGATTTTGTTCTCTCGTGTGACCTTGAAATGGGGGGAAACCGTTACTTGTGTTGCGAAACAGCTATCTATTTTGGGAAACGGACCCCCTGTTTTAGGGAAAGGCTACCTGTTTTTAGGAAACGGCTACCTGTTTTGAGGAACGGAACCACTTGAGGGCACTTTGCTGTGGGGCGTGACCATAGTAAACTTCCAAGAATTGCTTGATGACCTTGAAACATGCATAGACAACAATGATTGAGACAGAGGTCAATGAACTTCCTGAGGGGCGTGACCAATTAACACTCAGCCAGAGAATTGATTGGTGACCCTGGCTTTGAAGACTAGGGCCTTTAGTTTTAGGCAATGTGGTGACCTTGGAATCCACGCACTTAGATGTAGAGGAATGGATGCAGGTAATGTGTGGAATAACCTACAATTGACGTGGGCAATCTGCTTCAATGACCTTGAAAAACAATCTAGTAACTTTTCTAGTGACTTTTTCAAAACTAGTTACTTAAATGAGCTTGAAAAAACAATCTAGTAACTTATTCAAATCTAGTTACTTCAATGGCCTTGAGGAGACCTTGAAGGACACGTGCGAACATGACCTTGAAGCAATGTGATCTTGAAGAGACTTAGCAGTGTCGCCAACCTTTCCTACTACGTGGCCTTGAAGCGGTGACCTTGAAACAGGGAATGTTACCAACCTAGAAATCTAGTGACTTTTCTGCTGACTTCTTTTTATTTTTTGTATAGCAAGTTCTTAAAGTTGTTTTTAACACTTTTGCGATCGAGCCCTAAACAGTTCACACATTCAATCGGTTTGTCACACTGTCTGCCTACATGCAATGCTTTTCCGCAGACACAAAACTGTCGTTCCTCTTTACATTTATCAGAAACATGTCCAAACCTTCGGCACTAAAAACCCGGCAAGGGGGGAGGTATGTAAGGACATATTTCTAATCCATACATGGCCATCTTTACCTTGTTAGACAGTATGGTGAATTAAATGTTAGTATATGTGTAGGAGTATTTACACATGTTTCGTCCCGTTTTGTATGAACTGCAATAACTCTTTGTTCTCGGCAGACTTTCAAAATTTCTGTGTACCTGAGACCTATTGTAGCATTCAATAACACAATTACTCGACTTACATTAAACATGTGGTACTACCTCTACTGGAATATCGCACAATGATCTAATTTTAATAGCTTTACCAGACTGGGAATTAAACTTAGTTTTGATTAAAATGCCCTCTTTAACTTTTTAATGATTCTCAACTCGCCAACTAATCCAAAAAGACTTTTGTTGATTAAAAACGGACTGACTCTAGAAAAGTCGTTTCCATCAAACATTGTAACAAGTAGGAACCGGGGTTGTACCTTCTTTTCTCTACTATGTTGTAGCGTAGGGTTTATTTCACGCTGTCCCTCAACAGCATTACTACTTTTTTTTGAGGATTTTGGACAGACTTTCCTACCGTGTTCACACATAAAGGCACACGACTCTCTGTTTATTTTGAAACTTTCCATACAGTTCCTACGAAAATGGACACAGCTACAGGCCCACCACAGCAGTGGTCACATACTGTAGCAAGGCTTAACTAATTACAACTAGAGGTAGCCAGGTATCTAGAGGATTCCTTTAACGACTAACTTCGCATAGCCATTCATCTCTTGGCACGGATTGCATGACACCTCAGACTTCGGATTTTATAGTGGAGTTTGCTCTCTGAAAGAACACAATTGTAGATAATGGACGTAAGGAACGAGTATAGGACGAAACAGTGTGCGACCAGTGTTAGCATTACCCAGGGAGTACCACGTGGAGGTGCTGGTTCGACTTTACTCCCCTCAACTATTATTATTATTAATATTATTGTTATTATTATGATTACTACTATTATTATTTCGTTTTTTTAATGGTTCGACTACTAGGGGCTTTTTTAGTCGCCCGAGCTATGCATCTATAGTGACACAATATAGCACTATTCAATTCTCACTATACCCCTGTGTACATATTAAGTGCTTTCACGAATTGTAACACGTTGCTCAAATTTGATATATTCGTTTTGTTGTATCTCATATCTGATCGTATATTATATTATTTACGTTCATTTTCAAAACGTGCGCAGTTGTATTTTACATGTTCCACAGAGAGGTTGACGCTACATATATTGCAATGTAATCTAGGATCTCCCTTCAAGAGATGTTCATGCGTCAATTTAGTGTGTCCTATTCTTAGTCTATGTATTTTTATCTGCTTCTCTCGGTGACAGCCATGTAAATGTTTCTTTTTTCTTTTACAGACTCTTTAATATTTGTAGGGTCGGTATTTTCCGTCAGCCACTTTTCACATGTTTCAATGTTCTTTTTTTCCAGATGTCAGACGACTTGATACGCAGCTCGCTGATCTGTTGAATCGTGACTGCTTGTTTTGCTGCACTATCTGCTCTTTTATTTCTAGGGTTACCTGCATACCCAGGGACCCAGACAAATACATGTCTAAGTTCACAAGCATTTAGACTGACTAAACATGCCTGACATAATTTGGCCAGAGGATCGATAGTATTTATGTCCATTATAATGATTATAGCGTTAAACGAATCCTTAATTATTAATTACTTAGATCTCGTAGGTATCATGCGGGTCTATTGCAGTGCCTTTCATATTGCATGTTGTTCGGCTGTGTATGCTGAGGCTTTCGTATTCAGGTTCCACGAGTATTCCTCTTCATCTACTATAATGGCCGATTCAAGCTCCAGTTCATTTTTGAGCCATCCGTTCTATTTGGGTAGCTTTCAATAATATTTTCGAATGCACATAAAGGTTCATCATTTGTCGTTATTGCTCTGTTTAATTTTTTTATGTCTAACCTTACTTTAACTCAGGTATCATCCAAACGGCATGCTCCAGCTGGCTTTCGTAAAACGGTATTGCTATTGGAAGCCTACACCAAGCGACCTTGTTATATTATTCGGATGAGTGGATTAAGATTTAATCTTCACCATGTAGTTTACCATTACTAGTTTACTAGTGGAGAAAGCCCCAAAACCATACCTTATTCCCATGCTATGCACCCTATCTAGTGTTTTGATACATTTTAATTTTACGTGTTCATTATGCTCTACCCATGAAAGTTTGCTGTCAAGCGTAAGCCCTAAGAATTTGGTTGATTGCACGAAAACAATTACCCTGTCTCGTATATAAAGCAATGGGTCGTAATGGGGTCTACGGAGCCTGCAAAAGTGCACGCATTTGATTTTTTCTTCCGTCAACTGGTAGCCAATTCTACATCTCAGGGTGTTATTAATTGTACTTTGCAATATTGTACTATTGTACTATTTCAATAATCAAAAGGGTACAACTGAGTGTTGAACCCTGGAGAAGGCCATTTTCTAAATTTTTAACAGTGAACAAAGAATTTGCTACTTGTACCAGAAAGTACCGATCTGCCATAAAGGATTCAATAAATTGAGGTCTATAGCTTGCGGCCTATAATGGATCCTTTCCCGATTTGTGTATGGGTGTAATTGTTACTATCTTACATTGTTCTGGATAATTGCTCTGGCGCGATAGATTATTAAATAGTTATAATATGGCTATTTTGAATGAAATCGTTAAATGACCTAGCATTTCATTAGATATATGTACTCGTATCATCAGGTCCAGGAGCAGTTTTCTTAAGTTCTTGTAAATCCACGTTTAGTTCAGCCATGTTAAATGGAACATTATAGTCTAATTCGGCACCAGAAGGTGTTACTACTAGTACTGGCAAAATGTGATGCAAGGGCATCAACAATTTCTTTTTCACCCTTAAGAATAGCGCCGTTTTCTGCTTTCAAGTATATGATTTGCTGGAATTTTGCATTTCCCGGTATAGCTTTAATTTTACACCATACTTGTCTTGTATCTTGTACAGTTGTTTTAGTTGAACTGTGTTTCTTCCAATTATTCCTTTTGCTTTCCAGGACAATGCGTCTGCTCACAGCTCTAGCTTTTTTAAGACGAATATTTTCAAGTGTCCGTTTAACCGCAGTTTTTATTAAAATTGAAAAATGGTCACTGCTATATAAATCATCCCACTTAAGATGAGGAGCAAAACTTGTGGGGACTAAGGTAAGACCAATAGCAGAGAACTTATATAACGTGGTATGTAGGTGAACCAGTATTTAATATCATCCCTGTCCAGCCAACTCTTCAGTGATCTACCTTTACTAGATGTCTTGCCTGAGTCCCAAACCGGGTTAAGTGCGTTAAAACCCCCTGCAATAACAATAAGTCTCGGTAGTTGCTTTATAAGTTGGGTAAGTAAATCTTACATATCGTTACTTGTGGCAGAAGTAACTTCACAGCAACAGCTTGCACATTCGTATTAATATTGACCTTTTCGTATATTACGTTGTTCCGTGTAAGTATTAATACGCCACCACTACTTCATTGATTATTGACACCATCTCTCCTCTTGCTATTAAAGTCTCGCAGAGAGTACGGTTGTTGGCTCCCAAGATGAGTTTCTTGCGTGCACAAGCACATTGGGTTATGCTCATGCAGCAGCATTTCAATTTGACAACATCTGTTTACAATGCCCCTACAATTCCATTGAATAATTTTGTTTGTATCCATTGAGAAATTGGATAAAAAGGACGACCACAAATTATTAAATAAATAACTGTGTATATAAGGACAAAGGCAAATATAAATATAAATATCACAGATTGTAACACAACTTAAATTGACTAGATATGTAACGGGAGCTTTAAAAAAAATCAAAAGTTCGCGCTAAATTATACGTGATTAGATACTTATATATTATTTTTCTGGATAAAGAAATGGTTATTGTTTATTTGTATTTGAATGTAATTAATGTTAAGATGAAAAGCTTCAGTTTATTTCAATAAGTTTTCTATATATTCAATTTGAAAATATGTAAAATACGTGGCATTTGCAAGTGCATTGTTGGAAGGGATGAGACGCTGTCAAAGCAACTGACAGTTTTTTATTAGAGTGGTCGGTCAATTGACGACGCAGCATAAGTGACATTGTATAGTCACGAGGCCCTATAAAGTCTGAAAATTACAAATAAGAATTAATTAGCGGTATAATAGGGAAGAAGTAGAAAATTACCTTCCCTATTAAAATAATAAAAAGTGCAAGTATTGGCAAGTTGGTGATAATACAAAGGATTGCACCATAATTTGAGATTAGCATTAAAGGTGACGTAATAAGTGAAGATAACTCATTTGTATGTATCAGAACGGTAATCAATTGTGTTTAAATAGTGAACAGTAAATATAAAATACAGTAATCGATCCAAATTGGCAAAGCAAAGTATAACATATAATAACTGAAAGTGTTAATAATGAGCAATACGATTGGATATTGTAGTTTGTGGCGCAAGCTGTTTGTCGTTGAAATTAAATAATTACGTAAAAACTGGATAGTGTAAATAAATCGGGCACTAATTTACAAAAATCAGTAAATTGTGGGGAATAAAATTAGAAGCATATTCAGGTATAACAAAGGTATAAGAACAGATAAAGCTAACAAAGGAGAACGGTTCCAGAGTGCCGGCAAAGTTACACCTCTTCAGAGGTCAAAGAAACGCAAGCATTACATTATCAGTTTTTCAACGAAAATAACAAGTAAGAATCTTTTTGATTGTGTAAATAAATAAAATACTTCTGTGTTTGATTTCCTTCAAACTTTAAATTTAAACATCATAATTAAACGAAAATCAATCGATTAATTCTGATAAAGATTTTATTTGTTATATGTTGGTTTTAAAAAGGTTATTTTAGATATAGGTTTGATTTTTGCATATATTTGTAAACAACGTATTGATGTATTTTCGTTCAGATTTGGAATTTAATTAAATGAGTATAACGTTTGATTTACTTTTATTGCTAAAGATTATTAATATTAAAATCTTATATAAATATTGGATATATAAATGTAGAAAGAGGTCAACTCAATAGGAATCCAGATAAATAAATCGAAATGTGCATAATTTTGGTCAATGACAACAGCGATCATTTGTTTATTTTAACTTTGAGCTAGCCATCGCAACCGATTAAGAAAGGAATTCGCAAACGTAAATCTTAAAATTCATTTTTGCAAACTGAAATTAAATAGCAAGCGAAGTACAATTTAACTAGTAAATGATATATTTATAAATTGAACCCATTCATTGTAGTCAGACGTAATAAAAAATAATTATTTTAAGTTTCACAATAACAATATTAAATTTTAATCAATAATGTTGTAATTATAAAGAAGTTCACAAGAACTCAAATCTTATTTTTTGTAGCGGGTTAAGCCAACAAAAGTAATGTCCAAGAGTATTACGCCCGTTGCAGATATTAGTCGTCAGTACCCCTGTCGCTACTTGTGCGTCTGGGTTTACCCTTGGGCCATCCCTTCTTTTTAGCCTGTGCCAGAGTTTGTTCGTCTACGGACGCAATGCTTGAATCCGTAGATCCAGCTCGCTCCGTCGGTGTTTTTCTATTTGCACCTCTAGACTTATCCTCCATCTCATCTGACCTATTTCCAGTTGGTCTCTACTTTGTATCGTTGGCTTCCTAAAAAAAGCCATCCTTTAATTTTTCATAATAAACACTGATTTAAGTGTGTCTACCAAGGTAGTTCTTCAGCTAATTCTGTAACTTCTATTTTTTTATTTTATAACTTGGCTGTACACATTACCAGCTACTGTTGGTTTAGCCACAATTTTTTTCGCGTCGAAGTATGATAAATTCTACTTCGCTCTTACTTTCTGTATTGCCACTTCCTGCTTATATAAAGCACAGTCCTGGCTTCTGGCATTGTGATCGCCTTTACAATTGGCACATGTAATCGCATGATCACAAGGCCTGCCTTTATGTATGCTTTTACCACATACGCAGATTTTCGAGTTACTACATTTTGCAGCAGTATGCCCAAACCTTTGACATCTGAAACACCGCATGGGTGCTGAAACATATAGCCAAACTGCCAGGCGACAGAACCTTGCTTTGACCTTTTCCGGAAGCTTTACCTTATTAAAGGTCAACATGTACGAAAGCGTATCTATCAACTCCCATTGACCCTGGTCTTAATGCACCTTACATATATCACACGTCCTAACGCAACTTCTTTCTTTATTTCATCGAATGAGCAATTCAGTAGATCTCTACAGACGACTCCACGAGATTGGTTAATGTGTTGTCTGCTGTTACAGTCACAATCATATCACCCAAGCGCTTTGTTTTTTGTAACAATTGTGATTGTTTACTGGATGTTGTTTCCAGAAGCAATCCCTCTCGTATCATTTTAACCTGTTTCAAGGCCGCCAACTAAACCACACAAAATCTTCGTAGTTACGAATGGAGAGTCTACTAAAGTCCGATCCATCATCACGCTTGACGATCAAAATCCAAGGCGCTGGCCCCTTCTTCCGATTTAAGTCATTAGTATTCATGATAGATAAGAGCGCTCCAGAAATGAAATTAGTGGTTTCCATATAGTTCTGACGAGTAATGGTGAAGTAAAGGCCAACTACGGCAGAGCACCCTACAGCATCAAGGTTAAATAATCTTAGGGGTCGCCTGCTACTCACTAGGCATCTTTAAAGATCACGTGGCGTGTGGCCATTCATTCCTCAACACGGTACGTATTACATATTGGATTATGCCTTTTTTAAGGAGTGATGTCTCGAAATATGAAACAAGAAACAGGACAAGAACCACAAAGAATAGATGAAGACAAACGACCTGGGATAGCTTAGCTTCACCACTTCTGGCAAAAGTGGCTACTGAACCCCCTCCACCACGACGAGATGTATCCCTTGGGGGATTATTATTATTACAATTCTTATTATTATTATTATTATTATTATTATTATTGTTGTTGTTATTATATTTTTTTTCTTCGTGGGCGGAGATCTGGACACGAACAGAAATGTCGTGCATCTCCATGCGCATCAACTACTAATGCTTATTAGCATTTCCATCGTTACTAAGGAATCTTACTACTAAAGCAGTAGCTGACCAGATTGAGGTCACTCGTTCGACCCGCACTTTCTCGGGCACAGCTTTGATCCTGCTCTACATATCGGTCTCGGTGGTAGACGATGTCAAGCTGGATGTGTCTCTATTCCAGCAAGTGAGCTTACTTACCAGTATCGTACGCCTAGACTTTTTAAAGGCTAGTAGGCGCAAGGGGACTATCCGCTTGAGGGGCATTTAACCAGATCTAAGTACAATGTTTTCGGCCGCTTTTAAGATAGTACTCGTGATATTTGCCACGTTGACGTTTTGTGGTGTAGCAAGTGCTTGTCCAGTCGGCCTCGATAGTAATCCATCTATTCCACGCTATGATATAAGTGTCTTTAAGTTTGTTTCGACAACAATTGGAAAGTCGTCACTATTATGTCACTGCTTGATGCAACGGTCAGATCAATAGCCGAGAAGTTATTTGATCTGGAATGCAAGGTGGGATTGCTGTAGGTCATCAAAACAACGTCGTTCCGACCAAGCCATCGGCAAAGTTCACGTCCTCTGGCATCGGTTTTAGTACACCCTCATACTGGATTTTGGGAATTGAAATCGCCAACCACCAGGAATTACAATTATTATTATTATTATTATTATTATTATTATTATTATTTTGTATATAGGCTTCGAGTGATCTTAAATAAATAGTCACAAACACACACATGTAACTTTAAATTTTGTGATGACGTTTAACCGCCTTTAGAAAATCAATAGTAAGAGTAAATTTTATTATTGTAATAAACGTTTGTCAAATCGCCATTGTTACCACGATCGAAAAGATAATTAGTGGATTTTTAATATCTTGATAACACGTCGTAGTTTGCTAATGTTTTCAAAATATTTTATTTACATATTTTTATGTAAGGAATGTGGGATTGTTTGTAACTAACGCAAATTTTTAAAATTAAGATGTGCAATAATTAATACGAAACTGTAACAACGGAAATTAATGTTTTTTGGTTTTATATTACCTTTGAAATATGGGGGTTGATTTCGGGAGTAAAGTTAGTTAGGTTTGAAATCGAGGGGAAATGTTAGTTACTGTTAGAGTATCAATCGAGCCAGATCGATTTTTGTGTTAATTAAATACCTTTATTGTAAACAGTTTGTCTCTAAAATAATTCTTGCGTGTACACTTTTTTCTTTTGAATTTGCCAACACTAAGTTGTCTTTCCTTTCGGGGTTAAACCGGGTATGTTAACGATTAGTGGCTGTGATCAATTAAGGTAATATTTATTCTAGTGTAAGTATTTTTATATAAATGAAAGCTCTCATCCAACCGCTTTACCAGCTTATGTAACGTACCAAACATTGCCTTGCAAAGGTATCTTATTCGTACGCGGACTCATTAAGCTGAAATATGCTAAAATAAAAGACTGTAAAGCGCCCTCTCACTCTGGTATTTGTGCGAATTAGTGTTGTTGGTTGTTGTTTATATTTATATTTGTGGAGAGGTAGGCTGATGAACGGGTACATAATACCGCTTTGGTTACTAATTGTAAAAGGCAATTACCAAGCGTGTACACACTCCCGAGATCAGATAAACATTCAACACCTCGAATTTTATTTTTATTGTTTTGATTGATGTACAGATGAATGGGTAAATCCAAGAATACAGCTGTTCCGTGACAACCCATGTTGAAAGGATTTTGAATTGAAACAGATAAATGCAGCATGCTGTCCCTTGTAGAGTGCCCCTTAAGAAAACCAGATTGATATTTATTTAATAGTTTGTGTTTTTCCAAGTACTGGATTAGCCTTTTGTGAACCATTCTTTCTAAAATTTTCCCAAGGCAACATGTTAGCGCTATAGGACTTGTTTGAAGGTAATCCTTTCCTGCTTTTAACAATCGTACTATGATAGGTATCGCTTTATACCCTTAACAAAGTTTTACCTTTTCCGGTATTACTTTAGACTTTCTAACAAAAGGGTAACCTAAAACACACCATAACGCATGATGTATAAAAAAGAATTTTTTTGCCAAAGTTGGTTAACCTCGCTTCGCCAGATGAAGCCGAATTAGGCAACAATTTATTGAAAATAAATTGCAGACAAAAATGTTTCGTAACTACTGTCAGTCATCAGTTAAAATATGTTTTTGAACCCAGAATACTTATTTAACCATGTTCCGTGAGATGAAGCCGAGTTCGGCAACAATTTATTCAAAGTAAATTACACACAAAAATGATTCGTATCTAGTATTAACTGGAATTACTATTTTTTAACTCAAAATAGCATAAATTGGTAGAATTTAGAAACAGTTTTAAACCAACTGATCTTGGTTTCCAAACCCTGCTTTGTCTAGTAAACTATTACTTTTTACTTCAAGATTTTAGCCATTAGATGAGTTTCACGCCGGTGAAACTACTAGATCTAGAAGTCAAATGTGATCGAACTACTGCCCTGATTGACATTTAAAAGGTAGAGTTAGAGTGAAAGCAAACACAATCGCTGAACTTCGTTGCACCTGCAAAAGACTTGAATATCACCACGAAAGGACAGACGGAGCATTTAGAATTAATTCAGAAGGTTAATTTTGGCATTACAGTTCTCAATATTGCAATCACGCTACCTATTTTTAACAATCGGCATTGATGTTGCAAGTTGTGAGCGCAGCTTAAATTAATTATGCACTATCTAAGGTATACGATGAGCATGATTCAATTTACCAATTTGGCAATTGAGCAGAACCTGACCAGCGAAATTAATTTTAATAACGTCATAACTGACTGCTTCGCGGAACGCACGTAGAATTAGGTTGTAGGTAGTTGTACTTTGATGGTTTAAAATACATGGTAACGGTACTGCTGCGAGATTACGCCTAGTTCGGCAAGAATCTATTCAAAACAAATTACCGACAAAAATGTCCCGTAACATATTTCATTCATTCCTAAAACTCGTTTTTTCAATCCAAAATAGCCCAAGTTGGTGGAATTTAGGAAAAGTTTTAAACAAATTGGTTTCAATTTTCTTCGCGCAGCGAACTATTGCTTTTTGTACTTTACAAAAACATACGTTCTTCTGTCTTAAATTAAAATCGCTTAATTAGCAGTTTGGTTACCTATTAAACACTTATGAAACACATAACACACATCTCTATTGTGTAAAGGGTAATCCAGTAAGATTATCCATTGCCAAATACGGCTTTTCCTCGTTCGGCAATCTTACACTTGGTTTTATCTTCTACAGTATATCATTGATCATTCTAACAAAAATACAACCTAAAACATCCTAGTACACGCTATACGAGAAGAATTCTGGTTGCCGAGCTTCCTTAATCTCGCACAAGTATTTGAAGCCGACTTCAGCAACAATTTATTCAAAGTAAATTGTAGGAAAAAATGTTTTGTAAATAGTGTCATTCATCAGTTAAAACTCAGAATAGCCCAAATCGATAGAATTTGGAAATGGTGCTAAACAGATTGATTTGAATTTGAAAACTCCGACTTTGCCTCGTTAGGTAATCTTACTCATCGCTTTACGTACCTAACAAAGTCTTGCCTTCTACGTTATCACAGTAAAACGACTAATCTAAAACCATCCTAGTGCGCGTTACAGAAGAGTATTGTCTGCCGAACTGGCTTAACCTCGCTGCGCAAGATGAAGCCGAGTCCATCAACAATTTATACACAATAAATTGTAGATAGATGTTTTTTTACGTAGTGTCATTCACATACTTTTTAGTATTTTTTACCCAGAGCAGCCGAAATTGATAAAACTTAAAAAAGGTTTTGACACAAATTGGTTTTGATATCCAAACTTTGCTTTGCCTAGTACTATTTATACTTCATAAAAGCCGAAATTGCGTACTAAACTATTACTTTTTGTATTTACAAAAGCTTACTCTTTTTCTGTGTTGCTCATAGTTATGAGGATCATGTTGATTTCTTTAGTAACTAATTTAATGTTTTACAATTGTCGAGAGCGTAGTTAGGGCTTTATGTGTACTTCACTTTTGTATATTTTTAAACTTCAATCTGAATTAGTATGCTGTGATCGCGACGAAAACGTTAATTAGCCTTCACAACGGCGATCATCTCTTTCCAGATTAGAAAGTTTATTACAATGAAACACATATTCTTATTTAATTTATTAGTTAATTATAGAATAAATAATATATATATATATATATATATATATATATACAGGGTGACCCAAACTCGATGGCCAAAACGAAAACAGCTGATTCCTCTGGCCAAAAGGAACAAAAAATTGTTAATACAGGGTGTGTACATTGTTGATGGTTTCCAAGATGTTAACTTTTTTTTAATTTTTTCTATTTCGTGGACTGATTTTCTAAATCACGCTGTATCTTCCAAACTAGAAGAGTTACAAGAAAACACATTAGGAGAAATTTGTAGAAGATGAAATTGCCTTAAAGAATATTGAATTCATTCGAGATAAACTCATCATTCAACATTTTTAATGACATAATGAATTCAGAAATGATTTTTTCAAATCCCAAGACAAATTTCCAAGAGGAATATTTTTCCAATAGAGATGGATTTGATACATGGCCGATAAAGGAAAAACTTCCTTTTTTCATAAGCTTCACAACGATATGAAAAAAACTTATGGTTGACGTACTAATTACTGAATTGTTACGGGAATACACCTCAGGAAAAACTTTTAGAGGATAAAATTACCTTCAAAAATATGGTAGAGTAGATGAGAATTGACGATTTGTTCCTCACTTTTCAATCAATCTGTACATTTACGGTAAGAAATACGTCTCCTTTACTGATATCTTTTCATCACCGTCCACGACTTGACATTAGTAAGTTAGTTGTCAAAATTTGTTTGCTATTACAGTTTTGCAGATTTCAATACGAGTTCTTTCTGTTGTAGTGATATTGTAATTTAGTTTTTGAGTCGTTCTTGTTCTTGTTATTATTATTGTTCTTGTTCGTGTTCGTGTTTTCCTTCCTGAGTCATGTTTTTAAATGAAGAATATGCCGATATTCATTATTATTATGGCGTTGCCCAAGGGAATGCGAGTGAGGCTGCTAGACTGTATGCAGCTGCTTTCCCAAGTCCACGAAATAGAAAAAATTAAAAAAAAGTTAACATCTTGGAAACCATCAACAATCGACACACCCTGTATTAACAATTTTTTGTTCCTTTTAGCCAGAGGAATCAGCTGTTTTCGTTTTGGCCATCGAGTTTGGGTCATCCTATATATATATATATATATATATATATATATATATATATATATATATATATATACAGGGCGTTACAAAAAAGTAGGCCAATCCGTTAACCACATATTCTTTAGGGGACTTTTCTTAAGTCACTTTTCATTTGAACGCTTCCTTTTCGATATACAGGGTGTCAAACTTCACTTTTTAGAAGTGTACTTTTTTACTCTGGTGTAGTTTAAGATATCGTTTTCAAATTTGGTAAAAATCTTAATCTTTTCTATGTGCACCTTCTGTATGATATTAAGTAAAAAATTGAAAGAACTAATAGAAAGATAAGAGGGGTGTGGTAACCTTTAACCCCCCATTTTTTTCTGACGAACGCCTATGAACGTCGCATCCATTTTTTGTAATAGTTTGATGATTTATCTAACTTTTTTGGCTCTTGTAAACTTTTGATTTGATGCTTCGTTTATGACATACTTTTAGTTATTCGACTAGGTGTTGCGATTGTTTTAACCATTTTTTTATTTTATTAATCAGAATAAATTCATAATAATAACTTAAAACAATCAATTGTGCTAATAGTTATAATACGAAGTTGGATGCAAATAATTAAATTAAATGTTCGATGTGTTAACCGCCTTCGCTAATGCACCTTCTGGCTCTTTTTATAACTGAAAACCGAATATTTTGGAAAATATTCGGTTTTAATCTAAATACCTCTGCACCTTCTGCGATGCGATCCCTCAATTGATTTTGATTTATTCTTATTTATTATGCAAAATAAATTTAAAAATAGGCTTCGTAACAATATCTGTCAATTACTTTTCTTGTGTTTTAGTTTTATTTGCAACGGTTTCAAAGATATTTGAGTTTGAAAATTCGGCTGATTTTTAGTTTTTTCGAAATAACTACGAAAGTTGGCAACACTGATCAAAACTCAAAACGTCATTTGATTGGTCTTGAAATTCTGCCCGATATTGCTAATTTAACCAACTCTGTAACTGTTATGATAACAAAGTTACCCATAGAAGCTTAGTTAAAAATAAATCCATAGTAATGGCTTAAAACAATCAGTTGAGTTAATAATTCAATACTACGTCGCATACAAAAAAAAAATAATGTTCGATGCGTCCACAGCCTTCGCGATTGCACCTTTTTATTTTTTTAAATAATTGAAAACCTAATATTTTTTATACGTCTTGTCAAATGTTTGTCAAATTAATCGCTGTAAAAATTTCGAACGACTATTGAGTTCAAACGCTAAACTGAATAATATGGTATGGCCAATATAGAGAATATTTTGGAATTTTCTGAAATGACTGATATGATTTTAATTGTGGGTAAGATTTCAAATAAAATCTCTAGATTGTACATTTTGAATAATCATTCTCACTTTAGGAAAATGTGATTCTAATGCTAGTTTAGCTTCAAGGCGTCATGCAGAAATGTATCCAAATCGGTATCACCCAAAAAGGAATTTTTTCTTAAGTTTAGTACGCCGTCTAAGAGACACAGGAAAATTCAAACAACGAATTAGAACATGTGGACGGCCACGTAAAATTACACCAAATCAAGAGGAACAAATTTTGCAAATAGTTGAACAAAATCCGGGTACTAGTACTAGGATTATAGCTCGACAGATTGGAAATGATATAAATTCGACAGACGTGCATAGGATTTTAAAACGTCACTCATTACATCCATATCATTTGCAAAGAGTACAGAACTTATTGCCGCAAAATTTTCAGGCAAGAAACATCTTTTGCAACTGGCTCTGTAATGAGAATAACCGTAACCGCTGGTTTGTTAGATCCGTGTTATTTTCGGATGAAGCTACCTTTACGCGAAATGGTATAACGAATATCCATAACACCCATGTTTGGGCAGATGAAAATCCAAGAGCTCTTGTAGAGACCAGTCATCAAGTAAATTTTAAAGTAAACGCGTGGGCAGGAATTTTAGACAATTTTCTTTTAGGTCCGGTATTTTTGCCACCAAAATTAAATGCCGAACATTTTTTTTTTTTTTTACAAAATGAGTTTACAAATTTACTTGATGACGTACCTATAGCTATTCGTCAAAATATGTGGTTTCAACTTGACAGAGCTCCGCCACATTATGGCAATAATGTTCGGAACCACTTGAACCAATATTTCCCTAATCACTGGATTGGTCGGGGACAGGATGCGTCTATTCATTGGCCACCTCGTCCCCCGACTTACATCCACTGGACTTCAGTTTTTGGGGATTCATGAAAGATTTTTTTTGAGGGATCGCATCGCAGAAGGTGTAGAGGTATTTAGATTGAAACCGAATATTTTCCAAAATTATTCGGTTTTCAGCCATAAAAAGAGCCAGAAGGTGGACACATCGAACATTTCATTTAATTATTTGCATCCAACTTCGTATTATAATTATTAGCACAATTGATTGCTTTAAGTTATTATTATGAATTTATTCTGATTAATAAAATAAAAAAATTGTTAAAAAACCGCAACACCTAGTCGAATAACCAAAAGTATGTCATAAAGGAAGCACCAAATGAAAAGTTAGATAAATCATCAAACTGCTACAAAAAATGGATGCGACGTTCATAGGCGTCGTCAGAAGAAAATGGGGGGTTAAAGGTTACCACACCCCTCTTATTTTTCTATTAGTTCTTTCAATTTTTTACTTAATATCATACAGAAGGTGCACATAGAAAAGATTAAGATTTTTACCAAATTTGAAAACGATATCTTAAACTACACCAGAGTAAAAAAGTACACTTCTAAAAAGTGAAGTTTACTTGAAATCATACAGAAGGTGCACTTAGAGAAGAGTAAGATTTGTACCAAATTTGAAAACGTTATCTTAAAACACACCAGAGATAATAAAAAAATACACTTCTAAAAAGTGAAGTTTGACACCCTGTATATCGAAAAAGAAGCGTTCAAATGAAAAGTGACATAAGAAAAGTCCGCTTATTTTGTCCCAAAGAATATGTGGTTAACGGATTGGCCTACTTTTGTAACACCCTGTATATATATATATATATATATATATATATATATATATATATGTGTATATATATATATATATATATATATATATATATATATATATATATATATATAATATGAGTTCAATATAATCCGACGTACTCAATAACTCTTTTGTACTGCGTTTCACAAGAAAGTGTTTAAATAGTTTTTATTCATTTACAAATACTCTATTAAGTGCTTGGTTTAGATAATTTTTTAAGCTTCCGGTTTGACCGGAACACATAATTTTACTTTTTTAAGTCACTGTATATATATATATATATATATATATATATATATATATATTTGCATTTTTCATTGCCTATTTTTTTCTCAATACATACGTATAAAATTCTTATAGGGTTTTACAAACAAAATTAGAGAATAATGCCATCGAAAGTTTTTCAATTTTATTATATGATTAGAAAAATTAAACAAAATCAGTTATAATTAGCGAATAAATTGTTCAAAGTTGCCACCATTCTGTTCTAGACATGCTTCTAATCGTCGCCTGAGTTCATGGTTAGTTGCTTTTTTGATTTGCTGCGTAGTTAAATTAACACATGCAGCTGTAATTTTATTCTTTAAGTCTATAACATTTAAAGGTGGATCGGCATACACCACCGTTTTTAAATGACCCCACAAGAAAAAGTCTAACGGTGTAAGATCCGGTGATCTCGCAGGCCATTCTACCGGGCCGTTAGTTCCTATCCATCGTTCATTGAACGTTTGATTAAGATATTCTTTTACTATCAACGCGTTGTGAGCTGGAGCTCCATCTTGCTGCAAATACAATTGTTGTCGCAGAAGCAGAGAAACTCATCGAACATTGTTGGTAGCACGTTATCTAAAAATTCAAGATACCTATTGGCGTTTAGATTACCATCATAGAAACAAGGCCCTAGTAATTGGTTTCCAATTAAACCGCACCAAACATTAGTACCCCATACGGTTTGATGGTTAGTTTCCATTGACCAATGAGAATTTTCGTCAGACCAATAACGATTGTTTTGTTTATTAATAACTCCATTATTTGTAAACTTGGATTCATCTGTCCATAAAATATGATGTAAAAATAATGGATTGTGATCACATTGCTCAACTATCCATGCAATCAAAGTTAATCTCCGATCAGAGTCTTGAGGCCGAAAGTGTTGAACCAAATCGACTTTATACGGCAGCATTTTGAATTTTTTTAATGTCATGTGAATTGAGCCAACTGATACACCTACTTCTTGTGCTACATGTCTAATAGATGACCGTGGATTTACTCTAAAATAACCCAATATTTGTACTTCAATATCTTAGGTCAAAACATTTCTTTGTTGTTCTAAATTCTGATAATTTACTCCTGGTAATGTTCCACGCATTCTAAGCGATTGTTCAATTTTTCGTATGTAACTTTCGGAAGGATGGTATCTATTGGGATATCTTTGTGCGTATAATTCTACCGCTCGTCGAGAATTACGTTTACATTCACCGAAAATTAACAACAAGTCAACTTTTTGACTGTTATTCATTTTAAACAATTATTTCGATTGAAACCAAATTAAACTTTTATCTGATTGTCAATTGCAATAAACGAAAAAACAATGCGATGCGATTTTGTAGACGTACGCTGCCTACGGTTTTGTTTGATTCTTCTAATCGTATAATAAAATTGAAAAACTTTCGATGGCATTTTTCTCTAATTTTTTTTTATGAAACCCTATAAGAATTTTATACGTATGTATTGAGAAAATAATAAAATGAAATGCAATATATATATATATTATATATATATATATATATATATATATATATATATATATATATATATATATATCAGTGTGATTTAAAAATAATTATGTGCGCTTCCGGTCAAACCGGAAGCTTAAAAATTATCTAAACCAAGCACTTAGAATATTTGTAAATGAATAAAAACTATTTAAACACTTTCTTGTGAAACGCAATACAAAAGAGTTATTGAGTGGTCCGATTATATTGAACTCTCTCTCTCTCTCTCTCTCTCTCTCTTATATATATATATATATATATATATATATATATATATATATATATATATATAGACAGCGTCCGCCTTTGGGAGCTGATCATATAAGTTTCTGCTAAACCAAACTTACTATAATTTTCATAATTGGTGACAGAGTAATGATGTTCGGGCTAACTCATCTAAAATATTTTCACGTTCGTACACTTCCGGTTATACCGGAAGTTGGTACTTAGTCGCTTATTTTAAATAGAACACCCCGTATATTCTAACTCATCTAAAATATTTTCACGTTCGCACCACTTCCGGTTATACCGGAAGTCGGTACTTAGTCGCTTATTTTAAATAAGTAAGTTTGTTTAAAACTTTATTTGCCTAAACGTAACAGTTTCATACTTATTATCAAAAAAGTCCCAATTTTAAAATTTGTGATAAAAATGAGCCACATACTTAAATCTAGTATTCCTTGTTCGTGGCCACCATGGAAACCAAATAATTGAGAATTGAAATAAAGAAAAATTTGTTGTAAAAAAGTTACTGCAAAAAATTATAAAAATTGATAATTTTGTGATTCAAAAGTCATTTTTGCCAAATAGAAATGTTCTAAGTCATTTTTTTTCAAATTCGATATACAATATAAGTGTAAAAATTTAATACTTTATGAGTAAATCGAAAAAAACTACTTTTTACTGCGGAGGTAGTAACTACATACTTATCTGTGCATTCTTACACGATAAAGTCGCTTATTTAGTATTTCTTGCTCGTTATCAAATGTAAATTAATTTACAATAAATGTTCAAAATGTTGCCCGTTAGACGCAAGCCATAGTTGAACCTGTCTTATAACGGCTTCATTTGTAGCCCTTTAAATTTCTTGTGGAGAAAGAGAATTGAAAGCATTTTGCACTCTTGCAATGCAATCTTCTTTAGTCGTTAGTGGTGTAGCATAAACAATATTTTTAATTCGACCCTAAAGATAAAAATCCATTGGCGTAAGATCAGGTGACCTAGGTGGCCATGGAAAGGGACCTTTATTGGCAAACCAACGATCTTGGTGTTGGTGTTGTGAGGGGAGGCACCGTCTTGTTGGTAACCATAAATTTTCCCTTTCTAGATTTAATCGGGGTTGAATTCGAGTGTTTAATATCTCAAGATAATTTTCTCCTAGAAATTAAATTTGTAATCATAAATCGCAAAACTCAACTATTTTAAACCTCTCAAATTTTCGTTGCGAAAATACACGTCAAAGATTTCGTTATTCCGAATAGCACAAAATACGTTAAAATTCCTACTTTTCTGAAAATGGCATTCGCGAATTGGATTTCTATTTTCGTTATTCTATTAATGCGAGTTTCGGCGATTAAATATGCCATTTTTCGTAAATTTAGATTCGTCCGTCCATATGATATTAGTCAAAAAATTAGGAATTTCTTGTATTTTGAGCAAAATTGTTTTACAAATTTCGATACGTTTCAAGAAATCCGCTTCTTTCAAATGTTGAACTAATTGTAAACAGTATGGTTTAAACTTATGTTTCTTAAGAATTCTTCTGATAGTTGTTGGTGTTAAGGCCAATATCTGTTTTCGCGTCGTTTATGGAATTACAAGGATAGGCACGAAATTAACTTATAACTTCATTCTGTTGGTTATCAATAGCAGTTTTTTTGTGAGGCGCAGAGTGTTCAAATGTGCCAAACTGTTCCAAATTCTGAACCACACGTTTTATTGTATCTGCTGACGGTCGGAGGCGCTCAGGATAGCGTTCGATAAATGTTCTTACTGTTCGTTTTACAACTCTATGACATTCTCCGTGAATTAAAATTAAATTCAAATAATCTGTATTAGAATATTCAAGTCGAGCCATTTCATCAAGAAAAACACAAACTGTCAACAATTTTATTAAATTATTGACTACAAAAGAAAAAAAAAATAAATAAGCATCTTTATCGTGTAATGATGCGCTGATGAGTTTGCATTACCTCCGCAGTAAAAAGTAGTTTTTTCGATTTACTCATAAAGTATTAAATTTTTACACTTATGTTGTATATCGAATTTGAAAAAAATTATTTAGAAAATTTCTATTTGGCAAAAATGACTTTTGAATCACAAAATTATCAATTTTTATAATTTTTTGCAATAACTTATTCAAATATTTTTCTTTATTTCAATTCTCAATTATTTGGTTTCCATGGTGACAACGAACAAGGAATACTAGATTTAAGATGTAGCTCATTTTTATCACAAATTTTAAAATTGGGACTTTTTTGATAATAAGTATGAAACTATTACGTTTAGGTAAATAAAGTTTTAAACAAACTTACCTTAATTTTTTACGTTAAATCGATCTGAGTAATAAAAAATAGGGGTTTCTATTTGATTTTTTTGAGTAACTTGCATTTTTTGATAGTCAAGTTTAGACATTCATAATTTTATTTTTATGAAAAATACAAATGTCATTTTTTGCAGACTGTTGCAATAAACCTTTACCTATAACACCTCAAAGTTTTATTCAAACTGTTTGACAGGAACAGAACAATTAACGAGTTATTGCTAAGACCGCATATGTCAATTATTTTAGAAAAATGGTTTTTCTTTGAAAACGACTGAAATTTCGTATCTAGTTTATTTAACAAACTTACCTTCAAATTTGACATAGAAACCAAAAATGTATTAATATACGGGGTGTTCCATTTAAAATAAGCGACTAAGTACCGACTTCCGGTATAACCGGAAGTGTACGAACGTGAAAATATTTTAGATGAGTTAGCCCTAACATCATTACTCTGTCACCAAATTTTCAAAATTATAGTATGTTTGGTTTAGCAGATACTCATAGGATCAGCTCCCAAAAGCGGACCCTATATATATATATATATATATATATATATATATATATATATATATATATATATAATTAATTACTCTAACCTCACTTATGTTTCAGTAGTTTAACTTTTTGCGAATATGTTTTGTTTTTATATGAATTAGGTTATGAAAAACTTATCAATCTTAAATTTTTATTACATGTTCTAAAAGAAGTAGCATGCTTTCACCTTCAAGATTAATAAGAGACTCTTAAGAAAATTTTCAAATGTAGTATCATTTTTTTCTAAGACGCCAATTTTGATTGGATATTATACACCATACAAATAAACCTGAACTTAATTCTGATTGGTTGATCATATTTCTGAAATTTAAAATTTATTAATTTTACAAATATCTTTGTTATACAAGAATACATCTTAAAAATATTTTAAGCATTAAATTCTACGTAAAATTTCTTTTAAACTGATAGCCCATTTCGCTTTTTAAACTACTTTGCTATGATAATTGTACTATTTATGCATTTACACATGCAGAAATTTACTTATATCTAACTTATTCTAATCTCAACAGGAAAACTATGGTATATTTGGATTCTCTGACCCGAAAAACATAGTCACACTAACTTTAACTTCAACACAGTCAACAATGTAAAATGCTATCTCACAATCGGAGTTCAAAAAGTCCATAACCTATCTTCTCAACACATTTAGTTAATTTGCACCAACAATGCTAATTTATGTGACTACACTTCCTTTTAACACAACTATAAGTTAATTTACACTAATTGTTCAGTATTATTCTCCATAATTTCATAAATTATATGAATCTTTCTAATATTGTCTTTATCGAAACTTTAATCATGCAATTTACTTCATCGACATGTTATCTAATACATACTATATTCTTTTATTTTAGAACTGAAGCAGATTATGCTACCAGAACAGGCTTTACCTTTTCCAAATGGATATGATGAACAATATTAAATAAAATACATAATTTATATCTTCCGAATTAATGTGAAATTTCTCTTGTACAACCATAATTAAAATGTAATAATTGTAAAACTTGAATCACTTAGCTCACAATATACTGTACAATTACATATGTACTCTGTTATATGTTATTATGAACCTATGTAACTTGCGATCCTACATATATGTTTATCTAATTTCATCACACTAACTCTAATCTTATTATAACCTTTATTTTGAACTTTATTTCTTTATAACCATCATATTTAACACTGAAATATATCATCTCAACATATATATATATATATATATATACACATATATATATATATATATATATATATATATATATATACATATATACAGGGAGTGTTTTAAAATCACCGACAAACGAAAACTGGAGATTCTATGATTCAAAATAAGACAAAAATGATCATAAACTCTTTTCCGAAAATGCTTCCTAACCGAGATACAGGTTGATTCAAAAATATTTTTTTAAGGTTTTTTTAAGATTACTCAAAAACTACAAAAGATATTACACTGAAATTTGGTACACCTAAATACAATTAATCAGGTGAGTTTGAGTCAACTGACTCCATCCAGTGGCGTAGAATATTTTAAGTTAATCAGTTTAAGTAAAAAAAAACGCACGCCCTTGGTTTTTTTGAAGAAATATTTTTTTGATAGATTCAACATTTAATTCTGCAAATAAAATCATATTTAGCATTTTTTCGATTCGGCACCCCGTTTTTGAAATATTTTGCATTAACATAAACGACCACATTATTCAATAAAAATCAAAATTTGTTTTATTTTACAAAAAAATAACTCAGTTAACTATTAGGTGCATTATTAAAGAGATATTGAAGGAATCAAAAACAAAATAATAATTATTTTTATACATTTTGTTCAAAATGTCCTCCTTCCTTTTGAATGCAAGCTTGTATTCTTCTTAGCAAATGAAACCTAACACGCTGAAAAATTTGTGGCATAGCCCTAATCTCATCGCATGCCATCTGTATGCGATTCCAAAGTTGCTCTCTATTATCAATTTGAACAGAATAGACACGAGTTTTCAGATACCCCCACATAAAAAAATCTGGGTTTAAATCTGGCAATCGTGCCGACCATGGTACTTCACTTCATCGTCCAATCCAGCGTCCAGGGAACCATGCATTTAAAAATTCTTTGACGTTTCGTGTAGAATGTCGTGGTGCACCATCATGCATAAAATACATGTTCATTTTAACATCTAAGGGTACGTCGTCAAACAATTCTGGCAAATATTCTCTCAAAAAATTTAAATAGAATTCACCAGTAAGTCTTTAAGGAAAACGGATAGGTCCGATTAGGTGATCGTCTAGTATACCTATCCAAATATTTTCGCTAAATCTATGTTGGTGAGCTGTAACTACAGTTGGATGCTGATTTTCATCTAACCATTTGTGGGAATTATGCAAGTTTATTATTCCATTTCGGGAAAAAATACACTCATCAGTGGTCAATAAGTTTCTAACAAATTGTACATCTTCAGCATTTTTATTTAAAAACCATTCGCAAAAATTCATTCGACGAGGATGGCCAGCAGGCCATAATGCATGCACTTTTTGTAGGTGGAAGGGATGTAAATTTTGTTCTCGTAATATATTCCAAGACTTGCTATGCGACACACCAAATTCTAAACCTAACTCACGCGTACTTATTGATGAATTTTCATAAACTCTATCTAAAATTTGTTCCTCAATTTCAACTGGTACACGAGCATTTCGTACGGAATTTTTCGTTCCTCTTAAACTTCCATACTCCAAGTTACGATGAACGGTTCTAAACGTAGTATGATGTGGATGTCTTCTTTTGGAAATCTTTGTTTATAAAGTCGAGCAGCTGCACGAGCATTGCAATTAGTATTACCATAACATAAATGCATATCGACCAGTTCTCGTTTGGAATAATTCATCTTTTCACAGTAATTAGACACAAACAGTGAATTACAAAACACGCGTAAATGCAACTATTTTAGCAAACATAAGATACGTAACTGTCAAACGCAAAGCAATCTCTGATTTATTTGATTTGGTTATTACTGAATAATATAGTCGTTTATGTTAATGCAAAATATTTCAAAAACGGGTGCCGAATCGAAAAAATACTAAGTATGATTTTATTTGCAGAATTAAATGTTGAATCTATTAAAAAAATATTTCTTCAAAAAAAGTAGGGACGTGCGTTTTTTTTACTTAAAGTGATTAACTTAACACATTCTACACCACTGGATGGAGCCAGTTGACTCAAACTTACATGATTAATTGTACTTAATTAGACATTTACGTGTACCAAATCTCAGTGTAATATCTTTTGTAGTTTTTGAGGAATCTTAAAAAAATTATTTTTTTATCAACCTGTATCTCGCTTAGGAAGCATTTTTGGAAAAGCGTTTATGATAGTTTTTGTCTTATTTTGAATCATAGAATCTCCAGTTTTCGTTTGTCGGTGATTTTAAAATACACCCTGTATATATGTATGTATATATATATATATATATATATATATATATATATATATATATATATATATATATATATATATATATATATATATATATATATATATATATATATGATGATGGTTACCTTAATTATTAAAATTAAATTAGTTTTTATATGAATTCCATGATTTAAATAAATATCGTAACATGATATAAATTCAGGATCAAATGTATTAAAAGATCGTCATATATTTTATTACTTCAGCACGATGTGTGCTCATAACTTTATTATAACAAATACTATAATTTTTCTTTAAATAAATGGCATCGGCTAGCATTCTCATGGGGATAGGAATCAAAATATTTTACTGTACAGTTCATATAAAACATAAGTAGAGTTCTTGATCAAAATAAATCCAATTGTGAATTTATACAAATATGGAAATTTTTTTTTTAAATTTACTATTTTTAGTGAAACACCATGTATCAAATTAATTACATCACCTTGTGCGCAAGCGAATTTGTGTTATATGACCATGATTAAACCACATTAAAATTACTTTACCTTTGGTAAGTATCCTTTCCTTTTTTTCTTTTTATGATAATAATTCAACATAAATGCAATACATGATTTTGTTATTTCTAGACCAGCATGTAAATTACTAATAGCCTTTACACAAATGTGCACAAATAATACACAATGATAATCAACATAACCACAAATAAATATGTATAGAATTCACAGACTTACATAATTTCTCTACTTCTTTTAGCTGCTTCCAATCACGATGTTGATGTGCCAACGTCCATATCGGCAGTAGTTTGAATTCCATACATTATTTGTTCCATCTCTGAAAAACCATCAGCGTACTGACTGTGTATATCCAAATCAGAAATTATTTCCCATTCTCATATTTGCTCCAATGAAGGAAGACCAACAACACTAACCATTATAACTGTGTTGCTTAAATAAATCGGTCCTACAGTAGAAATTCTCAATCCATCGGTATGTGGTTTGTATATTTTGTGAAACACTTTAATTTTAAGCACTGTTATTTTAATTGTGAATTTGATAAATTTACTTATTATGTTTTAGGTTGCTTAACGAATTCTGTATTCTAGCACCGTATCAAAATTTTCGTACTCACTCAATAATAATGCGTGGTTATTTTGTATAAAATAATTTTAATTAACAAAATAAACGAAAACACAATATTAACGTTGGCACAACGACCATTCGTCATTCCAAAACATATTACCGAAAACATAAATTACGATAACAATAACTTATTTTCAAAAAAGGGAATGATTTGAATATCAAATTTATTGTCACTATGAAATTACGATTTTAAGAGGTTATACGAACCCAATTATGATTTAACACTTACAGGAACAGATGAAACGCTGTGAAGATGTAAAAAAAAATTGTAAAAATTGTCAAGATCAAGATTTGTTTTTTACTTGCTTATATAGCTTCTGAAAATTATTTCTAAATTACCTAAGTGATATGCCAATACAAACAAAAGATTGCCTTAATTCTATTGGTTAAACAATTTTCTAAAATTTGTAAAATATTAATTTTACTCCTAACTTTCTTATATATGTATCGATCTTAAAACTAAAAGCATTTTTTGATTCTACACAATTTTTTCTTTCATTAGGCACCCTTTTGCTATACTTCCTTGCTTTTTTACCAATTAAATATCTTACAAAATTTTTATGTACAAAATTCACTATAACTAACTTAATCTACTTTCCACAGGAAAACTAAAGCCAGAAATTGATTCTGTGGATCAAACTACATAAGAATGTCATTGTCTCGATCACTTTTGTGGTTTAATATAGAAAATTCCATCTCACATTTTTAATTGTAATATCCTAACCTGGTTTTTGTCAATTTTAATTTTAAATTACATATAAAAATGTTAATTTAAGTTGGAACATATTTCAAACACTTCACTAAGTAAGTTAATAGCATAATATTTCTATATAATAACTTTTAAAGTTTGTAAGCCCTGTGAATTCTATTAAATTCTTCTCAGTTTCTTACACTTTAACACTTATTTTAACTTCTTACGTTGATTCAGACAATTTTACTTTTATTTTCGTTTTGGGATAGAAGCATAATATACTGATATCTGGAATACATACATATAAATGAATTTATATGTGTTGCAAATAAGAAAACTACATATTATACAGTTCCAATGAAGCTCGTAAAGTAATTTACTGACAATATTCAATGTTTAGCCATGGTTATACTTTTATATTTATGAAATTGGATTTTAATAAATAACAACATGCCATATAATCACATTTGTACATGGTTTTATATATATTTTAATTTTAAGCAACCTGCGCTTTACATATATCTTAATTTAATTCCATGGAACTCACTTTATGTGTATTTTTAACAATTTTAACAAATCCTGTATGTTCATAACAACATTCTTCACTCTTTTTATATTTAAAATATATCGTAAATCGGAAGGTCGTCTAAGCTTGGGTATAAGAGTATAAATGGGACTCGAAGCATCTACATTATGTAATTCGGCAATAGTAAAGCTCATAGTAATATGCAAAGCGGATAATTACGTTTTCCATATACAGGGTGAATCACGACCGATGCCACGGAGTTCTACGGCGAAGCAGCGTATAATCGTTAATTTCTAATACAGTGATATTATGTAAGTCAATATGAGCAACATTTTAAAAATATGTTTAAATATACAGGGTGCTCCAAAAAACTGGCATATCAAAGTTATGTTTTTTTAATGACAAACCCCGTATATTATTTTATTTTCTAATTTTACATAAAGAATAAGTAGCATTTTCATAAGGGTTCCCTATACCTACATACAGAGTGTTTCAAGTTATATCAATTTTTCTAAAAATGTAGGATTTTATGAAAAATTAAATATCTCCTAATAAAATTAACTCCAACAAATTTACTCTTAGGTTTAAGTAAAACACTGTTCCATTAGTCTATTTATTGACTGAGTAGTAAACACGTCTTTACAGGGTGTTGATTTTTTTCAGTTAAATTCGTAGAACGTTCATACTGAAATATTCGGCTTATTTTAAATAGAACTTAATTACCTTTCAATTTCTATAAAGGTTTCCTATACCTAAACTTTCAAATGTTCAACTTATTTAATAATTTTTGGAACTTGTCTGTTCCTGTATCATTTGTAGATTGAAATATCCTCCCAAAATGTCTACTTAATGCCTTTTTGCTAATGTAGCAGTATTTTTTTTTACCAATAAGTAGAAAGCTCGGTACCAATCTTATGTGTACATGATAGATTTCAGATATTTGTAATTTACATATTAGCAAATAACATTAATGCGACTAATCTCGTAAGTTTTATGGTGAGCTGTGGAATTGCCGGTAATGCATTTGTTAATGTTAAAATTCTGACATTGGGCGTGACTTTTGTCATTGTGTATTATTTTTTTCCGAGTCTGTTGAAAGCTGTTGAAACAATTTCAATTTAATAATGGTTTATTCACAACAAGAAAGAATTGATATGATTTTAACCATTGGTGAATGCTACAAAAATGGTTTACTTGCTTCAAGAGTGTACCCTGAGCGGGTGCATCCCGATAAAAAGGTTTTTGAAAGGTTACTTCAAACATTTCGTGATACAGGTAGTGTAGCTTACCAAAAACAACTAAAAGTGAAGCCCGTTACAAATGGTGATGATAATGAGTTTTTGGCATTAGGTTCCGTTGTTGACAACCAAAATACTAGTACAAGAGTTATTGCAAGCCTAGTACGTGGAGCATCTTAAAGAACCATAAATACCACCTTTTCACATTCAAATACACCAAAGGTTATATGGCACAGAGTTTCAAAAACGTATTGATTTTTCCATATGGGTCCTTGATCAAGTTAGTGACAATCAACATTTTTTTGAAAATGTATTATTTACCAACGAGTTAACATTCCATAATAATGGATTAGTGAATCGGCACAATTTCCATTATTACGACACCGAAAATAAACATTTATTGAATACTGTTAATCTTCAAAATCGATGGAGTGTTAGTGTGTATGGTGGAATTGTTGGCAATCATGTTATTGTCCGTATTTTATCGATGGCAATTTAAATGGTCAAGAGTCCTTAGGTTTTTAAAGAGAGTTTTGGGGAACTTTGGAAAGTATTCCTTTAAATATTAGACAAAATATATGGTTGCAATTAGATGGAGCACCTGCACATTTCTTACGTGTTGTTATAGAATATTTAAATAGAAAGTTTCCTTATAAGTGGATTGGGAGAGGTGGACCAATTGCCTGGCCATTGGTCTCCTGAACTAACATCCATGGATTTCCTCTTTTGGGACTACATCAAAAATTTAGTTTACAGCACACCTCCCACCACTGCAGATGATATGAGAAGAAGAATAAGAAATGCTTTTGAGATGATCACCCCTGATATATTGCAAAACGTAAAATGTCCGTTCGAAAAAAGAATAACACTGTGTATTCAAGAAGATGGACATCATATCGAACATTTATTGTAATTTTTTTTAATTTTTTGAGCAAATGATCACACCACATAAATAAAATTTTAGTTTCCCTTGTGTACATGCTTTCTATCCTTACTCTGTGAAACTGTTGCATTATGTAGGTTAAACTAAAATCGCAATAGATTTTTTAAAGATTCAATTTATTTTTTAAAATTGAAGCTGATAGGTTTCGCTTGGACTATCCAAGCATCGTCAGAGCTTTGAAAGGTGACAATTTGTTTTTAACGGTTATCGAGAGTAAATATTAGTGCATAAAAAAATCTATTGCGATTTTTAGTTTAATCTATATAGTGTAGAAATAACTTTATAAACGTGTAAATCAAAGTTACCATAATTTGAATTTGGAAATGTGTTACATTAGCCAAAAACCATTAAGAGTAGTCATTTTGGGAGTATATCTCAATCTACAAATGGTACAGTAACAGACAAATTCTAAAGATTATTAAATAAGTTGAAAATTTGAAGGTAACCCTTATAGAAGTTGGAAGCTAAACGACAAGCGTTTAAAATACAGGGTGTTCTATTTAAAATAAGCCGAATACTTCAGTATGAATGTTCTACTAATTTAACTGAAAAAAATTAACAACCTGTAAAAGGTGTTTCAGTCAATAAATAGACTAACGAAACAGTATTTTACTTAAACCTATGAGTAAATTTGTTGGAGTTCATTTTATTAAAAGATGTTTAATTTTTCCTAAAACCCCTAAATTTTCAGATAAATTGATAACTTGAAACACTCCGTATGTAGGTATAGCGAACCCTTATGAAAGTGCTACTTATTTTTTATGTAAAATTCGAAAATGCAATAATATACGGAGTGTCATTTAAAAAAATATAACTTTGTTATACCACCTGTTCTTGAAGCACCTGGTATATTTAAAAATATTTATAAAATATTGCTCGTATTGACTTACATAATACCACTGTTTTAGAAATTAACGATTACACACCGCTTCGCCGTAGAACTCCGTGGTGTCGGTCGTGATTCACCCTGTATACACAACAAAAATCACTGCTAATTTATTCGACAATCATAACAGCGATCTATGCACTAGAAAAAGCTACCTTTAACGTAAGCACTGAATAATATCCTAGTTTATCAAAAATAACACACAACTTAACGTGTAAAGAATAATACAGTTAAAACACTAGTTGCCAAATGCGGCTTTGCCTTGTTTTGCATTCTTACGCATCCCTTTATACCCCTAACATGTGTTTTTGAACTCCGAATAACCCAAATTGATAGAATTTAGAAAGGGTTTTAAACACATTTATTTTAATTTCCAAACTCTGCTTTGTCTAGTAAACTATCTTTTTATACTTAATAGAAGTATACTTTTCTCAAGGTTAAATTAAGGAAAAATCACTTAAATTGAAATTATGTCACGTGTTAAACATGTGGAAAACACATAGTATCACATTAAACCCTTTAACAAGAACGTAAACTAAAACACATTTAAAGAACACGTTATACAAGAAGAATGTAGGGTTGCCGAACTAACTTAACCTCGTTCTGTGAGATAAAGCCGAGGTCGGCAACAATTCATTCAAAAGTAAATTTCTGGTACAAAAATGGTTCGTAACTAGTGCCATTCTTCAAGTAAAATTAATCCAAATTGATAGGGTTTAAAAAGGGTTTTAAACACATTGATTTTGATTTCCAAACTCTACTTGGCTTGGAAAACTAGCTTATATTTCTGTGTTAAATTAAGCGAAAACCGCTTAAATTAAAATTGTGCGACCTATTAAATAGCCCAATGTGGTAAAGGATAACGCAATAAGAATATCTGTTGCCAAATCCGGCTTCCCCGCGTTCGGCACTCTTCCGCATTGCTATACATCCCGAACAAAGTTTGCCTTCTACGGTATCACCTTAAAACGAAAGGCTAATCTAAAATAAATCCCTTTGAGCTTTATGCAAAAAGAGTTTGGTTTACCGAACTAGTGTCCTTATCAATTAAAATTAGCCTTGTTGAGCTCAGAGTACGCAAATTAATAAAATTTAGAATGCGTTTTATACAGTTTGGTTTTGATTTTCAAACTCTGCTTTGTCTCGAAAACTGTCACTTTTTGTACTTCACAAAAGTATGCTTCTTTTTGAGTTAAAATAAGTAAACATCACCTAAACTGAAATTATGTTATCTATTAAACATGTGGAAAACACACTGTATGTTGTGTGCTTAATTAACAAAGGACAACATAGAGAGAATACTAGTTGCCAAATCCGGCTTCGATCGTAAATCTTGCGTCTCGCTTTATACCTCTAACAAAATCGTGGCAATACATGCAACCCTGTAAAAAAATGTAATCTAAAACACCTCGTAGCACACTTTATAGAGAAAGATGTTTGTTTGCCGAACACTTTATACAAAGTAAATTGCAGATAAATATTTTTTGTACCTAGTATTAATCACAAACTTAATATTTTTTAACTCAGAATAGCCGAAATTGATAAAATTTAAAAATTGTTTTAGACGAATTGGCTTTGATTTCCAAATTATGCTTTGCCTGGTACTTTTTATATTTTACAGAAGCTTACTTTTTCCTGTGCTAAACTAAGTAGAAATCGCTTAAATTGAAAGTATGTCACCTATTTAAGATGTGGAAAAACAACACACAGCTTAATGCGCAAAGGATAATACAGCAAAAATATCAGTTGCCATTGTTGCCAAATCAGGCTTTCCTTCGTTCGAAAATCTTACGCATCATCCTATACCCCTAACAAATACTTACCTTCTACGGCATTGCATTATAGCCTTTAACGTAAATTAACGTAAAATACATTGAAGTACATGTTATACAAGAGAGATCTTTGTTGACGAACTGGCTTAATCTCGAGCTCAAATTAATACAGTTTAAAATGGTTTTAAACAAACTGTGTTTTGCCTAATACCCTATCACTTTTCGTCTTTCACATAAACATGCTTCTCTCTGTGTTAAATTAAATAAAAATCACTTAAATTGAAATGTTCACCTACTAATCATGTGAAAAACACATGACACAGCTTAATTTGTAAAGGATAAGGCAGCAAGAACCCCAGTTGCCAAATCCGGCATCCCTTCGATCGGTACTCTTACTCATTGCTTTATACCCATAACAAATTCTTACATTCTACGGTATCACATTAAACCCTCTAGCAAAAATGTAACCTTTAACTCGTGGCACAGCGTGGGTGGGGAGCGAAAGGACACCGCCCCGGGCGCCGCCTTTCCGTGGGTGACGGCGCCGCGCTCCAAGATAATATTCCGGGCAGGGGGCCCTTGAAATATGCCAGAAAGTGAGAACCAATAATCTTGTAAAGATATTTTCCAATATACTTTAGAATAGTATTACATTTTGATTTTCTTAGTTTTAATTATTGAAAATAAACTGTCATTGTAAATTAGGAATAAATAAACTTTAATAAAATTTGGTCGAAACGTTACTCGTCACAGTATTATGCGAAGAGTTACAAAAAAAAAGCATTAATCAGAATTGAATACCTAATGAATTCTAATAGGGTATGGTTAAGGTTCGATGATTTGTTGACGGGATAAAAGTGCAATATTGATATTTTGGGATGAAAATGGTAAAGGTAAGAGGTGTGTACTTTAAAATAAAAAGGCCAGAGAGGATGAATAAAAAAGAAACAAAAACACTTTGCTTAAGTATTTTGGAAGTTTTACTAGACAAGGAGTAAGTGGAGTGTGTGGT